>JAQPZY010000958.1:305000-437500 GCA_029931535.1 Margaritifera margaritifera
CAAAATGCCTTCACAGATCACATTCCAAGCCGGGCGAATTCTAAACTCTCCATTCGTTGTCGACCGTTCGGCCCTCCCAAAACGCTTGAGAGCATGGTTGATAGTCTTGGATTTGTTCTCACACCTGGTACTCTCTTCAATCAGAATCGCCAGTGGTATGTTGAATTGATTGGCAATAAGACCTTCTAGCTTACACCAGCTGCTTTCCAGAAAGTGGTCTGTGACGACCAAGACTACTACAAGCGCCCCTTCGATGCAGCGATGTATTTCATTCTCCAACATCATTCCGGGTATGATTGTTTCCAATCCCGTCACGGCCAGGTCTTCCTTTGTCTCCAGTTTTTCTTTGAGGTAGTTATTGATGACAGGAATGATATATTTGTCAGTAATGTCCTGGTCTTTGCTGCTGCATGACACAAAAGACTATGTAAGACATCTTCCTTTCCCTAATCTCTCTTTTTAAATGCTTTATTCTGTCTTTTCTGCGGACCTTATTTCTCTGTCGTTTCCCAATATAAAACGACAGAAAAACTATACAAAACACAGGATACATACTGTGGCAATAATTCCTATAGTACGTGGTAAAGTACACTTAAATTCGATCGTCTCGATTATGTCACCATTTATGTCAAGTTCCTTGCCTTGAAACATACATTTTAAATTTTCTTTTTCACGAAGATTGACGTCAGATGAAAAGATCCATTTTGGAAAATATACATTGTCACAGGAACACTGCAGAGGATTTCCTGATATATCAATCGTGAAACGTTCCGGAAACCAGTCATTTTCTTCCGCTAACAAGTGTTCATCTCGAGTTGAATTATAAGCATAGGCCATCCTAATACTCTTCTTCTGCAAAGAGTATAAATTGTGTCTCTCTCTTGACCATGTACCATTAATATAATTGCTGAATTGTTGTATACCGCGTACATGTTGCATTTCTTCTATAAACTTATTGGTCAATACATTAATATAATTATTACTCAGATCGATCAATATGAGTTTTTCCATTCTTCCCACTGGCATTTCAAACTGACGAAGATGATTTCCTTTTAAATCAAGAATGCGAAGTTCCTTGTTTTGATGACCTAAGTTTACAGGCAGACGTGTCAAACCATTATCCTTCAGATATATTATTTCGATGATCTTCAGGCTTGTAAACAGATTTTCAAAGTCATTAATATTCTCCATTTTTCCAAGCGCATTACCATCGAGATTAATGAATTTTAGTGCTGAAAAAGCACTTAATCCGGATGGAGATAAATATTCCATCCCATTGTCAGACAAGTCTAATTGTATCATATCAACAAAGTTGTAAGAGCCAGCTATTGATAAGTTTAAATGTTTTTTTTACGATTTTTGCTCCAATCAATGAGTCGGATATTTTGCACACGACATCCCTCTGAATTTGTGTAAGTCCAGTTTATTCCAGTTCTAAAAATCATCTGACACGACCTTCAAGTCACCAGAGAAAAAATACATTGTTTGCTCGAAGCTAGGGCAATAGTCAACCTTAATGACTCTGACTGGATGTTTTGGTATTGGATCCATTCCACCATAAAGATTTCGGTAGCATCCACTTAAATCTAACGCTTCCAAGGGTAGAAATGAGTTATTAGGAAAGTTTGGGGGTGTCGTGACAAACGGCGTGTATGAGAGATTGAGATACAGAAGTTTTGTGGGAAAGTTAATTTCAAGATCACGAAAACCTCCGAAGTATGATAAACTCAAATCGAGAAAAGTCAGATTTTTCGGACCAACAACCCGTATGAAGTTATCACCCATTATGTATGGTTCACTCATCCTTCTGTTCGTTGCAATCAAAGATAGGTAACGGAGGTTTGGGACACTGTGAAGGAGAAGCTTCTCTACTTGCGATATTGTCATAGATGGTAACCAGTCAAGATACAACGCTTCTAGCTCAGGTGTCTCCTTCAATAGCTCGTCTGGCATCCACTTTAAGTGCTGACAATAGGATATAGATAGAAGTTTAAGACCCCTCAGTCCAACCAGAAAATCCTTGTTTATGTAAATCAACACAGGGAAATCACTTATGTAAAGTTCTGACACGTTCTCCCATGATGCACTGCAGAATGGACTGTAATCAAGAATCCGTATCTTTTCGCTTCTTTTTAAACAGACAGTGTGCGTGCCAACAGGTACAGTGTGAGGAATATCCTGTTCACTAGCGATATTCTCGTAGGACAGTTCTCCATAATTCCCTGTACTCGTACTTGATACCGACTCTATGCCCATGCCCATAGCTAAAGTAATGATTACAAGTATCACAAGAAAGTAAGTCATCGGCAGAAGGGCCATCTTCAAAACTGGATATTATACCACGGAAAATGGCTAAAGATTCAAGAAGCTGAAATTGAATGAAACTTTATCATAAGATACTTAAGTTTCGCTTGCATTCAGAAATAACTATGGTTTATGGATGTATTCTGAAAAGAGTCAATAGATTACGGATAATAGAATAATACATTAGGATATTAAAATGTATAAAACCAAAGACTGAGAAGATAGTGGTTGGGCCTAATGCACATGTTTTACAAGCTTACTAAGAAAGTTCTCAAGTGATTTATGGCTGAGCTTCTAACTTAAGTAGGAATAGATGTTACACCCGTATACCCAATTAAGCATATTGGTTCTTATTTTTAGTGTGTGTGTGTGTGTGTGTGTGTGTGTGTGTGTGTGTGTGTGGTGGGGGGGTGCGGGTGGCGGTGGGGGGGGGGGTTCTTAACATTTTGGAACAACATGTCTACTAGTCAGCATGTGTGCACTGTTGGTTCATCCGAGCGATTTCCCTTACCTGACTCCGCGCACCTGATCATGTGTAACATAAATAACATAACTGATAACATTAAGTGTACAAGCAAAACAGAATAAGAAAGATCGCATAGAGGGAAATATAGTGCAATTAAGAGGAGAGATATTTCTATCGAATTCCCTTAGTTTCTTGTCCACATTGTAATACTCCGCACGATATCATGTTAGCGATATCTGCCGATTCCTACAACATGTGTAATTAACTTGTTAGTTAGCTACTAAACATACTATAATTATCAAAACAGATTGACGCAAAGGAACTTACCCGATTCATCAATACGGTTTCTATACCAGGTTACTAGTTACTCAACGTTTTGACTTCAGGGCCAAGTTAATATTTTCAGCAATCAAATTGTATCGGCTCTTTCTGCAGTATAGTAGAGGATATGTTAGTTATTCACTTTAAATGCGTTACTTCCGCGACGGGAATTTCCCCATGTATGTACCGATCATGCTTCGCTTGTCGTCATGGGTAATTCCCGTACCAGAACTACTTGATTATTAATGAATGACTGTTTATTCAATAGTCTATGTTAATCGAGCTGCGAATCTTCTAGGATATGCTAACGTATTAAGTAAGCACTCTAATGTTACATGACAAAGTTATACGTTCAAATATAATGAAAAGAATTTATCTTTTTTAAAAAATAAACAGTAATTATTTAATGCAACAGAGGATGTAACACCATTTATCTATATCTCTAGATTATATTAGAAGATGAAATAATTGTAAACAGTCTATTACTGCGAATGAATGCGAGAAGGAAGTGAAAAGATCGCGATCAAAGCATAAAATTATATCTTTGCAAAATTTGTAAACTGTGTTCGCATTAGGTTTGCAAAGTAGCCTAAGTTTATGAGAGAGAGAGAGAGAGAGAGAGAGAGAGAGAGAGAGAGAGAGAGAGAGAGAGAATTTTACCATGTTGTAAAGCCCAAGAGTTTTGTTTGAACTACAACCACATTAAAAAGGATTCCGCTGACGTCCGTTACTAGCGTATAACCTTGCAAGTTTACTGTGAAAAATATCTTCTTCTCTGACATTAGTAAAAAGAGTTAATATCGGATACCCACTAGTGCGAGGTAAACTGAAGTGTTATGTGTGTGTGTGTATATATATATATATATATATATATATATATATATATATATATATATATATATATATATATATATATATGATTGTTCGTTCAATAGCCTAATGAATCTATCCCACTGTATATTTTTCTTTCAAAACTATATTGGCAGAAATAGTATTGTTTAGTTGATGAATTTGTTTTAGTGCCTTTGTATTCAATTCCTGATATTTTAAATCATATTTATTTTTGGTTCATGTCTTTCATCCTCGTCAGAGAGAATGCATGTTTATCTTTCTTTGGTAGAATTTCTTACTAAGAATAAGAATTGGAACTCATATGTGAATAGGACGAGCTATCTTTGACTGGTTCCACATCTAAGTATGCGGCTTTCATCTACGATATACTGTGAAACATTTTATTTTGGTGGGTTTCAAATTTAGTGGTTTAGGTAAAAATTGCGTATTCATGGGTACCTAATTTAGTGGATCAATCATTTAAAAAAAAAAAAAAATATACCGACATTCATTTCCACGCATTTGCGAGCAAACAGGTTTAATCCGTACTGCAGTTATTAAGTTCATTAATTATGTTATTCATTGCTAACATATGGAGTAAATGTTGAGATCTTAAAGAAAATGCCTACTCGTTTTTCCACACATGTCTGAGCTAACACCTTTAATACCACTATTGTAACCTTAAGTAATTAGGTTCTCATGTATTCTTAAAGATCACTATCAAAGCATAAAGTTCTCAACAATTAAGGATTAGGGACTTGAACAATGACTGTAAACTTCTTTTGCTTCGAAACAATCCTGCCAAAATCTCCGCGAGGGATCCCCTTGTTGCTGGGTGATCTTGACCTTGTGGTCCAAAATTGGATCCGTAAAATTCGGATGAAAGGCGGTGTTACTAATGCGCGTATTGTGATTGCAGGTGCTGAAGGAATTGTTACAAACTACGCAAATATGAACTGCAAAGATACGGAGGAGACATGTACATTCAGATCAGATCTCGGTTAACTTGGAAACATTTACCTGTACATTAATTACTTAAGATTACAATAGTGGTATTCACGCAAAGCGGCTTATCTGCACAAATGACAAAGTAGCAGTATGGAGAGACCTGACTAAAATGGGATTTGAGAAAGCGGGACTAATCTGCTGATTGCTTATTTAGCATTTAGTTGATATGCGCAAAAATGTATGTATATATATATATATATATATATATATATATATATATATATATATATATATATATATATATATATATGGGAATAATGTGTGCATTGAGAAATAAAGATGGACAAGGACAGTGAGTAAATCTGCATTTATTACCACACATCAAGTAGTCATTACAACCTTACACGAGTTTTTATGCTCCTGAAATTCTGCATTCAAATTAAATTGTAGTCAATCAGTTGCATTCTTCATCGTCTTTCGTGTACTTATCCTAATGTATATTTCACATTCTCGGCACTTAAGATAAAAAAGAAGATTAAAACAAATAAAGAAACAGGTGATGCCTTTCAATTGACTATGACGGGGGGAGGGGGGAGATGTCGGCTTGGTTTATATTTTGTTGTAACTTTAAATTCGTTGTCTGTGATGGAAAGCAATACAAATAGCCATCATAAGGATTATCTGGGAATTACGTCGTTGGAATTGCACAGAGTTATCCCCCATGCAAAATTCAAAACAGATTTTAAAAACAAAATTCAAATTCAAGATGCATATGTTTGAAAAGAACAAGTTAGACAAACTAGTCAAATAATGCAACTTTGGAATTTAAATTAATAATATGTAATTTATAACCGAAGAGAAAATATAAAATAAAAATATAACAAGTAACACTTTTAGATAAAATAATTATGGATAAAAGATGAGTTTGTAAAACCAGTGAATCATTATAATTTTCAGACACTATAATAATGATGAATTGTGAGTGTTTGCGTGGTAGTTCAATGATTAACATGCTGGATTCCCACACAGGAGTACCAACATCGATTCCCAGTCCAGGCTGGGTCGGTTGCTGTGTTGTGTTTTGGGGAAAGACAACTTAAATCATTGCTCATACAATCTAATAAAAGCATCTGCGCAAAACACCTTAATGCAGGCTTAGCCCAACCAAACCAAAATGCCTTTGTGTGTCTGTGACGCACACCAGTGATTTTAACTTGTTGCGTAGATTGTTTCTCTTCAAAGGTACAAACGAGCACTTGGCAAAATACCTTAAAGAGGGCTTAGCCCAACCAAACCAGAAATGTTTTTGTGCGTCTATGATGCACACCAATTAGACAGAAGATATAGCAACTGAAGAAACATTTTGATTGGATGAATTTTATTTAGAGATAATGTACAATTGCAGGCTAGCATGGACTGTGTTCAGTGCTCTAGTTAAGGATCAGAATTTCTTTAAACAATTAAAGATATTTATTTGGAAGTAATTGTGTGCTTTGCTTGTAATATTGACTATCCTCCAATCAAAGCACATTTCTTGTTAAAACCATACTTATGTTTATAAATTTATTTGGATAGAATTATTTTTAAAAGCTTGACCACATTTGAAGCTCTTATTTTGAAGCAAGTTTGAATTGTTTGGTAAAATAGAGCTTGACAGTCGCTATTATTGCTATATTAAAGTGCCTGAAACATTCGTCATTTATATATTATCCCATGTATTGTGGATTATTTTATTGCTTTCCATATATTTATTTAATGGCGTTTGTAAAAAGTTATTTTAAATTTATATTTTGTATTTTTAGCTTTTGATACAAAAAATACACCAATTTACCTTTCTGCTGAATCACTTCCAGATTCAATTACAAAGAGTCAAGAAATCCATGTGCTTAAAAAGTCCTGGCAATTATAATTTCAATTCGTGTGAAAGAAATGTTATACTGTAGACGACGAATTAGAACTTAGTAAATTTAACATTTATGGGCTATGTATACGTGTCTGAATAACCAATGCATTAATTAATTTTGATAAAAGATGTAACACAATAAAGTTTCAAATTGTTAATATAAATTCTATGATCTACTGGCTTGGTTTATCATTGCCTATTGAATGCAGTTATATATGCAAAATATATGTAAAAAAGGATCGTAAAAACACGAATTGGAAAATAAATTTAAGTAACTCTCTCTCTCTCTCTCTCTCTCTCTCTCTCTCTCTCTCTCTCTCTCTCTCTCTCTCTCAGATTTACATTAGATAATGCTATACATGTATATCGAATTTGCAGTTAGAACTCACTTACATAATATTTTTGAGGTTATATGTCTATTATCATACATTACTCCTAATTTTATGCCGCCAATCAATCAGTTATCCCCTGTAACTGAGTATGTTGTTAAATGCTTAGATAATCTTCATTTTAAAGAAAGACAATTTTCACAAGAAATTTGTAAAAGTCGTTCCGCTCTAAAACAAATATAGAAAATTAAATTTCAATTAAATGGGGAGGGAAGAGACTCATATTTACCTCGAAGCAAATTTCTATAGGCTTTCTTTTTATTACTTCCAACCTAGATCAAAAATATTCGTGATATGAGTCCTTTTGGAGCTTACAGATAGATGTTGTGGGGAGAATGCCTGCGTCCAGTATTTTACACTGACATCATGGAGTAAAGGCAATGACAATGACAACGTCTTGATTTCACTCAGGTTACAATAAGGTTGCAATAAGAAGAAAAATATTGATGTCTCACTTTGCTTCCTTGTACATGCGCCGTGAACCATAAAATGTTATATTTTACAGTCAAGGAAATATAACTCAGAATATCAACAATATCACAAACTAAATTACAAAGAATCAACACAAATCAACACAAATTCATCTGAGTTGGTTTCATGTGTTTATAATCAAGAAAAAGTAAATATCTCTCTCTCTCTCATATATGTATATATATATATATATATATATATATATATATATATATATGTGTGTGTGTGTGTGTGTGTGTGTGTGTGTGTGCATGTATATATGTGTGTATATGTTACAGAATGAGTATCATCTGAACTCGCAATTATGAGTAATATCAACACCTCTTTTTTAAAAAATGAATGCGAAATTATGGAGTAACAAATTTGTTTTTTCGAAAATAAAGAATGCTGATAAAGATGGAAATAAAATACATGTGCACTAATAATCTAGGAACCTGCTGTTGCCATGCCGTTCTATCATAACCCGACAACGAATGATTTTGTGCGACTGCCACAGGACGATATGGCCATCCTACATCCAGTGAGCGACCGTGCTAAGTGCAACCAACAAAATAATTTAAACCCCAATTTTTCAACTTATAATATTTGAGAGAGAGAGAGAGAGAGAGAGAGAGAGAGAGAGAGAGAGAGAGAGAGAGAGAGAGAGACCTGAATGTTACCTAACAGGGCAATTTTCTCAGAACTCTTTAAGTGCTTTAAACGTTGGTTCATTTGCTCTGATATAGAAGTGGTTGGGTAATAATTTCCATCTTTGTTCTCAGAAACAACTACATTCAATGATATTCTGAAATTCATCACCAAGGCAATTTCGCTCGTAATTCTGGCACAATCTTTCATGTCTCGGCAAAGTTTTCCATCATTAGAAATGGATCATTCTCATGTCTGTACACACTGATCCAAAAGTCCTTCCTTAAAGATTGTAGCTAGCCAGAATTTATAGGGAATATTTTGATTAATCCAAAAAGAATAAAACACAGATTAAAGATGTAATAAATGCTTTCAATCCATTTACTTAAGCCTAGATCATTATTATAATCCTGGAATATCCTCAAATACATAACAGAAATTTTGTTTACCGTTAATGATATTTATCCAATAGCCAACCATTGTCTGTTTTACTTGTATATATAAGCGATTCCTGCCAATCTCACCATAATGCACATTGTATGAATGGATTTTATTTTAACATTTTTAGCCATATCTTAGGCAGCCAATATGAACTCTTTCGACCAAGTCTAATTTTTTAAAACCCCAGATCTCAGTTGCATATGCAAGAGTTGGAACCTTTTGTCATTTTATATAGTTTAAGCTATCAGTGCACAAGCAAATAAAAATTTAATATTATTTTCTTAAAAGGATACATAGTTTTGGTGGCTTTACCAATTAGGTTCTTAATTCCCAATAAATATATCCCGTTATTTTTGGAAAGATCAATCCTTAATATTGTCATATTTGACAATTTCAATTTCCGAAACAACTAATCTGAACTTCTCATTTTATCCATTTCCAAATTTACAGAAAAAAGTCATAACTTCGGTTTTCCTTGTGTTAATAATAAGCTTTTGTGCAGTACTTATTGAATGTGTCAATATTATTATGAATATCTCTTAGATTGTCTGAAAATACAATAGCATAGACTCCATAAAGTATGACGAATAGTTGTAAATATTTAACTATATCTACATCCAATGACTCGATTTAATGCTATTACAATTCTAACTCAAAAAGTAATTCCCAGTATCATTTAAATACAGGCCCAAAAGATCTCCCATTTGTCTAACTTCTTGAGTGCAATTAAATAAACCTGATTTCTCTCAATTGAAAAGAAAGACACAAGACTGTACATGTATATGCATGTTCATTATCTACGTATTTTCACATTTACATAAGTGCTAATCAATTTTCACCATAAACCAACTTTCCATACCTTATCGAAAGCCTGCGAAAAATCCACAAAATGTACAGAACAATTCAGTATTTCGCCTTTTTAACAGTTTTATTCTTGTCTGACTTTTTGTTTTGGGGGTTTTAAAGATAATTAAAACACATTATTGTCTATATCATGCCTGGAAAATTAGAGCTACATGCATTTCACATGGACACACAAACGCAGCCTAACCAGACTAGTTTAGGCGGATATCGAACCCGCGACTCTAGGGTTACGAGTCTGACGCCCTAGCAACTGAGCTAAGGCGGCTCCCTTCTATTAAGGTTTCGCTCTACAGTTTCGTACTTTCCATAGGGTTTGAATTTGACAGCAACATAATTTCCCAGGATTTCCTTACTCGTGATCCTGGTTATTTATAAAGACCTTATATATATTAGTCATTGTTATAATGACTTTTAATTTCCTTTTTATTTTTTGGTATATGATTGATGGGTGTAAACTGGGTTATAGAGTATACATCTTGGCCTTACTTCAGATGTGCATCTCTCAAAAGACTGCTAGCTCCGCTTGGTCATTCTCACTTCCTGGACTTCAGATTTAAATTGGAGAAGAGAAAAAGAAAAAAAAAAGAAGAAGAAGAAGAAGAAAAAACAAAGTTTCAAATTTCTCAGCACTTTGAGTATTTCCTCGAAGAAGATTCGTTTAAGTTCTGTATAATGTTCTATATTTAATGCTTCTTCATTTATATCTGCCTCGTTATTATTTTCGTCAGATGAGTCTATATTCGCAAAATAATCACAAAAGGTAATACTTTCGACAACTAATTCGTCATTTGCTTTACGTATATTCTTTATTAATGACCAGTACTGTTTTGGATGATTTCTTGTTTGCAATGTCCCTACTTTATCCTGGGTTTTCTTCTTATGCAATTTTTCACATTTTCGGATTGTTTTCGGGTAATTTTTATCATATACTTTTTACTTTAGGGAAGTTTTTATTCGAGCGTGAATTCTTTTGTAGAAGTGATGATATCTGTTTCTATCAAACTCTATATAAGTCTAGGTATGCTTCCATAAAAAAACACCCGATTCAACAGAATATAATCTTGGTATTTGGGTGTATAAACAGTAACATATTTAATTTCCTTGCTCTGAAAAGCTTTTATTCAAAATCGTTGAACCACTAAACGGAAGTGTAAATTCATGTTCCACATTCAGGTCAAAGCTTTCAACTCACTGTGGATTACGATTCGTCAGTATATCCTACTCTTAAAGCTTCTGTCAAATGGTATTAGTAAAAGGGATAACACAATTTTATAAAACCTCTTACCTTGCTAGATTAAACAAACATATACACACACACACACACACACATATATATATATATATATATATATATATATATATATATAGAGAGAGAGAGAGAGAGAGAGAGAGAGAGAGATGAGTGTGTGTGTAGTATGTAGGCTTTATCTTTGATATACCACGAGATGTATAAATTTGTCATTAAAAGGTAACGAGGCTTGCTATACTATACATATAGTTTAGTGATACCAGATACACATACTTACATTTCTCAAGAAGTTTAGATTGACTACAGGAACATTTGCATTAATGGGGGGGGGGAGGCGGTTACTCTTCACATCCCTGTCCAGTGACTCCGCTACAAAATATAGTTATGCACCTATTCACGATCGTGTAGAAATTGTTATTTTGCCTTTTTTAGCCTTGCTGTGTATGGTCCAGACACTGTTCGTCATGATACTGCACTCCATTTCTCTGCTGCTTGCCATTCCTTGATATCGATGTTGAAACCTTTGATGTCACACTTGCAGACATCTTTGAAGCGCAATTTTGGTAGTTCTGATGTTTTTTAGACATTGGCAACTTCGGTGTCCCAGGCAGCACAGCCGTCTCTGTTTAAGGAGAGCCAGGATGCTTGGTAGATTGACCTAGGCCAGACGCCCTCTGTTTCATGGAAATATCTATGTTGTTGTGCGCATTTCTATATTCTAACATCACAAGCAAGTAGTCGTAGAGATAGAGTTGAAACAACTGCTTTTGTTAGGTGGACCACTTTTCATACAGTGTCAAAGTTTCCTTTAAATGTGATACAAATATTCACTTCCCATCTTTGCATACATTTAATCGTATGGCGAATTATTATTGTAGAAGGTTAGTTTTACAAAGACTGTATCATCTAAAGGCGATTTCATATGCGAAGATATTTACCTAGTGAGCAAGGTTGGGCCGCCGTTTAAATCACTAAACGCCGCACATATGGTCTTTGCAATAATCGATTCCCTAATAATCTTGGTTCAAAACACCCTTTTAGTCCTTCACGTTTTCAAGTGAGTTGAAGAAACTTACGGACACAGGACAGTAGTTGTTTACTGAAAAGGCTACCGTTCTTGACTTGGGAGATATTTAATACCGTATGTAATATTTCGAGATCGGGTAATTTGCTAAAATATCATCTTGGAATTTTTATTTTTATAACTTCCAGGATTTTGTCAGAGCTTTGAACATCGAGATAAATTCATGCTGTATACTCACCTAGAAAAAAACAATGTTGCAAAAAAAATCCATTTGGCTCTTCAGCATTTTGTGTTAGCTAACTTCAAACATGGAAATTAGTCTATTGCTTACTGGGCAATCTAGTGCGCAAAATAGTTTTATTTTCTTAAGGATTAGCATTTGTGTTCTTGGAAAATAAAGTAGTACTTTAAGCCCTACGATTAGACAGAAATCCGTCAAAAGCTGTCTTCCACCTCTTGATGCTGAAACTTCCGAAACATTGGGCTTAATCACTAACATGCTCATCGCAGAATTAGCCATCCGTTTTTCCCTCTGACACACGGTTGTGAACGTCATTGGGACCAAAGTCTACCTGACTCGCTTGCAATTTCACACTTTTATCAGAACAGTTATTGTAAAATTTTGAGACTCGTTTATTCCGTTGTGTAGTTTTTATGCTGAATGTTGACGGCTAAAATACGGCCTGGTATAATTTTATTTTAAAGCTAATGAATTAATTGCCAGAGTAGAAAATACACTTCTAACTCTTTTTTCTATAAATCAAAACGTCGGTTTCTTATTAGTGAAAGATAAAGTGACTGGTCGTTTCACTGCTATAATGAACAAAAGTAAAAAAGTGCACACTTTTGAATTAGTAACACTCGTTTTTAACTCACGTGTTTCTCTTCTACACAATCTTACGAACAGTGTATCAACAACCCCGGACATTCAGATAATGCACACACAATCTGCGTTGCCTCACTTAAATCAATTTTCACCTCTCTTGGGTAAGCACATGCAAATATAACTTGTACAGATTAGAACTGTTTCATTTAGAAGAGTGTCGTTTGCTAATATGTAAACTCAGGCAAACATTGGAGTTTGTTGATATTTTGATCATTTAAACCATTCAACGTTAGCATGCAATTGGCATGCTTATGGCACAGATGTCAAAACCAACTGTAGCACGGATGTCACAAAGAACTTTAGAACGGATGTAAAAAAAAAAACAACAGATGAGGCACGTAAGTTTGGGTGCATGCGGTACATTTTGATCGACTAAATCAGGCCACTTACGCGAAATAGATGCTTATATATATTGGTGTGCACGGCTGCTGTAATTATGGAATTTAATAAACATAATACAAAATAGTAAGACATAGATATGGCAAACTCTTGAGGAATAATTAGTCCATTATGATCTCTGGGTATTTATTCAAATCTGTTTCAAATTTCTTTTCTAGACGAACTTAATTCCTTCAACAAAACTTTAGTGTTGATTCGGCGCCGAAATGGCGGAAATATTGATTGGGCTACATATATTTCAAACTTTACAACTGATCTTAAAATGAGTCTTTCAAGAGAATCTGAACTTCCGGCATAACGTCCATGGGAATTCGGCACTTGCTCTTCTCTTGAGAACATCAAAGTCCGTCTGCTAAACACAATTACATTACTGGATCCTATACACCTATAAACTGATCTTGAAATGAGTCTTTCATAACAATCTGAACTTCTTGCCTTACTTCCATGGCACTTAAACTTCATTACATTACTGGATCGTATACACCAAGCTATAATAGAGGACAACATAGACTATTAAGGATAATCAACCTTTACCTTATTACCTAGTTATATTTTTGCTACGCTGCTAAAGTATGGTGAAAATTTATAAAGGCAGGCACTTTAGTAGCATGCTCTTTAGAAGTCGAGTTACTCAATACACTGTCTGGAGTAGAATGCGTTCTAATAATCAGCTAGCAAGACGTTCGTAAATTGGTCTTGTTTTAACGCACTTAAAACACAATTTAACATGCGGTATACTTTCTTCTACTTTAACTAAGTCTAAAGCCACTCAGTCACTGGCAGTGTCGACATCATTCGGGAAGTCGCTGATCGGTCTCCATCCATCAATAATTGCTCTTAGTTTTTTAATTTGGAACCGTGTCAAAAGGAAGGGATCCTGCATCAAGTCCTCGTCACTTACATGCTTCTCAAGAAATTGTCCATCCAGTTTCTCATTCTCGCACACGGTTGCCAGATCCTTTAGCTCACATTCTTCCAGGCGTCTGACAAGCTGATGCTTTGAGAGAGATTTAAATGGTTTGTTCTTTGCTTTTCTTATCGTTTCTGGACTGATAACATTCACAGTCGCTGTTTTTGTTATAACATATCTCATTTCCATGTATGGGTCTTCATCGCTTTCTTTTACAGCTTTGTCGATGTTGTTCGTAGACTTCGTTTCTTTCTTGCCAAATGTCATTGGTACATAACTGTTATCCTTTACCTCTGTTTCTTCCTTGATGGTGCCAGAAAATTTGTCAAGTTTACAATTCGTATATCTTTCTCTCATGTATGCTTCTTTAACAGCATCTGGCATTTGAGATATTCTTTGAACGTCATCGCTGATATATGGTCTTGGTAATATATTGGTGGAGTTTGGGTTCTTTTCAAGGCTAGATGTGTCCTTTGTTTTGATATTGGTTGGTGATGAGACTGCCGCATTACATTCCACATTAGGAATAATGGCTTCGTTCACATGTTCGGAATCTATCTTCTTTTCTTCAAAATTTGCTCCTTTTGGCCTCTTCTTAGACAACGAGTTTTCAGAGCTGTGTTGATGGGATACCTAAACAATAGAGTTTGCAGGTACTTAAAAATGTCGAAAATAAGACGCGGCTGATACTATTCATTAGTAATTTTTGTCTGGCTTCTTATCGAGGACAGATTTCTTTTGAGGTAGGTGTATTTTTGAGTAATAATATCGGTAGACGGTGGGACAATCGTTTCTCTGTATCTAATGTATATATATATATATATATATATATATATATATATATATATATATACAATTTTAAAATATTTGAAAGAATTTTTATACCCATACTTTTCAATGCAATATCGATCGAGAATGTGTGAATTCCTTGTAAACTGATATATGATTATACAATTAAATTTTGTCATACGATTATGAATATCTGTATTTGTTCTATTAAACAAACATATCTCCCTCTTCTCTCGCTCTCTCTCTCTCTCTCTCTCTCTCTCTCTCTCTCTCTCTCTCTCTCTCTCTAGCAAGTTTTGAGTTTTATAATTTTGCAACCTTTATAAAATATTTGCTTGTTATCTTGAAGGACCTCATTTATTTGGAAGAGTTTATCATCCTAAAGTTTGCCCTTTATATTTTTAGAACTAAGTTCGGCACTTTATAGCCAGGATTGTGCCGTTAAACCCATACATGCCTACTCTCTCTCTCTCTCTCTCTCTCTCTCTCTCTCTCTGCGCTGTAACTTATGCGTATATTACATATCCATTAATCACATTAGGGATCTTTTTTTCGTCACGGTTTACTTTCAAGAGCTTATTTTCGAAGTAGGCCTTATTTCAAGGTTGGCTTAATTTGAAATTGTAAAGGTATTTGAAGAAACAACTATGCATAGAAGTACCTGACGAATAATTAAAACGAAGATGCGTAAGAAGAGGTCGAAAAATAAGAAAAGAAAAGGAAGATAGGGAGGAAGAAATAAAGATATAGTTGTATCATGAAACTAGATACAGAACACATGAGCAAGGCGAGATAAGGGACACCTTTAGAAATGTCCATTAAGAGAGAGAGACGTTTATGAAATGAAGGATCAGCCTAACCAACAATAATAGATTAACCACATCTAAGGCAATAATAATATTGATAATAATAACATTGATGACTCTTGGTGACAATTACGATGATGACGATGATAACTATGATGATAGCATCAAAACCATAGGAATTACAACAATATTATTTTTATTACCTCTTTTTCGTTTTCCTGCCTTGCTTTGGCTGGAATTAAAAACAAATTGCATTCAATTACTCGGTAATATCAAGTCAGTTTCCTGTATGAAATGATTAAGTTACAATGTATTTCCTTTTCTCAACGTATGTAAATAACTAGTCTCACACTAAACCAACACAGTGGAAATATGTGTGGCTTCCTGTCAAGAATAAAAATGATGACAATGAGCATGTGTTTTAATTTCACAGGTCCTTATTTTAAAAAATAGTTTCCTCGTCAATCGCGATTCTCATATCAATCTTGTTTTTTGCGCTTTAATTTTTCGACGTAACAAATTACCATTTATATCATACAAAACAGCAGTACAATCTAACCGGTGTTCACGAACAACGATAAGTAGACTTTCGTGCCATAAATGAAGCCTCGGTAAACATTTCAAGTGCGTAATAAAATTGGATGCGTTGTAAAAATTATGTTTTTCAACAAAGTATTTCTCATACGTTGCTTGCGAGATCAACTGAGACAAGATAGCACATTCCTTGTGGCCTTTGGATCTTTGCATAGATTTTGCGATTCAGGTTCCGGACATTTCTATACGTATTCATTGACTTTCTAGTCTTGACGTTTGACTGGTAAAAACATGCATCTCGTTTTATTTTTGTATTCGCACTCTAGAATTCCAGGGCCTTTCAGAAAAATGCACATTTGACCAAGAATATTTGCCATTTTGTAGGGAAATTGCGAACAAAGCTGGCTTAACCAGTTGACAACTACATGTAATTCTTTATGGCATCAACATTTTTATCTATGTAATCGTTCTGGTAATATCGAAAGATATACGTTCCCCCTACTATTCGAGTCATTACAATAATTGTCAACGATCTTCCAAAGCTTGCCATTTCAACGACCGAATTGATTTTTTCCTAATGGTTTTATTTATAATTTTTCCTCACAATTCCTTATAATAACCTCCATAGTGCGTGCCTCATAGTACGTACCTCTTTAAATAGATAGTTTGAGACATGATCTGGATAGAAGATAAACGACTTTTAAGCCTGAGATTTTTTATAAGCCAATCAAAGAGATCGTAACTTTTGAAACCTCGGTTTTCATTAACTACAAATGAAAACCCAATCTCAGGCTCACACTCAGAGGTGTATTACCTCCAAGCCTGCTCGATTCTAATCCAGTACCGGTGAACAAAGTTCTCCTTAGATTTGTGTTTTACACATCTCACGATGAAATAAACATTGACTTTTGATAAGGATTTTTAACCACTAAAATCTGATGTCATTAATTGTTTTATTATATGACTTTTAATTTAATGAAGTTATTGTCTGCATTAAAGGTATGAAGGCAATACTTTATGAAGTTTCAAGTGCATACAAAATAAAATTGCGTGGTAAAAGTCAGGATAACGTGTACGAATATGCTGTCCAGTATCGGGATAAACAACACGTATATTCTTTTGAATGTGTTTACGTTGAAATTTGCTCTATATCATTTGGCAGTAATTTAAATCCTCCTTCGTTCTGCTACATTTTGTTGGTCCACGTGATTGCTAGTGACGTTGCAATTCACCCGTTTTGTACATAGAAGCATTTTATAGATTTCACTATTGGGATACAGACGATGTGAAATGTCAAAGACATTCTGCTATTTCCACGTGGCAACTTGTAGGTAGTTTAGTATGTTTTTAAATGTTGCCGGAAAAACTGTTTGACGTTTGTTCTTGTACGAATTTTGAAACTAAATATACTTAATTAAATAATAATAGAGTTGTTTTCTATTTTATTGCTAATATTAGCTTCACTAATTGGGATGGGGGTCATTCATGTGACGTGATAAAGTAGTCTTAGTTTTTCGGAATTTTGCGATACGGGATTAGAAAAGGTCAGTAGGTCAATCAAAATGTGCATATCATATTGTCGAAAAAGGCATTGTTGAGGTTTTGTATCATTCATAGGCATGTAATGGAATGTTTTAGGAAAGATAGCTGCTGGCTATTTAACAAGTCGAAACATTGAAAAATGAGAAGTCGCATAATAAAAAAATCTATTCTGTTTCTTTGTATGTCACTCCTTTCTTTGTTTCTTTGGAAAACTGTATATAATGTCCTTGTTTTGAAATTGTTAATTGCACGCAAGCTGTTAACTTGGATAATACAGTCTTATGTTTATATTAGCTTGCTGAAGTCCCGATTGATGTGCTATTTAATTCCGAAATCACGCAATGTTGTTTGTCCTAATATTTAAATTAAACACAAGACATGTTGGCACCTGGTGGGCATATAATAAAACTTATAGCTACAATGTATTTCAGATTTATTTTATTGAGGTAATTTACATTAAATATCAGTTTTAGCCTTCATTATGACAGTATTCAATAAATTATTAAATGATGATTCAATTTAGCACATGCCAATCTACTCTCAAATATAATGAAACAAATAAATCGCGTTTCCTTAAGATAAAAAGTATGTATAAAACTATCAGTGACATGAAATTTTATTTTCGAGGGCATCTTGTAATTTGGCGTTAAAATGTTGCCCTTGACAGATAACAAAGAGAAATGTCTCGTATATAAATAAAATCTACCCACCCACATGGAAGACACAATGTGCCTAGAATTAACAAGATTGTGAGAATATTTCGTACCAAGAGTTTCATGACTTACCAAACTCCGAATATCTGGGATTGCCATCAAAGTTGTGGAATACTTTTTCATCCATTTTCATAGTTCTTTCTGGTTGATACTCAGACATCCTAGATCTATAATCTTTAGTTACAGTTTTAATTTCCACCAGTATACTATCTACTAAAGATTTATCATATGACAAAACAAATGTCTGACCATTTCGTGTGACACCGATATAGAAAATTTCTGTTTGTTAACAAGTAAAAGCTCAACTGGTCCAGACAAAATATGTCAGCAAGTGTAATCTGCCCCAGTATCGCCTCTTAAAAAGATGTCCTGTTGTCCTATATCCATAAACTTAACTGATAAAGATCAACTATTTTAATCCATGTCATGAAACCGGATGAATCAGACCTACCTAATTTCTTTATACCGGGAAGTGGCATCGATGTCTTATCCTGTCGCAACAATTTATACGTATTTAAACAAACTGGAACATTGAAATAAGAGTGGTGTTTCATGTTAGCTTAATGAACATTTTATATATCCATATTTGTGAAACAGCGTGTTTTTTTAATTTTACTAAAAATGTTTTTTTAAAAAGTAGGAATAAAATGTTAAGGACATAACAAGTGCCCAGAGTATAAAGTATGCAAAACTGAAGGCTTCTATTTACAACTGATGTCCTGAAAGTAAACGGACATTAGAAGACATTATTACCGGTTCAGATAAGCAGTAATAACTGCTAAATGAACAGCAGCACCAGTAACCTCACGCTAAGAACGGTAACTCTACTAGTCTTTATTGAAACTTAGCTGCGTTTTCCTTGCGGGGTATACGGTCGCTATTTACAATCATAATTTACTACCATTTTATGTTTACTAAACCAGATGAACAGTTGGATGTGTTTATTACGATGCTATTCATTGTATTTTTAGAAAACTTTACTTCCTAAAAACGAGTTTCTCAATGGCCGATAATCAAATGTAACATTGGTGATCGCAGTATCTGACTGATCGAAAGCGAGACTTTGTGTGTATGCCTCGTGTAGTCTTGTAAAGAGCTATTACAGTTGTGAAAATTCATTCCAAATTCTAAGAGAGGAATTATTTTAAATATTCATTGGATTATAACAGTGCTCATAAACTTTTGGATTTTGGATTTTTAATTGATGATTTTGGAATTTATGTGAACTTATTCAGAGATTTTGGAATACTTCATTTTGACATCAGCACATCAAGATTTCTAGTACATCAGGACTTTGGAGACCATTAGCACATCATAACATTCAAGGACACAGCCGTGAATTCGGAACATTCTATATTTAGGACTTGTGATTAGAACAATCATTCTTATTGGATTATTAGGATTTCAAAACACATTACTGTAAGTGACGTTTTTTTATTTTTCATTTTAATTATCTAGTAATAAATTGCTTGTTGATTTTTACTTGATTTGTTGGTTTCACTTTCTTTCTGTTACATTTTTCTTAGACCATAGAGTCGTAACAAGATCATATGTCCTTGAACCCATCCCCGAGGCCTACAACTCGAGCGAGTGTTACATGCATAAGCAAAACAAACACGCAAGATAGCTGGATTTTACATGATTAAAGTATCTGTAATTACTTTTCAAGGTTGATAATTACGTTAGATAATCACAATAAAAAAATTCCTCAAAGTAACTACGATCAGGTGTTTGACCTATTAGTAGTGAGGACATGGAAATACGGTTATAGAAAAATCAATTGTGTTTACTGCAGGAAACCGAGATTTTATGAAATTCTTTAAGAAAGAAATTACATCAATATCCAATAAATAATGGATATGAAATTAAAATTCTTTGAAAAGAAAAATTATTAATTTAACAAAACATGAGAAATACAGAGCAATCATCGTCTTTGTGACTGTCAATATTTTTCAAGAAGCCGGGTGTGTACGCACCCTTCCTCTTGCTGCATATCCTTAATTTTAAATGAAATCTCGCTCGAAAAGTAAATAATTATTCTATGCGCGATACAATGATTTGCCAGTGTGTCAATGCCGAGGGGAGGGGGGGGGGCGGGACGACACACGCATTTATTAAGAAAGTATACAAAGGAAATATAACAATTTCACCCTTTCAAGTTTAATCCACTCAGATATATGATAGCAACGTACAATGTTTCACCGTGTTATTTGAGTCACACTGCTTTCAGGCCGAAGCTTTACACCTTTAGCCTAGTTCTCGATACGCTTCCGAGCACGCGAGTCAAACCCGAGATCCTCCGACTGTAGATTGTGAAAAGGGTCTAATTGTGTGAAAACCTTTTTGATGATGTGTTACCCCAGACGGAGATAAATCAAAATAGAAACTGAAACGCCAATTTCACATCATGTATAACAACAAATAAAAACTAAATCGTGATAGGTTTAACTCTGAAATAAATCTGAAACAAAATATTTTATAATTTGTTACTGAGGACAATTACAGTATTATCGTGTAGAGTCTGTTTTGTTTTCTGGTCTAAACTCTTCCTTCATCGAGGAAAGCGCGCTGTTTTCTAAAACACGCGTTAGCATCACAAAAGTGACCGAAATCAATAAATTATGAAGAAGAAATATATATATTTACATACTGTTCTTTATTTCCTTTATAACTTCCATCATGTTTTCAAGACAAAATTCTTTACAGTCATTGAACGTAATTAATAGTTTCAAAGTCTATTCCTTAGCACACTCTTTATACTATTCATTGTTAAAATAGTCCCCATTCTGAAAAAGATAAAACAGGGTTCATTAATATCTGTACGAATTCCATAACAATTATGTACAAAATTGCAAAAACGGTTGCTTTCTGTTGTAAACATATTTCAAATGTAAATGAAGAAATAATCCACTATATTTCCTTTGAATAATATTTTGAAACATGTAAAACCTGAAGATTTAATTGGCTTCTTTTCCTGCTTCGATATACGAGGAGAAATTCCCTGGGCAGCATTCATTTGAAGTTAAGATTTATTGATCAAACCGAATGCTTATTCTTTTCTTCTTTATCTTTTTTCTTTGCTCAGAATCTACTATGTAACAAGAGAGCAATTAATGAATGAGATGCAGTTTTCATTCATGTTCTGGAAAAAATAAACCACAAGAACAGCAACAATAATAGAATATAGACAAAAATAATTATTTTATAATCTTTAAAATTACTATAAAGTTTTAAATTCAAGCGATCCACCACACTCCGTCCCCATCTGCTTGTTGGTTTAAACAGTATTTATTTGCAAAAGTCATAATGGAAGGTACAAAACATCGAATTAGAGATACATTGAATTGAGTTCCAGTGCTTCTGCCGCCGTTATTTAAACGCAAATATTGGTGTTTAAGGTAGTCAATAGAAGCATATTTCTTTGATGAACTACGTAAATAATTTAAAAAAAAGCTTTTTCAAAAAGAGAATATAGTTGCTATTTCAATATTCATATACAAAAACGCAAACAGTGGTGTTTAAGGTAATCAGTAAAAGCAATTTTATTTAATAAACTCAGGAAATAAATGAAAAGAACTAAGCGCTTTCAAACAGTAAGCCAGAATCTTAATTTAGATGTGAAATTCAGCGAAAGTAATTTAGGGTATTATTTCAGAGATGTTAATTTCAAAAAAAAAAAATGTATAATGTTATTTGAGATATTGCTTTCACAAAAGGTAATAAAGATGGTTATTATATATTATATTTTTAAAAAAGGGATGAAGATGGCTATCATATATTATATTTCAAAAGATAATTCTAAATTGATAATAAAAAAGTATTGGTTTATTTTGCTATAAATGTAGTGAAGGGGGTAATAATAATGAAAATACAATTGCTTTGATGGCAGATTCGTAATAATGTTTGGTCTCTATAAACGATTGCTACATTTATTTCATGTAAATCATAAATACAAATAATATTGTCCGTAATATTTCACTAAAATTGCTGTGTTCTTTAATTGTTATTGGTAGCTTTTATTGCTAAAGAATAGAAAAAATGGTTTTGTTTTCAGTTCATAAACATATTTTTAATTGTGCTTTAATTACTTAAAATATGGTATATATATATATATATATATATATATATATATATATATATATATATATATATATATATATATATATATATATGAGCAAACAAGAAATTTTTAAAAAAAGAAATCAAGACAACAAAGAATAGTAATTGGGAAACTCAATCTATTTATGATTTATATGAGGCAGATAGCAATGCTGTATAAGACAAATTTTGAACAAAATATATTCTTAAACAACATATAAATCATTCCGGGAGATCATCATGTCACTATTGGATCACAAGGTTTAAAGAAACAAAAATCATGCATATCCCACAGACATATATACGAATGTTTTAATGGACTGATTCTAGATAATCTTGTGGCAGATCCTATTAATAATGATAAATAAAATACTAAAATGGACAATTTGCAGGTGTTAACTTATCGGACGAATAATAGAAAGGCAGCAAGTAATCTTGATTACTCATTCATAAAACTATAATGAAATCAAGAAGCCTGTTAAAGTGAGTTGTATTGAAAAACAAAAGTTATTTTATATTTTCCATCCCTACATTATGTACAAACTAAACTGGGTATTTGTGCTAGTACCGTTAAAAGGCGCTGTGAAGTTGTAAACTGCATGGGAATCATATACATCTGAATATATGAATAAAGATTAAATAATCAAATATTTCATAATTTTGTACCCATATACCAATATATTTTTCACACTTAAAGAAAAACATCTAGATGATGCTAAAAATAGGGTTATATAAATGAGCAACATACATTTTTAGATAAACAAGTTAAACTTTAGTGGGACTATACAAGCTTTATCAATTTCTCTATATATAATATTATTATATAATATTTTTAATTTACTTTGAAAAAAATAAAAATATAGTTTTAATGAAGTGCGTTTAAAAAAAATATATAGTATCATAGTATAAATGAACATTGTAAACCAAATAACATTGACAAATCTAAAAATCAAATTAAAAATAACAATAAATATAAACACAATGTATAATGCAACAAATTTAGATTGTAATGGAAAAAAATTAAAATATACACTAGAGGAAATTAAATTATTAAGACATTTTCGAGAGTCAAGTTTTCCAAATAATAAGATAAAATCAATAACACCATTATTATTTTCAGAAAATTTAATAAAAGTAGATTTAAGTTGTAATAAAATAGAAAGAATACCTGATGCACTTTGTAATTTGAAAAGATTAATAAAAATTTTATTATAAGAAAAATAAGACCAAAGATCGGACACTTAGTTAATTTAAAGTATTTATCTTCGGCATCAAATAAAACAAGGAAATTACTAGATGAAATTTCTAAAGTCTTAAATTTCGAACAAATTGATATTAGTTATACATTAATACAAAAATTAGCAAAATCAAGATATAAATCAGCTAACATAAAAGAGGTTATTCATGATTAGGAACCACTAATACAAATTCCAATTGAGACATTAAAGAACAAAAGTTTAAGTGCGTTTAGAAAAGTTTTTAAACAATATTATATATATATAGTAATGGAAAATTTAAATGTTAACGGATTTCATCATAATATCGAAACAAATTATGAAAAATAATCCAGGTATAACTGACGATAGAGATGTGCTATTTAAAGAAGATAATGTAAAAGAACAAGACTGTTGTGATTAAAAAAATATCATATTATACACCGATGATGGGTATGTTTGTTTGAATTGTGCCATTCATCATGGATATAAATTATCATGTGAAGGTATTTTCTTGAACATTTCTTATCAGCTCCGCACAAATTAACAGAAAACAGACATTCAATATCACATAAAAAAACAAGTTGTTCGATTATGAAATTAAACATAAGGTTAATTTAAATCCAGATCGAAGGACAGAAAATAATACACCATTTAATTATGCTGCAGATTTTTTTTCAATGTGGAATCTAAGAAAAGAACAATAAACTTTGATTATATTTTTTCAAAAATCTGTACCTATTATATAATCAATATTATTATTTCTCTGAAAAAAAAACATTAAAAAAAAAACAGACTAATTTAAAGTATGACTTATTACCGAGACAAATTGAGCCACAACTTTTACAAATTTTACAATTGTTTTATTTTGTTTTTTTCAGATGTTCTGATAAACTTTAACATGAATACAACAAGCATCATGCTGTGCAGTTTATCATTATGATAAGTAATTTCAATTTCAGCTGCAGCTCTTGTTTAGTTAATTAAATATTATCCAGCTCTTGTTTTTAATAATTACTTTAATTTTATGCTCATTTTTAGTAATTTCATAAAATTCTTTTTATTGTGTTTATTATTTTTTTATTTTTGTAAAATATTTGTTTTATATAGATAGAATATTTTTCAGACATCTATAATATATAACTATATAATATAAATGAGTTACACTATTTTTGAAACAATAACATATTCTGTGGTAGATGTAGAAATTGAAGGAACTAAATTTGCAAGAAGAAATGAACTTATATTTGAAAAATGAATTAGATGAATATGTACATAGAGGTGTAGGTTTGAACCCAGGATCATCTAAAATGCAACAGAATTTAAATATGAATCATATTAAAATTGTACATTTAGGTGAGCTCAAAAGCAAAAATGATGGTGCAACAAAAGATTATATTAATAACAAGCTACAAAGAGTTGATATTTAGTTTGATACTAATGTTAATGATATAACAACAAAGATTGATGATAAAGTTAACTCAATTGCTACATTGCTTAATGCTAATGTTAACAAACTGAAAATAAAACTTTATGATGAGATTGATAAGTTGATCAACAGATACAAAAATTAGATGAATTTTTGTTTTTAAGCATGTGATGTTATGACTGGCGACCTTTTTTAAAAATAGGAGACAGAGACTCAGAAAATCTTGGTTGGGATGACATAGCAACTGAAAAACTTTTACACTAAAATTAGATAACGAGGAAAACAGATTAACATATACATATGATGGTGAAAAAGAGAGAGTCCCAATGTCAGTAATTGCATCGGATCGGTTAATGATTAAAACAAACAGTAAACCGATTGTTAGATTTGAATCCACTGATGGTTTGACACCAATATTTTATGCTGGTGTAAATATGAGTGATAAAATATATCAAACTTACAAGACCCAAACGCAGATCATGAGGCAGTCAGCAAAAAATATTTGGACATGAGATTGGTGCAAAATCATCATCTTAATCTATACACTTATGTTAAAAAAGGGACATATGATGGAATGTCATTTAGATACGGGTTATAATGCTATAATAAAGGTCAAAGATCCTGTTAATGATCCAAATTGTGTTAATAAGAGATATTTTGATAATAAAATACCCGAATATATCAATAAATTATCTGAAATTGTCGAAGACCTCTGAACACAACAATTAACGATCATAAATTTGTTTTTGGAACCCGATAAATATATATCTGTGGCGTCTACTATGATTCCATTAAAACAAAAATATAAGTGTCAAGATTTTTTAGATATATCTCCTGGAGATGAACCCTGACTTGCATTTACAAAGGGCAGATTAGCTGTAATTAAAACCTCTTTTATTTTTTAATTTTAATTTGTTGTTGTTGTTGTTTTTGTATTTGTTTTGTTTGTTTTTTGTTGTTGTTTTTTTTTTTTTTGGTCTTTTTTTTTTTTTTTGGTTACTAGAAAACCACCTGATTCTAAAATATTATCCACATGGCTTATGAAAAGACAAACACCTGAAGAAAATCTTATGCTTTATAAACCGCCTTATGAGAGAAGTACAGAAGATTCTGATGTTGTTATTTATGAAGAAAAAAAAAAAAAACATTACCAAGATTGAAAAGAAATATTCCTGACGTAGGTCAATCAATTGCTCTGTATGTAGAATGCAATGATAGCAATATAGCTATATTTAGACGAATAAATGGAGGTAGCAGAAAATGGTTCAAAAAATTTGGTAAATTAAGTGATATTAAAACTGAAATATTACAAATGATGGCGAAACTAGCTTTTTTATACACCTACTATGAAACATCAATCCAAGTTGATGAACTTTTCTCAAATATCTTATATTTGATAATTATTAAAGTAACAACATTATGGTTAGAAACAGTAAATAGTTTTTTTTTCCCGGTTGTTATACTATTATGTTTTTAAGAACAGTACACAATCTTCGGTCGCAAATAATAACATATGAAGGCGATAATCCAGCAACCCAACTTGTGTTACTCGATTTGACTTTATCAAAGAATATATGGTTTAGTATGTTAAAAGAATAACTCAATATTATTAAGGTGAATTACGCCGCATCAGACGATAATGTATATGACAGTTTTATTGGAGCATCACTATCAATATGTGGATTTCACTTTTAATATAACATACTAATAAAAATGATTGATATAGTAGACACCACAGAAGAAGTACGTGATTATTTAACAAGATTGTGTTCAGTTTACAGAACAAGCTATAAGTTATATGTAAAGCCGTTATAATAATATCATCAGTAATGACAGGTTGTGTACGACCGGCTGTACCTTTATTTTTAAGTATAATAGCGGTCACACCTGTTAAAACATCTGGAATTAATAGTAGTTTAAAGTTGGATGAGAAAAAATACAAACTTAAATTTAATCATAGGTATATGAAACAATTATTTACATATGTAAAATTAAATTGTAATTCTGTTAGCAAAGATGTAATTAAACATGATTTTGATAAAATTAAAGAATTTCAATCCACAAAACATTATGCTGAGCTATTGGATAGGTACATTACACGCTATAAATTAAATAGGGGCGTTACGTTTGCTTGAGTTGAAATGATAGTGTTGTACTAAAGAGATAGGCAAGTTTCTTACCTTTTTTGGTCATAAGGAAGTAGCCACTCAGTGAGAAAAGTCGACGTCATTTAGCGAAACGTGATTTCGATTGCCCACGGTACGAGTAAGCCTTATTCTGCAAGCTTCATTTTATATGTGTGTAGGAATGAACATCTTGACAATAGTCCGAAATAGTAAATTTGCAACAAGTGCGATATGATATTTTTTTTTCAGACTTCCTTAGTGATGTAAACCAAACATTCCGCCTCACGGTA
The DNA here is from genome assembly GCA_029931535.1 of Margaritifera margaritifera. Taxonomy (NCBI): domain Eukaryota; kingdom Metazoa; phylum Mollusca; class Bivalvia; order Unionida; family Margaritiferidae; genus Margaritifera; species Margaritifera margaritifera. Next base: position 332,575 of record JAQPZY010000958.1, read on the forward strand.
AGGAATTGACAGATGGTCAGACGCAGGCGATAGTTAAGTTAGTGGAAAAAATAAAGATTTTAATTGCAGAAAAATATCTGAAAGAAGTGGAATATCACGTTCTGCATATCATAAACTTTTGAAAAGGTTTCACAAGAGAGGGTCCATATAAATCCAGAAACAATAGGGAGATCGAAAATCGTGAGCAATAGAGGTGATCGTTATTTTCTTGTTTTGTTCATCGCAATTTTTGACAATCGTAGACAATCTTTGGAGGACATGACTGTAGGTTTTAATCAGTCTGTCAGTGTTCATATTTCTGAGAGCACTGCCACCGAAAGATTCAGAGAGAGAAAGAGAGAGAGAGAGAGAGATTATAAAATGTATGTGTGTCTGTGTGCGTCCTATCCGTTCTTTAAAAAAAATGAAGACATAGAGACACTTACTATATTAGTATATTCTCCTGAATAGAAATTACAATGAAATTTCCAAAACGCTTCACAAAAGTCCACAGGAATGTCTTTTTTAAGAAATAGTTATACGTTTGCCAGCTGGAATCTGCTGGTAAATCATACTGAAGAAATTCAGTTGTAAACTCATCACACATCACACGTCATGAAGAAGTTGATAGGCGCAGTAGCCATTGTGGAGCTTTTCAGATTAAATCGTTTGATATATTGTCAAACACCATATTACAACAGTAAGTTCTCCAAATTCACCCACTATCAATCACCAACTATCAAACAGTCCTATTGGGTCCTTAAATATTTGTAACAGATTTGCCAAACTTACACTAAGTTGATCTTGTCTTTTTTAACCCAAAAATATTGTTTTGGTCTAGATGAAAGACACATAGTGCAAAATATTACTTTTGAACTATTTTTGAGAGCATAGTTAATTTTGGCTACACTGTTAAACTTAAAGTAAAATTTGGCTGAATTTAACGTGTTGAAGTTAAGATTATTTGTAAGATTGTGAGTTTGTGTTTCTTGAAAACGGCATATCCAATGTTAGTTCATTTTTTGTGACACATGAAACTTGGATGAAAATTGTTTTCCCCAAGCCAAAGATTGAGAGAGATAGACAGACACACGGAGACAGAAATATTCACTGCGACAAATTTTACTTACAACGACTTGCCACAAAATATTTTATTACTGGTAAAAATGTATTGATTTTAGATTACACATTATAGTAGCATATACATTTTTCATAATGCAGAAATATCAAAATACTATTTTTATTTTATTATTTGGTAAAGGTAGATATATATGGAGAATTCTGACCCCATTGATATTTTCTCGTGAATAAGAATCACAATTAAAGTTCAAAACACACCACAAAAGTCCATTTTTCTTCTATTACTGTTTTTCTTTTTTAAATTTCTTTACTGGAATAAGTTCTTCTGCTGTTTTTTCTGCTTGTCTTGCTTTAAATTTCTTTGCTGGAATGAGTTTTTCTTCTATTTCTTCTTCTTCTTTTTCTTCTGCTTTTGAAATTTCCTCCTTTTCTAAATTTTTTACTTTCTGTGACACTCTGTAGACCAATGTCCTTTTTCATGACAATGATAACATGTATCGTTACGTTTGTCTCTCTTTTCTCCTGTCTCAGAGGTTCATTTTCTTTGACGTTGTGGACATTCTGTAACCCAGTGTCCTTTCTCTTCACAGGTATAATAAGTATCTTGACTTTTATCTCGAGAGTAGTCTGGAGTTTCTCCAGAAGTCTTGTCGGAAGTGTATTTTCGAATGACTCTTTGTAAAGCTCTGACTAGAAGTGTCATCTCTTGTGGACTTTCTATCTTCACAGATTGAAACTGCATGAGTGTATTCTCTTTGGTAGAGGGAGTCTCTATCACGAAAGAAGTCGCGAAATGGCAAGTCTTATAACGTGTTCGCAGAAGAGTCTTGTCACATTCAAGAAATACTTTCTGTCTTCAGACCTATTCAATTTTTTGTCTTTATGGAACGTCCAGATATCTTTCGTTCATACTTATATATAATCATGGCCCAGACCTTGTCCAAGAGTCGACTAACAGTTTGATGATCTGACAAACATGCAATTTTGTCAGGATCCATCGTTTTGACACGAAGCTGTGATCTTGACCTGACTATAGGTACACATTTTGTATTTGCTAATCTGCGAACTTTTACAGCACCCAGTTTATAAAACGCGACGATTACACTGTATCAAAACAAACAAGATCGACGTAAGATTTGGTGTACTTTTATATCAAAGTAGCTAGTTCCAGTGAAGGGTATGATTATTTACACACACACTATACCCACAAACATACTTATATATTATGTATATTATCACTAAACTGTGTGATACTACAACAGTAAAAGTCATTTTGTTCCCTAAATATGCCGTGGATTGAGTCGTGAGTAGTATATGTACTGAGAGTAATGGAAAATACAGATATATATATATATATATATATATATATATATATATATATATATATATATATGTGTGTGTGTGTGTGTGTGTGTGTGTGTGTGTGTGTGTGTGTGTGTGTGTGTGTGTGTGTGTTCCCATGGGCTTCGACCACCCGTAATTGAATACATAAACGAAGCAATTTCGAAAAATTCAGATTCCAGATATGTCATTATAGCCAGTACTCCAAAAACATACGGGACCAATCAGATTCGAGGTATTGTTGCACAAATTAAAACTATTAGACCAATCAGACAAAAGGAACCAATTAGCGAACAAAAATAATCTAATATCCAACTAAATTGTGTACTAACGGAACAGTAAAAGTCAGATTTTTCACTAAAATGTGTGCTACTTGAACAATAAAAGGCAGTTTCTTCACTAAAATGTGTGCTATTGTAACAGACAAAGTCAGTTTCTTCACTACAACAAAGTGCAACTGGATCAGTAAACGGCAGTTTTTTTTTCATTACAAACAAAATATCAGTTTATTCACTAAAATGTGTATGACTGCAACTGTAAGAGTCAGCTTCTTCACTACATTGGATGCTACTGCAACAGTAAAAGTCAGTTTCTTCACTGAAATGTGTTTTATTTTCTAACAGTAAGAGACAGTTTCTTCACTGTAAAAGGCACGGTCCCACACTAATTGCAGAAGTCGTGGCATCGAGAACCTTATATCCACGTAGAGGTTTGTGTCTTTCCAGAGAATTAGCCTTCTTATACTAATCAGATAGCAACAGTTTTAAAATGTTGAAATAACTTGTCGTTTGCGTTTCACTTGAATCTGTACAAAATACTTGTAAATGTCTACTTGCAATTCAAAAGGTAAAGTCTGAACGTGCTCTTCTAAACGATCCATTCATAGGAATGTCAAAGGTTAGCTACAAATCCTCTCTTCTTCTAAGGCATCCATGAAGATAATAATCATGATCCACCAAGGGAAGGTCGCGACAGCACGAAGACCATCTGACATGTTCAAGGATAGCTGAATCTGTATAATCTATACGAATCGTCACACCACAACTGAAACACTGTACTTGGTTCCTCGTCCCAATGACAGAAATCCCGCTCTGGCTGAAGATTTGGGAATGGGAACATCCCAATCTTTAGGCTATTTCCTTTTTGATCGTCTGGAATCGACTTTCAAAATCACAGTAGTCAGGAAAAACCACAGGAAACGTGTATTCTCTTTTGATTTGTGATTCTCGATGAGTTTTTCTTTTGTAAGTGCATGGATAAAATTCACAGATGGGTACACGAACGACATCGCTTTCTGTAGTAAAGCGGCACGGCTGTGCTGCATCGCTCATGTCACAGAATACAGCATCACTCTGATCGAAGGACGCAGCATCACTGGATACATGGAGTGACATCACATTCGTCTTCGTTTAACTTTTAGTTGGGTAGATCATATTTTTCTGTGTGGAATTAATATTTCTCGGTGAACGTCTGTACTCAGAATAAGGCTTACCCGTACCGTGTTTCGCTAAATGACGTCGACTTTTCTCACTGAGGTGGCTACTTCCTTATGACCAAGCTGTCAAAAAAACAGGCAAGAAACTTGCCTCTCGCTTTGGTCCAACACTGTTGTTTCAGCTCTAACAAATATAACCCTCCACTAAGTCCATAATAAATGTAACCGTTTTTCTCTGCAGGGACTTGAAACTTGAACTCTAACTTTCACCGTCTCTCTCGGCTATGTTAATTAAATTTACCATTTTCAAAACTTGCACAAACACACACACACACACAAAAAATGTAGAACCTTATACAAAGGTTAAAATAAAAATAGTATTTTTATATTTTTATATCATGGAAACGTTATATTTTACTTCTCTCTCTCTCTCTCTCTCTCTCTCTCTCTCTCTCTCTCTCTCTCTGTTTCACACACAGAGACACACACACACACACATGTGGATTATGTTGCAGTCTCCACAGAGTTGTTTTTCTTTATATGACACTTCGGTATAGATGACAGGGACGAATCCTCCCATTTTCCGATCTACTGAGAATGACTGCTTAGACTATTTTAGTTGCTTACTAACGTCTGATAGAGATAATCAAACAAATATGGATGACGATGAAGGTACTGCGAGAAATGAGAAAGGCAATTTTAAATTTAATAAACCAGTTACAAATCAAGCAATAATTTATAGAGCTGGACCTTTGAAAAATTAAATCCCAAGTCTCACAAAGATTACGGTCATTTGTTACAAGTGAAATTTACCATGCATTGTTTCATTTCTTAATGTGCTTTTTAAAAAAAAATTTCAAACTGGGACATTTCAAATAGGAGTGGTCAGAAAGTATAATATGTCTGATATTTAAGAATGGTAGTATGAACGACTCAAGCAATTACATGGAGAATTTCTCTAATAAATGCACTGTGCAAAATATTAGCATCTATTTTGAATAAACGGTTGCATAGATGGGCAGAAAACAATGCTTTAATAGACGAGACTCGGGCTGGCTTATTAAGTCTCTCTCTCTATCTCTCTCTCTCTCTCTCTCTCTCTATCTCTCTCTCTCTCTCTCTCTCTCTCTCTCTCTCTCTCTCTCTCTCTCTCTCTCTCTATCTCTCTGGGTCGGCACAAAACTCTATTCAACGTGTACTTTGCATAACTTCGATGTCTTTTATGCCGATATATTTATCAAACAAAACAATCAGGGCAGCCGTAGTGAAAGAATTAAAATCTACCACCGAAAAAAAAACAATAAAGTACACTCATTGACCTTTTTTAGTGGGATGTTAGTGTGTTTTGTTTCCCACAATAGAAACGCTGAATTCTTCAAGGGATGCAATAGTCTGTAAGTGTCTTCAGTCTAGACCAAAATACAATTTTTGGAAGAAAAGCTGAGGCCAAGTCAATGTAAGTTTGGCCAATTTGTAACATTTGTTGCCTAAGCTGAAACAATCTCTATTTGAATGAAATGTTGCAACATTATCGGAAATCATAGCACGTCACAAGTCTGGCTTACCAATGTGACAAAAAAATGTAACTCTGCTCTGAACAACTACCAGGGCATATTTTTATTCATAGTGCGAAAACAATTTTTTAACAAGTACACTGGCCTTGGGGTAAAGAAGCCGGTCAGCGTATGTTAGCAAAATGGTAAACTTTTGTAGCAAAACTGATGAATGAAACATTTTCCTGCCTGATGCAAAAACACAACTGGCTGAATTAAAGATGGCAAATGTGTCACCCAAACTGAAAAGATCCTAATCTGGCTGGTTTGCTAGTGGATGTTTTTTGCAAACATACTGTATGTAGCATATGTTGCAATTTGTTAATGAGAATCTTACATTTCCGTTAGAGGCCATACAAACTCCACATATTACTTTTCCAGCAAAACAGACCCAACATGTTACAATGTTACATTTCCCGCCAGACATACCTATCATATGACATCAACAAACAAATTTGTAACACATGATTTCCAATCTTGACGCTATAAACCCACAAGATGAAGGGCTAATGTGAAATTCCCATTGGCGTCAAAGTGCCATTCTCATGATAAATTCCCTTTAGATGCTATGATCTTTTTACCCTTATTAGCATAGGATGCCACCCCACCCCCTCCCTGTGCCCCAAGTGACACACTATAGTACTGATGAACCTAAAAAGCTGGACTTGTTTTTTCCGGTCATATAACAATAGATTAACTGATGAGTGCATGGCAATACCGAATCAAATAATACGGTCTTAGGAATCTGTATTTTAGAATCAACGGTAGAAAACAGAACATCTATTACACAGTATGTTGCGACACACTCAGGCACTATTAAAAAGTAATGGAGGTATTAATTTAAGAAAAGCAAGTTGTTGACACAGATGAAAACAATGCTGTAAAATATCAACACATCATTGCTGCGACGGAGACTGCTTCCTATGCCGTATACTGTATGGACTGAGGTGGCAGTCACATAAATAACTGGTGACTCAATTATAAACTTCTCGATTCAAACAATATCACTAATACTATATGTACCTAAGAATGTCAACAATTCCAGGAAATTTGAAGGGAGATGAACAGCAACTATTCATAGAATGAGCAACAAATTGAGTAAATCTATGGTCGAAAAAAAAGTTGGACAATTTAGGTGTCAGCCTCTCAAGAAGACTTTCCTTGGATCAAATTTAAAACGAATCTGAATATCACAAGCAATACCGTGCCAGAACTGAAGTCAAGCGCCAAACTCTCAAAAGACAGGACTACATAATATATGCCCAAAGCAAGTACATACAATTAGATAAAGCAAGGAAATCTGACCATAAGAAAAAAGAATAAGATATGCTATAGGAAATGAGGAACACCCATATGCCTAAAATTGACTGAAATACTTGGTTGAGAAAAACAACAGCAACAACAACAACAACCCAAGTACAGCAGGGAAATCGGTAGCACGTGTCATGTATTGTGACATTTGATTGAAATACTTTGGGTGCTTTAAATATAAATAAGATAAATATATTTATTTCTGAATTCTTCATTTCTGGTACATTCTAAATTGAAGCATGCAGCCTGGATTTGTACCATGATCAAAACAGTTATTTTCACCAAGACAAGAATTTCTAGTACATTTTGCCTAGTAGCTTCCTAAACTTAAATGAGATTAATTGATACATAAGCTGTTATGAGACAGATTACTGCATTCCTGAGAGTGGGGTAAATCTGAATTTTTAATTGAAAACCATGTAGGCAATTTTGTGTTTTGTGTTTCTGTTTCTATTGTTGAGTATTTGGACCTTCGTGTGAAAGAAGGCCATATTTCCCATCATTTTTGTATTTGGCCACCAGTCCTAATGCGGCGTTGCGCATATGCATCCAGGACAAAATGTTCATTAAGTTTCAATGTAACTTTTACTACAGGAAATCGCAAATTGGTGTATTAATACAATAAAACGAAATCACTGATTATTTTCAATCAACACATACTGTTGATAATATGGCTATTTAACTTTCAACAAGCCTTGCATTTGACAGCAGTGATACCACCATTAATTTTCCTATATATTCCATACATGCATTTATGCAAGCTGAACTCAGACCAACATTCCAGTCACATTAGAATTCCTATGGTTGACAGTGCCATTATAGACCATTGTACACACCAAGACTTGTTAGTTGTTGTCCAGCATAATTACTGGGGTCATGGTTCCATTTCCGGGCCAATAAAAACATAGTTTCTGACCATATCTCAGACTGACTTTACATGAGCACTTTCACCGCACTGCTTTTACAAGTACAATAAAATAAACATTGACCCGTTCCCAATTATTGCATGGTAAATAAAATCAGTTCCTCTGACGAATATTCAAAATATAAGGCACAGCCAAACAAAGCCTCTAAATTGGGATACGAACCCAGAAGCATTTTATCCAAGTCTGACCCCATCTATTGTAACTCGCTAAAGACGACCGCCGGTGCACAACTAAAATCTTTAATGCTGGTTTAGTCTTTTCACTGACATGGCCACATGAACAGTCAGCGATAACAAAGTCATCTTCGCAAGCCAAGGGGCGTCGATTCACTTCGTTCCACGTCAACCTTTGGTTCATCTTCGTCTGGGCTAACACATCATCAGAAATGTTTTCATACTTAATATACCCGTTTCAAAAGATCCAATCGGAGGATCCTTGACTTTGACTCCCGTGTTAGGAGCGTATAGAAAACGAAGGCTAAAGGTGTAAAGCTTCTGTCTGACAGCGGTGTTGTGCAAAGAACACGGTGAAACATTACAGGTTGCTCTCGGATATTTTAGTGGATTAAACTCGAAAGGCCCACTTGGTCTATAGTGTAACATTTTATATTTCCTTTTTTATCATTTTGTAAGCAAATTCAATATATATCCAATGTATGCATATATATAAGGTTTATTTAGGATAATTATCTAATGTTAAGTACTTTTCTTTATCTTTAGACGGGTATTAAGAAAGAAGGACTATAATACGTAAAGATATAAACTTCAGCGGAGTAATATTTATAGAACCACATGCGGTGAAAGAGGAGGTGAAATTAAGTAAAATGTAAACACGCAAATAAGTCATTTCATAATATGTATTTCAGGAATGTTAAGAATTTTCCTCGCTATTAATAGTACCGTCCACAATTGTACTTTCAATATGGAACGTTTGATAGCCATCGGGTTACAGGTATGCACAAAATGGTACTTTCAGTCATGGGACTGGGTTGAGTGGAAGAAGACCAATATGGCAGCCCCCATTACGTGAGATCGTGACGTTTGACACATGCATTGAACGCAAGGCTCAGTGTATATGAAAACTGTAACGCCTGTTGCATCTTGGTTAGTCTTCATGCAACACGATAATTACAATGCAATAGCTCAATGCTATCTCAATGCCGTGATATATTGCGCGTAAAATGCAATATCAAAGTGCCTGTTTTAGCTCTTATTAATATCTTTTCCGCATAACAGATTGTACCTGCACATTTAAATTACAGTTTTTTAAAGTTAATAATTTATAACGTTTCACTTATTGCGTACTATAAGTGATATTTGACTATACTACACAGACCCACCCTGTTAAGCCTACTCGCATTTCCGATAGCCCTTAAGTCAGTTAACATGAAACACCACGAAGTCAATTTTCTTTTTGTATAAATACGTATAAATTGATACCTCATTTTTTCTTTGCGACAGGTCAAGAGATCGATGTCACTTCCCTGTATGAAGAAATTAAGCATGTCTGATTCATCCGGTTTCATGAAATAATGGATCATTGTCGTCTGCTCCAAAGAGAAGACTTTAGAGATATAGGACAACAGGACATTGTATTAATACGCGATACTGAGACAGATTACAATTTCTGACATATTTTGCCTGGATCAGTTGAGCTCTTACTTGTTGACAAACAGAAATTCTACATCGTCGTAACAGAAAATTGTCAGACATTTGTTTTGTCATGTGATGAATCTTTAGTAGATATTATACTGGTGGAAACTCTGACTAAAGAGTATATGTCTAGGATGTCTGAATGTCAACCAGGCAGAATTATACTGGAAGAAAAAGTATTCCCCGACGTTGATGTCAATCCCAGATATTCGGAGTTTGGTAAGTCATAAAACTGTTGGTACAAGGTATTCACACAATCTTGTTAATTCTAGGCGCATCTTATATGTGCGTGGGTTGATTTTAATTTTATACCAGTCTTTTTTTTTCTTTGCTAATTATCAAAAACAAAACGTTAACGCCAAATTACATACCACATATGGACAGACAGATATGTTTCAAGCAAAGAGTAATAATATTTGATTTGGTATCCCCACGCCCAAAGATACATTGGTCGGTATTGATATTTGCAGGAATACTTGGCAAGTGTTTAACATGGAGGCAAAGCATGAGAGTACCGGCTTTTTCCTGATTGTTTCAGGAGTACAGGAACATGGCAAATATGAACAGATCTGTATTCCGACATTATTAAGTATACATCAATCATCTTTAAAGATAATACCCAAATTAAGATACCGACGTTAATACAAATGAGAATGGAATATGGACGTATCTTTGAGAATTTGTAGCTGCCAACTTATGAAATAATTACTGCAGTAATGTAAGTGCTTCAATGCTGCTGATCTAAATCATCCCCGTCAAGCAAATTATAATTACGATGTAACTAAAGAAAAACATTGCTATATTTTTCTTCAAACAGGTAAAGCGATCAAAGCGGAGTCTGTGGAGGATCCCACGTCGACCATCCATGTAGATAGTGACTCAGGTAGCAAGGAACAAAGTCCTCCGTCACTTCCACCTCGTCCCCCACCCAGATCCGGTAAGACGCCCTCTAAAATAAAATTTCATATCACTTATAGTTTTATACTTCTTTCTTTATCTTAAGGAAACGCGATTTATTTGTTGATTATGTTTGAGGATAGATTGGCATGTGCTACATTTAATCATGATTGAATATTTATTGAATTCTGCCAAAAAGAAGACTAAAATTCATATTTTTTTCAAATAAACTCAATAAAGCAAATCTGAAATACATTCAGGCTATAAGCTTCATTATATGCCCACCAGGCGGCAACATATCGTGTACTTACTTTAAAGGTTAGGACCAACAGCATTACGTGATCTCGGAATTAAATAGCAGTGACATCAATCAGGACTTCAGCAATCAAATATAAACAGAAGACCGTATTACCAAAGTTTACAGCCTGCATGCAATTAACAATCTCAAAACAAGGAAAATATATACAATTTTCCAAAGAAACAAAGGAAGGAATGACATAGGAAGAAAACAGAATCGATACTTTTATTATATAACATCTCATTTTTCACTGTTTCAATTGTTTCAATCGCCAGCAGCTGTCTTTCCTAAAACATTTCATTATATACCTATACATCTTATATAGCTTAAACTATGCTTTTTTGACAACATGATATGCACATCTGTATATACTAGTGGCCTTTTCCGATTCCATATCGCAAAATTCCAAAATGCTAAGACTACTTTATCACGTCACATGAATGACCCCCACCCCAATTCTAGTGAAGCTAACATTAGTTATAAAATCGAAAACAACTCTGTTATTCAATTAAGTATGTATAGTTTCAAAATTCGAAAATAGATGTAGCTGTCAACTTGTTCAGCCAACCTTTGTTCGCCATTTCCTTACAAACTGGCAAATATTCTTGGTCAAATATGCATTTGTTCTGAAAGGCCCTGGAATTGCGAACGTACAAATAAAAAGAGATGCATACTTTGACTAGCCAAACGTCAAGACTAAAAAAATCAGTGAATACATCTAGAAATGTCTGGAATATGAATTGCAAAATCCATGCAAGACCCGAATGCAATAAGGAATTCACATTAACTAATGTTACGCCAGATATACATCCCCTACTTTTTATCTCATTAGCACATCTTGTCTCAATAAATTTCGCACGCAACGTATGAGAAATACTTTCACAATGCATCCAATTTTATTACGCACCTGAAATGTTTACCGAGGGTTTTTTTTATGGGACTAAAGTCTACTTTTCCGGTTAGATAGTGCTGCTGTTTAGTATTATATAAATGGTCGTTTATTACTTCAAAAAAATTAAGGTGTAAAAAGTTTTAAAAAGAATAATATCAGAATCACGATTTACGCGGAAAATATATTTCAAAATAAGAACCAGTGAAATTAAAACATGCTCGTTGTCATAATTTTTATTCTTGACATGAAGCCATAAATAATCCGACTGTGTTAGTTAGTTTATTGCGATAATGGTTATTTACATACGCTGAGACAAGGAAATACAATAAGATTTAATCAGTTCATACAGGAAGCTGACCTGATATTGCCGGGTAAATGAATGCAGTTTGTTTTCATTCCAGCCAAAACCGAGCAGAGAAAACCGAAAAGTAAACAACAAGAGGTAATTTAATAAAATTATTGTAATTCTTATGTTGTTGTTGCCATCATCATAATTATCATCATCATCGTCGTAATTGTCACCAATAGTCATCATCGTCATTATTATCAATATTATTGTTGCTTTAGATGTGGTTCAGCTATTTTTGTTAGTTAGGCTTGTCCTTCATTTTATAAAAGTCTATCTATTAATGCACATTGCTAAAAGTGTCCCTATGACATTATCTCGCATTGCTCGTGTGTTCAATATCGAATTTCCTCATACAACTGCATCTTTATTTCTTCCTCTACCTCTTCTTGCGCATCTTCGTTTATATTATTCGTCAGGTACTTCTATGCATAGTTGTTTGTTAAAATACCATAACAATTTGAAATTAAAGCAACCTTGAAATTAAGTCCACCTCGAAAATAAGCGCCTGAAAGCACAGTCCTTCCTATAAAGTGCCGATTGAAAATTTAGTTTTAAGTACATAAATGGAAAACCTTAGGAAGATAAACCCTTCCAAATAAATGTGGTCCTTTAAAATAAAAGGCAAATATGTTATAAAGGTTGTAAAATTGTAAAGTTTAAAACTTGCTAGAGAGAGGGGGGAATAGGTTTGTTTTAATAGAAAAAACACAGATATTCATAATTGTATGTCAAAATTTAATTGTAAAATCATGTATCAGTTAACAAAGAATGAACATATTCTCGATGGAAAGTGTGGATTTTCAAATTCTTTCAAATTTTTTTATTATATAATAACAAGTTTAGGTACAGATCAATGATTGTCGCATCATCTACCGATATTATTACTCGAAAATACGCCAACCTCAAAAGAAAGTTGTTCTCGATAAGAAGCCGAACAAAAATTACTAATGAATAGTATGAGCCGCGTCTTATTTTCGACCTTTTTTAGTACTTACAAACTCTATTGTTTAGGTATCACAGCAACACAGCTCTGAAAACTCGGGGTCAAAGAAGAGGCCAAAGGGAGGTAACTTCGAAGAAAAGAAGGCAGATCTTACTCAGCATGATTCCAAGCATGAGAACGATGAGAAATGTCATGTAGCAGTCTTAAAACCAACCAAAGTCAAAGCAAAGGACACATCCAGGCTTGCAAAGAACCCAAACTGCACAAATATATTACCACGTCCAAATCTCAGCGATGACTTTGAAAAAATATCTAAACTGCCAGATGCTGTTAAGGAAGCATACATGACAGAAAGATATTGTGGCACTATCATGGAAGAAACAGAGGTAAAGGATAACCCTTATCAACAAGTGACATTTGTCAAGAAAGGAACGAAGTCTACGAAGAACACTGACAAATATATGGGATCTGCTGGAAAGGAACTTGACAATAAGTGCAACGTACACTTCAAAACTGACTCTGACAAAGCTGAAATAGACAGCGATGAAAACGCATACGTGCGAATGGGATATGTTGAAATAGAGACAGCGACTGTGCATGTTATCAGTCCAGAAGCGAGCAGAAAAGCAAAGACAAAGCCATTTAAATCTCTCTCAAAGCGCGAGCTTGTCAGACGCCTGGAAGAATGTGGGCTACAAAACACGGCAGCCGTGTGCGAGAATGAGAAACTGGATGGACACTTTCTTGAAAAATATGTCAGTGACGAGGATCTGATGCAGGAACCCTTCCTTTTGACACGATTCCAAATTAAAAAGGTAAGGGCAATTATTGATGGATGGGGACCGATCAGCGACTTCCCGAACAATGTCGACAGCGCCAGTGATTGAGTGGCGTTATGCGTCACAAAAGTGGAAAGTATATTGCGTGCCAAATTGTGTTTTAAGTGCGTTAAAACAAGACCAATGTATGGACGTCTTGCAAGCTAATTATTGGAGCGCATTCTTTTCCAAACAATATCCTGAGCAACTCGACTTCTAAAGAGCACGCTACTAAAGTATCTGCTTTTATAGATGTACACTGTATTTTAGCAGCGTTACAAAAATATAACTAGGTAATAATGTTAGCTTGACTAACCTTCATAGTCTATGTTTTCCTCTATTATGGCTTTGTGTATAGAATCCAGTAATGTAACTTTTTGAAGAGGTACTTTAATGTTCTCAACAGAAATTGAAGTGCCAACTCGCCATGGACGTAAAGCCGGAAGTTCAGATTGTTTTGAAAGACTCATTTTAAGATCAGTTTTAAATTTTGAAATATATGTAACCCAGTCGATATTTCCGCCATTTCAGCCCCGAATCAACACTAAAAGTATTGTTGAAGGATCTAAGTTCGTCTAGAAGGGAAATTTGAAACAGATTTGAATAAATACCCAGAGGTCATAATGGGTTCATTATTCTTCAAGAGTTTGTTATATCTATGTCTTATTATTTTGTATTATGTTTATTAAATTCCATAAATACACTCAAGATAAAGTAAGTACAACAGCCGTGCCTGAGTTTGCATATTGGCAAACGACACTCTTCTAAATAAAACAGCTATAATTTGTGCAAGTTATATTTGCATGTGCTTACGCAAGAGAGGTGAAAATTGATTTAAGTGAGGGAATGCAGATCATGTGTGCATACTCCGAATGTCCAGATGTGTCAATACATAGTTTCAGAAAATTGTGTAGAAAAGAAATACGTGGAGTTATAACGAGTGCTACGTTGTAAAAAGTGTGCACTTTTCATTTTGTTCATTATAGCAGAGAAATGACCAGTCACTTTATCTTTCACCAGTGAGGACCCGACCTTTTTATCTATAAAAAGTATTGGAGGTGTATTTTCCAAGCTGGCAATTAATTCATTAATTTTGAAATCAAAGTATATCAGGCCGTATTTTAGCCGTCAACATTCAACATAAAAACTACAAAAAGAAAAAGATGAGTCTCAATGTTTCTGTTCCGATAAAAAGTGTGACATTATAAGTGTGTCAGGTAGACTCTGGTCCGAATGAAGTTCGCAATCGTGTTTTAGAGGGAAAAACGGATGGCTAATTCTTCGATGATCATGTTAGTGATGAATGCCAATGTTTGGGAAGGTTCAAGATTTGGAGGTGGAAGGTAATTTTTAACGGATTCTGATAAGCCGTAGGGCTCAAAGTACTACTTCATTTTCTTTGGACACAAATGCTAACGCTTAAGAGAAGAAGAAAAAAGTAGCATTGTTTTCTAGGTAAATGTCACCAAAGTGGGAAACCGGTAAAAGCGACTTTATCAGCTTCGTAAGAGAAGAAGAAAAAAACTATTTCGTGTACTAGACTGCCCAGTAAGCGCAAACATGCTGAACAACCAAATTGATTGTTTTGCAGCATTGTTTTCTAGGTAAATGTCACCAAGGTGGGAAACCGATAAAAGCGACTTTATCAGCTTTCTTATCAAGAAGGTACACAATAATTTTGTCCTGCTGAAAAGAAATAGATCGAATTCGTCATAAGTATACAGAGTGGGTCTATCTAAATGTTAAAAGGTCTGATAAAAATCCTGTTTAAATTATTTTAAAAAAACAACTTCCAAGTTGATATTTTAGCAAATGACCCGATCTCTAAATATTAAAATAGTATCACATGTCTCCCCAGTCAAGAACGATAGCTTTTCAGGCAACAACTACTGGCCTGAGTTTGTAAGTTTCCTCAACTCACTTGACAACATGAACGACTGAAAGGGTGTATTGAGCCAAGCGCAGATGGATTCTATAATTGCGAGGAGGGGTTTAGCGATTTGAAAATTAAATTAAATTAGTGTACGGTGGCCCAACCTTCTTCACTACGTAAATATCTTCACTCTATGAAAAGTTGCCCACCTAACAAAATCAGTTATTTCAACTGTATTACCAAAACTGCTTGCTTGTGATATAAGAATATAAAAGGCTTACAAAAAAAACCCCCACAGATATTTCGATGAAACAGAGGGCGTCTGTTCTTTAGACGAGATTACTTTTCCTTTATATTTGATATGGTATTACTATTGTTAATACATCTTTTATCGTGTAATTTTCATATAGAAAAATTATCTTTCTTCCATGAAAAAAGTCATTGTAATAAAGTGATTTTATTATATACTAGCTTTTTTTATACAAAAGATAGGTAAATAGATACCAAAGACAAAAGTTCAAAATATAGAAGATTTTAGGCGTATTGCGAAACATCTGTGAGCTAGGGAACGAATCAAATCAAATCAAATCCAAACGAAAGCAATTGGAGGTCCTCGGACTCAGCTTTTATGGCTGCAGTCTATATATAAAAACTCGTCTCTTTCAGGAAGTGATTTGATTCCACCGGGAAAAGACACGGATGTGAGGATGATCCAAATGAAACGAAAGGAGACACAACAATTTTAAAAATCAACTGTATGAAATTATGGAATGTTAGTCCCTCTTGTATGCCTTATTTATATCAGAAAACTTCCGATTTTACAACTTGCGTGTACAGTTGCCTATTAGAAGGAGAATAGAAGGGGCTTGCACACACGAAGAAAGTAAAAACTAATAGGGATATCTATAGAATACAAGTTGTACAGGCACACCAACTACACTACTCAACAAATATTAAGGATAATACGAAAAGAAATATAGGAATAATTAAGTAGATATCACTCTATTTTAGTGAAGGGACACCAAATGAAGATGTACTTCGTACATCTGTACCAGTCTCATACACATACCCTGTCACTCACTGCTACAGTTTAAGAGATTCATATCCTGTATATATAATATAACAACCTTCATTTAAGCCAAGAACTTTACCGATTCGATGAGGTATATATTTTTTGCTTCCCCATATGTTTTCTTTAGCCCACTCATGAGGGCGAGCGCACACACACACATCTTTGTACAATTTGCCAAATGTAGACTTCCATTGTGCTCCCTTAATTACTCCGCTATTATGTAAAAATCCATGGTTTACTCCACCCCCTTGGGCAGACTCACGAAACGTGCTTGGGATAACAACAAGCTTACCATCAAGACCAAGATGTTGATCATGTTTGTGTCATCAATGTCCTGCTGTATGGCAGCGAAACATGGACTACCTACAACTGCCAAGATAAGAAACTCACCAGCTTCCATCTCTGCTGTTTTGCGTTGCATCCTTGATATTACATGGAAACGCAAGGTCACCAGCGCCGACGTCCTTGTCCAGTCCAATCTACCCAGCATCCTGGCACTCCTTAAACAGAGACTGCTGCGCTGGCTGAGACTCGTGTACAGGGTGCAAGGTGGACGCATCCCAAAGGATATGCTTTACAGCGACATTGTCAATACCCAAAACAAGCAGGGCGCCCAAAACTCCGCTTCAAAGATGCCTGCAGGCGTTACATCAAAGGCTTCAACATCAACATCAACGAACGGGAGATACTGGCAGGCAGCAGAGACAACTTGTGCCGCAAGCTCCGGAGCTGGAGTGCAGCCTCATGATGAACAGTTGCTGGACCACACAGCGTGTGCCGACACAGGAAGCAGTGCCCCTGACATGTTTCTAACTAGCACAAAACAAAGATGTGACACTTGCCACAGGCCCTGTTGTTCCAAGATATAATGTTTTAGCCACCAGAGGAAATGCAGCACAAACTAACAAGTCAATACCAAAGTCTAAATGAATTTTATTATATTATGCTTGAGGAATGGCATTCATTCCAGCAGTATAAACTAAGGAGGTTTATTCAAGGCATACGACGTAGTGAATGAGAAATGTAACAAAAGGACAGAAGATATATCAGAGGTCAAGCCAAAAAGTGTGCAAGATAAACAAGACGTTTTCCTCAGATGTAATACAGATTCTGAAGAAAAATTTTTTTTATTGTGATCAGATCCAAATATAATGTTAAAATGTTATATATTTTGTGAATTAGAAAACTGAAATTTTAACAGAATATTCTAATCGTTTTATTTTTTTTATACTTTATTTTTAAATTTTTTTCTCTCTCTGTCTCAGTCTCTGTCTACGTCTCTGTCTCTGTCTCTGTCTCTGTCTCTCTCTCTCTCTCTCTCATTACATTACGTATCAAGCTAAGCTGGTATCGTTCAAATAAGATATCCATATTTTCTGGTTTTACTTAATATCTTGATAGTCCGTTTCAAGATATGGTAAATATGTTAATGGTGCTCATATACAATCCTTATCACATGGATAATAAATGTGATTGCATTAAGCAGAATTTCGTCTTAACCGTGCTCGTATCCAGGGGAGTAATTTTCATGTCATTATATAAGAGTTCTGCGGGGAATAGTTAATATATTCGTAGTAAACGGAAATTTTTGTGAAATACATTGGAGAATATATATATATATATATATATATATATATATATATATATATATATATATATATATATATATATATATATATACACACACACACACAAACACAGTCGATTGCAGAAACAAGTGTCATAGAGCATGTCAGCTTATATTTTAGGCCTAGCTCTGTTGATTTTCTCTTTGACAGTTTTAAGACAAATTTCGTAGTCATTCTGTATCATATAAAACTCATATTTTTGGAAGCCTTTTAAAAATTGTCTCGTGATTATCTTGTATTAACACTGACTTCAAGTAGATGTAATTTTTATATGTTGAATATAGTCTGCATATTTGTAGCGTATGTAAATAATAGGCTATTAAAAATAGTATCACGTCCAGTCTTTATTGTATGGACTGGTTTCGTGGAAGTTTCCTCTATTTAACTAGATCTTTTCGTAATTTTCTACTATGGATACCCTATGCGCCAAGTTCAAGAGCGGCGTGTCTCCGTATTATTATTTAGAAAAGAAATAAATCAAAACATAAACCAGTATTAGTAAATAAATAAATAAACCCAATAAATAAAGCCAAATTATAAAAAAAAATTAAATCAAGAAATAAAGTGAATTATGTTTTTTTGATGGACAGACTATTTAATTTTCGGTCGGAGGGGGGTCTTTTGAGCTGTTTTTTTTTTTTTTTTTTTTTTTTTTTACCTCAAGATAATTTATTTTTTAAAATAAAATAATGGATATAATATGTTGTTTTTTTTTTTTTGTTTTTTTTTTTTGTTATTTTTTTTTTTTTGGGGGGGGGGCCGTTGCTATAAACCAGAGCAAGAATATTTTTAAGCTATTTGAGAGTTGAGAGCCTGAAATATTTATTTTAAAAAAAAGCCACCCCAAATTAAATATTAAATGGTTGGCCCCTAAAGGTACAAAACAAATTTCCACCTTCAATGCGAAGGTTTATGCACATAAGATCAGATTGTTTGTGGATCAGAGTTTCTCGGTGTCGTATTACCCACACAGTGGAACAGTAATTCTTACAACGAATTAAATACAAAATTGATCGATTGTGTGTTTATCTGCAACAATAATGTGGTAATTGGTTGTAATTCATAACTGATTTTCATTTTTCTTCATTGTAGTATATCAATGTTCGTCTTCTTCTATGACCTCAGGCTTAACACAAATTGTTATACTTAGCAGACCTGTTAAGCAAATGAAGTGAAATGGATTATTGCGTAGAATTCAAAAAATAAAAAAAGATACTTGAACAAGATATCAAACGATTAGTTTTAGACTTTCTATATTTCTTGTTTCTTCTCAATACTCAAACTAGAGATATTCTTATCATCTTAATAATACTGTTCACTGGTACAATACCATCTGTTTCAAAAGAATTACGTGGAATTACGCCCAACAATAATGTTGTTGACTGGTTCAATACCATCTGTTTCAAAAGAATTACGTGGAAATTACGTCCAACATTAATGCTGTTTTCTGGTACAATATCATCTGTTTCAAAAGAATTACGTGGAATTACGTCCAACATTAATGCTGTTGACTGGTACAATACTATCTGTTTCAAAAGAATTACGTGGAATTATGTCCAACAATAATGTTGTTGACTGGTACAATACCATCTGTTTCAAAAGAATTACATGGAATTATGTCCAACATTTCTGCCTTTTCATATTTCAAGCTTCATAGAGGCCATTTACTTGAAGGTCCTTTTCACGAAGATGTAAAACGATAAAAGATAGTGAAAGTGGAAAGCAAAACTTATACTACAATACAGTCCTTTTATTACTTGGAAGTTGGATCATTAGAATCTCTAAGTCAAGCCTGGCTAAGGATTTTTTTGTAAAAATATATATATTTTCTCCTCTATGTTCGATGTTGAATAATCTTATGAAAACATTGTTTTTCATACGATTCTTTTGAGATACCGTGATTAGTCGTGAAAAAGTTCTCTCCTTTGTCCAACTTCAAGGTGTCGCACATGTAAGATCTGACGGTTACCTTTTTGGCTATGTTGACATATGCCGGCATTAACAGTTATGCCCTCAAATGTAATTCTATTGAATTAAATTTTCATACACTTGAAAACACGAAATTTACAACTTTTATCACTTGGCCTCAGACCACAATAATGTTACTGTACAATTTTTACTATAACAGATGTAACAGATAGAACATTTCTAACTTCCTGCACACATTACCTGTAATTAGTGCATGAAGTCCTGAAGTTTTATCCAGGGTTGATCAGTTCAGTTTTGTGTATTTCATACGGTAAACACACTCAGGGAAGTAAGTAAAACCACCTGAATGACATGCAATTATGTGACACTTAATATTTGAAATTTGTGTTCACTGAAGATCAGACAATATCTACAGTCTATAGGGTGATGTAAACTTTGAAATCTACCCTTTTATTATCAACATAGTCTGTAAAGTTTCATAATATGTAAGCTGTCAATCACACCACTCAAACTTTGTATTATTCTGTCGGAATAACTTTCAAATTTTGACACTGAGACGAGCCAATTGGGGTCTGTGGCCAGTTTCGTCATATATTCAATCGCCCGTTTTGTCTGTGTTAATAATGCGCTGATACACAGAAGTCATCAATATGTGTTTTGTACAGGGTGGTGAATTTTTAATGTGTTTTTTAGTTGAAATTCCGTGCGCTAATTGCTTAACAGCTAAGGTACGTCTCCTCATTGTTGTGAATGCTAAACTGTACATTAGATTCAAGGGCAACAACACTGACTTCAACGGTACAAATTTGTTGGGATGACGGCAGCAAAAATCAAAATTGTAGTTTACCCGTTTTAAGACCGTTTTTCTTTTTTTTTTTTCCGTCTTTCTTCTATTTTTTATTTCTGGTTTGTCGATTTCCCCGTCATTTAAACATGTAGGTGTAAGGAATATATCCTGGCTTTTGTGTTTAGTGCTTGATTTATGGATGTAAATTGTTTCTTCCTCTGACGAAGAGCTTGACTAGCTCGAAACGTTTGCAAACTGTTTTGTATTTGCGCCGTTATCAATTTTTGTGTCAATATATGTGTGTGTGTGTGTGTGTGTGTGTGTGTGTGTGTGTGTGTGTGTGTGTGTGTGTGTGTGTGTGTGTTGAGAGATAGAGAGCACCTACTTTATAAAAACATGTCTTTTAAAGTGTGGGTGTAAAGCAATTTGATATACCGGTGTTTGCTTGTATATGAAATTGTGATTCGCTGTGGCGTATTAATACGCATATTATTATGGTTTCAAGATTGTGTTAGTGCTTCTATACTCTCTAGAATAGTGATGAATTTACACTTATTAATGATTAATACAATAATAAATCACGAATACAAATATTAACAACTTCCCGTTTTCTTAATGAATTAAACATATTACACAATTTGATCAAAATCACCAATACTCTCTCTCTCTCTCTCTCATGCCATAAGGGATAAAATTAAGTGGAAATCTGTGGAGTGATAGAGAAAAAAGAAACTGATCTGGATGAAAAACTAGAACTTGAAAGTACACCAAGTAACCCAGAAGAAACCGAGTCATAATAATGGTCGTACTAATGGTATATGTATACTTTAAATGGGAGTGTTACACATTACTAATTACACAAAGTTGCAACAGTTTGGAGAGACTAGAAGGTCGAAATTTAAGGGACAGACCATTTAACTTCTGGGGAGAGGTATGTGCTTAGCATTTTCGACCCGGGCCACCCTGTGTGGGTAAATAACCCTTGACCCATGATGACAAATGAAACGCTCTACCAACTGAGCTACCGCGGCTCCCTAGGCGTGCAATGTTTGTTTCTTCATTTAAACCAGCTTTCACGTTTAAATTATAAGGGTATTTTTTACTTGTTTAATCAACATGAATGATATCAGAAGCTCGAAAAAGAAGCAAATTAACAATTTCCACAAGGATTGTTGTTATGTATGATGTTTATATAATATTCTAAATATTTTAGGAAATTATAAATGTTTCTTGACTTTAATATTTGCTTAAACCTTAATGTTGTTTATCAGGAAAACATGTTTAACTAGTGTTCTTGAATTAGGTTGATTTTAATGACATTGTTGGTTTCACTTTATTTCTGTTACATTTTTTCTTAGACCATAGAGTCGTAACAATTGTGAATAGATGCAGAACTATATTTTATAGCGGACATACTGGATAGGGATGAGAAGAAGTAACTCCGCTATCAATACACAGTTTCCTTTAGCCAATCTGAACCCCGTGGGAAATGTAAGTATGTGTATTTGTATGTGGTATAAATAAAATATATGTATAGTATGGCAACCCTCGTTTCCTTTTAATGAAAAATTTATACATCTCGAGGTATATCAAAGATACAG
This sequence comes from Margaritifera margaritifera, assembly GCA_029931535.1. NCBI lineage: Eukaryota > Metazoa > Mollusca > Bivalvia > Unionida > Margaritiferidae > Margaritifera > Margaritifera margaritifera. The sequence continues at coordinate 354,939 of JAQPZY010000958.1, forward strand.
CCTACATACTATATATATATATATATATATATATATATATATATATATATATATATATATATATATATATATGTACAGTACAGTATGTACTCTGTATCATTGATATACCACGAGATGTATACATTTTTCATTAAAAGGAAACGAGGCTTGCCGAGTTTCCGTTTAATGAAAAGTGTATACAACGAGGGGTGTATCAAAGGTACAGAGTACACACTATACATATATTTTATTTATAACACACACAAATACACATACTTGCATTTCCAACGGAGTTAAGATTGACTACAGGGAACTGTGTATTGAAGTAGTGATTGAACTCTTCACATCCCTGCCCAGTGTGTCCGCTACAAAATGTAGTTCTGTACTTATTGCAGCTATTCACAATTCTCTTTGCGAATTGATAAGTTGTTTCTTTTCTTTTCTTTTTTTTTAGCTTATTTTTTCATCCATACTGATTAAATAAATATAAGACACACTTATGATTTAAACATAAAAGATGGTTTAAGTGAAGAAAGTAGAGCACTACAAACAAAGCATGGTTATCTTCGTAAACACTGAACGCGCAGCCATTCAGTCACCGTCGAGTATATTGAAACGAGTATGGGATATAGACTAAGCTAAACAGTATTGGTATATCAAGTTGCTTTATACCAACACCTTTAAAGTCATGTTATTTTCAATGCATGTGGTATAATTATATATATATATATATATATATATATATATATATATATATATATATATATATATATATATATATATATATATATATAATTTTTAACTAGCAAGGTAAGAAGTTTTAATAAATTTGTTTATCCCTTTTACTACCGCCTGACAGAAGCTTTAATAATGACATGAGTAAGATGTACTGACGAATCGTAATCCACAGTGAATTTTTAAAAAATGCCGACCTGAATGTGTAACATGAATATACACTTCCATCTGGCGGTTCATCGATTTTGAATAAAAGCTTTTCAGAGCAAGGAAATTAAACACGTCCCATATTACCGTATGAATGTACCTGTTTATACGGTCAAATCCCATGTGTTATTCTGTTGTATTTTGTGGTTATTTTATACGGCAGCATACATAGACTTACGTAGAGTTCGCTAGAAATAAATATCATACTGCTAAAAAAGAATCCACTCACGATTATAAACTCCCCGAAATAAACATGATACTGTTACTGCTGGTAAAAAGGAGCAACAAGAATATATAGAACATTATGCAGTATTAATCGAATCTCTTTAGAACAAATACTCAAAGTACTGAGAAATTTAAAATCGAATACGTCACCTGGTGACGGTTCTATTTTCAATGAAAATTTGAAATGCATAGTGGAAAAAAAAATTCTTCCTGAACCTTATTTCAAGAACATGTGTTGTTCCAGAAACCTGGACTACAGTCTTGATTAAACCGATATTTTGAAACAAGGGAGATAAATCAGACTCTACCAATTACAGAACTATCACTTTACTGAGTTGCCCCGTAAGGTCTTCTGAGGCACAATAAAATTTTCCCAAAGGACACTCCTCGTATGATGCTGTTTTGGTCCTAAATTCTTTAGGTTCCGCTCTGCAATTAATACGTACTTCTGAAAGAGGGACATGTATAAGGTGAAGTTGTTTGCATTTGCAACATGCACAGTGGAGAGAATGTTGGCATACCTCTATGCTACTTTCATGTACTATGACTGATATTTCTTTATATGTTGTATTAGGGAAACAACGCGCTGCCTAAAGCAGACAGCTGATCGAAAAGACTGCTGCCATGTACTCGATAAATGGCCTTGAACTAATCCAATGTTCACTTACTTTAGCAGTTATTAAGATAGGGAAAATGAATTTTGTCACAGTAGACGATACTAACTCCTGAAAGTGCAATAAATGAATTATAAAATATATATTTCCAGGAATTGAGTATCACCAAGCAGAGCTCGCAGTCTTTTGAATTATAACCCAAATTACATCCATCAATCATACACCAAAATAAAGGGAATTAAAACTTTTTTTTATCAATACCTATTATATACAAAAGCTTTTTTTTAATAACCCGGAAAACCTGGGAAATTCTTTTTCTGACAAACCCTCTGCAAAGTACGAACTTGTAGAGCGGAATCTTAATAAAAGGGAGGTACTCAGTTAGTAGAGCATCCGACTCGCAATCCTAGGGTCGCGGGTTTGATACCCGCCCAAACCGGCCTGTGTCGGCTGTCTCTGTGTTTCCATGGAAAAGGCACTTACCCCCCCCCCCTTTCCATTTTTGAATTAATTAATATAGACAATAATGTGTTAAAAGTGCGGTTAAAACCCACAACAACAACAAAAAAATCAACCTTTAATAGAACTCTTAAGTTGAAGAAATAATGATCTAGTCAGTACTTTTGTGTAGGTTTTTTTTTTTTTTTTTTTTGTCGTCAAGTTTTCTATAGTGTATGGAAAGTTAGTGTATGGAGACGATTTTTTAGCACTGATATAAATGGAAAAATATTTAACGTGCTATGAACATGTATATGAATGTACAGTCTTGTATCTTTCTTTAAATTGAGAGAAATCGGGCTTATTTCCATGCAATCTAGGAGTTAGACAAAGGGAAAATCTTTTTCCCCTGTATTTAAATGATGCTGGGAATTACTTTTTGAGTTAGAATTGTAATGGAATTAAATCTAGCCATTGGATGTAGATGTATCTTGACACATTCCATAAATACTGCAAAAAAGTTTATTATTAACACAAGGAAAACCAAAGTTATGACTTCTTTTTCTGTAAATTTAGAAATAGACACAATGTGAAGTTCAAATTAGTTGTTTCGGAAATTGAAATTGTTAGAAATTATAAATATTAAGGATTCACTTTTGCGAAGTATGGTAGATATTTATTGGAAATTAACAAACTAATTAGTAAAGCCAGCAACTATATACCTTTTTAAGAAAATAACATTAAATCTTAATTTGTTTGTGAACTGATAGCTTAATCCCGGAGTCCCCAACCTTTTTGTGCCTATGGGCACATTTGTGAGTTTATGATAGAGTGGCGGGCACCAACCAATTAACTTAACCCATTTTTGTTTCATTATTTATTATAACCTTTTTCCGTATAACCTCTTCCGTTGGCACACAAAAAACCTTGGCGTTGGGGACCGCCTTAAACTTTCGACATGACAAGAGGTTCCAACTCTTGCATATGCAACTGCGATCTGGGGTTTTGACAAATTAGACTTTGTGGAAATGGAGCTTTACAAGAATTCCCTACATATTCAAGTAAATAAAAGAATGGTTGGTTATTGGATAAATATCATTAACGGTAAATACAATTTATATCATGTATTTAAGGCTATTACAGGATTATAATAATGATCTAGGCATAAGTAAATGGATTAAAGCATTCATTACACCTTATCAGAAAATGAGTTTTATTCTTTTCGGATTATTCAAAAAAAAAAATTCCCTGCAAATCCTGGTTAGATATAATCTTTAAGGAAAAGACTTTGATCAGTGTATACAGACATGGGAATGATCTATTGCTAGCTATGAACATTTTTTTCCGAGACAGGAAAGATTGTGATAAATGTATGAGCTAAATTGCTTTGGTAATGATTTTCGTTATACCCATGAATGCAGTTACTTCTGAGAACAAAGAAAGCAATTATTACCCAAACACTTCTATATCAGTGCAAATGTACCAGAGTTTAGAGCATTGCAGAGTTCTGAGAATATTGCCGTTTTAGGTATCATTTCACTAAATGAACCAAAGAGCTGTTATTGCATCCAATTGTAGTGCCTATGAAAATTATTTATATTATTGTTTAACTTTTCCTGGAGATTTGTTAAGAGTGGAGAATGCTATTTGCATTCAACAGAAGCAGCATTTAATCCTAAATAGAAAATAAAATGTTTATTGAGTTCAACATATCAGCATTTGCGTAGGATAACAAATCAAATAGGTGTGATTCTGCCACATCAGGAAATATCACTTGCACTAAACATTTGGTCAATTCATTCAAATGCAACTGTTTCCAGAAAATGCAAGGTGACCGATGCTGATTTTGTTTCTTCTGTTGCGTCCAGGTTAGTGCCTAACATAAGTGAGATAGTTTTGCTGCATTTGAAAGTATAACCAATGAATTGGATTTCATAAAAAAAAATTTAACAAAACGAAATATATACGGGACCTAATAAGTATAGTGATTCGTTTTATGAAAACTATCTAAGACGATCGATATTATTTTTATAAAAGTTTCGTTAATTTCTAATAAAGTTTAGAAGAGAAGGGAATCATATTAACTTCGCCATAAACTGAGATATGTCAAGTTACTTTTTAAATCTAAAGGGTATTTACTTGAAACTTAAAATGCAGCTCTCCCCGCTACCCCCCCCCTCTCTCTCTCTCTCTCTCTCTCTCTCTCTCTCTCTCTCTCTCTCTCTCTCTCTCTCTCAAATATTAAAAGTAAAGAAATAGTGTTTGATACATTTCGTTGAATCTAACGTTCCGCACTTAGTACGGTCACTCACTGGATGTGTGATGGCCACATCGTCCTGTAGCGGTTGCCCATAAACATTCGTCGTCGGGTAATGCTAGAACGGTATCGCCACGGCAGGTTCATACAATATTAGTGCACATGTATTTTTTTCCCATCTTTATGAGTATTCTTTATCTTCGAGAAAACCCTTATTTCTTCATAATTTCGCATATAAATTGTTTTTGAAGAGGAAATTTATATTACCAATAATTGCGAGTTCAAATGATACTCATTCTGTACACACACACACACACACACACACACACACATATATATATATATATATATATATATATATATATATATATATATATATATATATATCATCATCATCATCATCATCATCATCATCATCAATGAAGTTAGAGAATTTTAATTCGTACTCTACGGAGATTCGAACCCGGATCCGCGAGTTACGGCACCATCGCCTTGCCTGTAAGCACCAACCCCTATACCATCTCGACCCTGCACACATCACCAAAAATTGATGCTACAGAGCCGGTGGTATATGCATTCTTGCGTAGTAGACATACCCGCATGTCGACCCATTAATTAATTCTCATCTAAGTACACTGTACATCTGGATTCCTACGACAGAAATCAAAGCATATAAAAGTCATTGTAGAGAATTACAAATATACACCAAACAGTGCGGAAAGTGACAGATAAGCTGTAAAAGATTTGATTCCATCATTAATAGAAACCTTTTTTTTTACTGCTTGACATCAACCAACACTTAGACTAATCTGATTATCAAAGACTAATCTGACTATCAATACGTCATGCCTACTGCTTATCCGTCATGGCAAACTATATCTATGGGCAGTTTTTACACGTATGGCAAACTATATCTATGGGCAGTTTTTACACGTATGGCAAACTATATCTATGGGCAGTTTTTACACGTATGGCAAACTATATCTATGGGGAGTTTTTACACGTATGGCAAACTATATCTATGGGCAGTTTTTACACGTATGGCAAACTATATATATGGGCAGTTTTTACACGTATGGCAAACTATATCTATGGGCAGTTTTTACACGTATGGCAAACTATATCTATGGGCAGTTTTTACACGTATGGCAAACTATATCTATGGGCAGTTTTTACACGTATGGCAAACTATATCTATGGGCAGTTTTTACACGTATGGCAAACTATATCTATGGGCAGTTTTTACACGTATGGCAAACTATATCTATGGGCAGTTTTTACACGTATGGCAAACTATATATATGGGCAGTTTTTACACGTATGGCAAACTATATCTATGGGCAGTTTTTACACGTATGGCAAACTATATCTATGGGCAGTTTTTACACGTATGGCAAACTATATCTATGGGCAGTTTTTACACGTATGGCAAACTATATCTATGGGCAGTTTTTACACGTATGGCAAACTATATCTATGGGCAGTTTTTACACGTATGGCAAACTATATCTATGGGCAGTTTTTACACGTATGGCAAACTATATATATGGGCAGTTTTTACACGTATGGCAAACTATATCTATGGGCAGTTTTTACACGTATGGCAAACTATATCTATGGGCAGTTTTTACACGTATGGCAAACTATATCTATGGGCAGTTTTTACACGTATGGCAAACTATATCTATGGGCAGTTTTTACACGTATGGCAAACTATATCTATGGGCAGTTTTTACACGTATGGCAAACTATATCTATGGGCAGTTTTTACACGTATGGCAAACTATATCTATGGGCAGTTTTTACACGTATGGCAAACTATATCTATGGGCAGTTTTTACACGTATGGCAAACTATATATATGGGCAGTTTTTACACGTATGGCAAACTATATCTATGGGCAGTTTTTACACGTATTTAGACTATTATCAGTTGTTTGGGAGGATTAAAGTAATGCTCCTTAAAATCAAGTGAACTGTGGAAATCAACTACAACGGATTGGAAGGCTGCTGTGTGAGCTGCTGGTAAAGTACTGACCTAAAATGATGAGTTAAGTGTAAATTCGAAAACGAATCAATAAACAGAATACTCACAACGAATGATCTTGCATCTAAATCAGTTCCGTTTGAAATGAATTTTATTTAATAAAATTTTAGTTTTTTCTCATCAAACAAAACACCATTTTTGTGTTTTTATTGTTCTCGTCCATTCGAAGTGAGCACCACTGATGATATCGTACGACTGCAATATCAATGCACATAGTTTTCAGAATATTATTATTTATGGTATATGCATCATTTTACAAGTCGTTACAAAGGTTACTGTTCCCGTGTCTGATATGAAACCTTTTTGTATCCGATGCGCATCTGATACTAATTTAGATTATTCACTGTCAAGGATGACGTCACCTAACAACCGTCGCGCAACAGTTATGCTCTATTGAAGAGTAATGTTCACTGTGAGTAGATGGGTGTAATCAATGTAAACAAAAATAAAACAAGAATATAAAAGCTTGTCTATTTATTATGAAATAATTGTTTAGGGTATATAACAAACATATCATCAGCACAGTAACTTGATTGGTTGCTTTTATCGCGTCTCGTTTGATAGCTAAAGGACACTGAGATCACACTCGACAATTCGGTTCTCGCGAGATCAGTCCCCGAGATCTCAAATGTACCTGAAACTGGAGTAGGAACTCGATATTTGGAGTTGGAGGTTTTACTCCACGGAGTATATGTCCTCAAAAGTGGATCTCGACCTGCTTTCGAGTTATTCTCCGCCGAGAACAATACTCAGGATCTCGAGTCGATTTTTTTACTCGAGTCACGCAACATGTTACGTCATTTTGATTTTGATTCTCTTCAGCGAGGAGGCAAGAAAAAGTGCTAGTAGCTGTCACGCGTATCCAATGTAAATAATCATGGCGTCCCTCGCGGGAGATACAAACGCTGCACCTGAAAAATTATTGTTGTTGTTGTTGTTATAAATCATGTATTAGTGTCTTTTCAAAATTTTGAGATTGCCCCTTTGAAAGTTATTTTTAGGAGAATGAAACAGGAAACACTCACTTGTACAATAAAAGAACTATTCTTCGCCGATACAAGTATAGTTTAAAATCAAAATTCCTTGTTGAAATGTATCGCTGTAGAAAAGTATCATTAAGAAATAAAGGTATTGTTTTACCATAATAAATAACTACCGCATCAATAATCAATACTTCTTGTCCCATATGGAAATACTGTTCAACATGAATTCTCGTTGCACACATTTACGTACAGTTATGTAAAGTTAGAGTTAAGTAAAAATGGCGGATCCCATTGTTTGCCAACACGTGTATTTGTCTAAGTTATGTTGCATCGTGACTACGAGTCTGCGCGCATTTTTTTCCAGTGTTTAAGTAAAAGAAAAAGAGTACATACCTGCTAATTTGGAAATTTCTTGCTTGGTTTCTACTGCCTTCTGCACTTGCGGGAAAACCACGAATAAATCCCATACTTCGACAATGGCGGCTACTACTGCTCGAACGCTGCGCCCAACCGAGACCTTGGATACAGACACATTGTCACCAAGCAGCTTGTAAAAAGCACCGGTGTCACAAAATCTGAGGGTAACAAGGATTTGAAAAAGTGGTTTGAGGGCGTTGCTTCTTTTTGTGGGTCTCTGTAATTTTGGTAACAGTAAATCGTTTATATAATGGATGATTTGGGGTCTGAATCTAAATCTTGAAAATACTTCTTCCTCTGACAGAAATTCCAAACGATTTGTGTAATCGACTTGGTGGAAATATTGCATTCAGGCGTCGCCTAAAGCGTCTGTGTTTCGCCACAGCTGCCATATTTGCTTCAGTTTGGAGTTTACTTCTATCCCGACTCGATATTTTTGATCTCAAACTCGACTTTCGAGTGAGAAACCTTACTCCAAATTTTCGAGATCCACAAATGAAGTAAAAACTCGAAGCCCGATGTCTAGACTCGAGTTTGGAGTTAAAACTCGTACTCGACTCAACTTAATATGCTTTTGAGATCTCGGGGCCCGATGTCCTTCCGCTATCAAACTCGGCACGATACAAGCACTTATATGAAGTTATTGTTCTGATAACCTGTATATATTATATTTTCAATACTGGTCACCGAAACTCATATTTAGCTGCACTCTTTGAAATATTTTCTAGAAACATAAATTTATATTGTTACGACTTTATGGTCTAGAAAAATGTAACAGAAAGAAAGTGAAACCAACAAATCAAGTAAAAATCAACAAGCAATTTATTTCTAGATAATTAAGATGAAAAATTAAAAAAAAACACTTACAGTAATGTGTATTAAAATCCAAATAATCCAATAAGAATTAGTGTTCTAATCACAAGTCCTAAATATAGAATATTCAGAATTCGCGGCTGTATCCTTGAATGTTTTGATGTGCCAATGTTCTTCAATCTCCTCATGTACTAGTAGTCTTTAATGTGCTGATGTCAAAATGAAGTACTCCAAAATAACTCTGAATAAGTTCACATAAATTCCAAAATCATCAATTAAAAATCCAAAATCCAAAGTCTCTTAGAATTTGGAACGACTTTCCACAACTGTAATAGCTCTTTACAAGACTGATAGTAATGTCGAAACTGAAAAACTATCCACTAAACATGATATATATAAAGATTGGTCACATGACAGAATGTTCTAGAATATGTGTCATCATAATGGAATTTTACTTGTATGGACATGACTTTTTACACATAACTCTAAGGATTTTCCAGTTTTATCTGTAAACAAAATCAACCTTGACCTCAAATTCAGTAAACATTGTGTTTATCAAAACTATGCTTGTGGCAAAGGCGGCCATGTTTGATGGCGAATCAGCATCATCTAGGTAAAATTAAAAGACCTTTTTTGCACAATATTTTTGTCAATTTTGGTGAAATTCTTTGAAGAAGTTTTGCGAAGAAGTCATTTAATATTTTTCTGTTTTTAGAAATGGCAGCCATATTTGATAGAGGATCAAGATGATAAATTTGTACATACTTGTAAGGACATTCTGCCAGAATGCTGTTTGTCAGATTTGGTTAAATTTTGCTTAGTGGTTTTTACGAAGTTGTTTAAATATTTTTCTATTTTTTGTAATGGTGCCCATAGTTGATGGTCGATCATAATCGTTTGTATACACTTTAAAGGCTTTACGCCAGAATACTATTTGCAAACTTTGGTTGAAATTGGTTTAGCGATTTTTGAGAAGAGGTTGAAAACAGAAACTGCTGAGAGTAGCAAATGGAGCCACTTAGCCTCAAGGTGGAAGCAATGTTTAAAAACCTCTGTAGGATTTATATTGGGGGCTGGTATAGCCACAAGGTGAATTTAACATAAGGATCCACTTTGGCCACAAGTAGAAAATTAGCATGGAGTATGACACTCTGGGCACAAGGGGAATTTAACATTACACCATCATTTTGGTTTGTAGCTCATATGGTCACAAGGGCAATTTAATGCTAGAAACGTCCATAAGGGGTCATGCGTTAATTTAACATTAGAATGGCACATTGGCGTCCTATGGCAATTTTAATGTTAAAAACGTCCATAGGTTTAACATTGTGGGCCGGTATGAGGATCTAACACACCCATTGACCATCAAATACACATCCTTACTAACCTGATGATATAAGGTTGGTGTCCATAGATTTAACATGGAAAAACCACATGACTTTTTAAATTCAAGATAGCCGCCGTAACGTTAAATCTATGCAGTTATTTGTATAGTTTAGCATGGGGCGTCACTAGAGATACCCAGGATGCCTTACCGATGTGTGGAGTCAAAAGAGATAACCCATCACACCTAGTGCGCATATGCACTTACAAATTTCCAAATTTGCGCATAGAACATAACTTTTGAGAAAGATTTGCACATACTTACATTAAATATTGTAAAAAAGTTTGCGAATGCACATTTAGGAACAAAATTAAGAAAAGACAAATAAAAAATTAATTTTAAGAACAACTTTCGAATAAAGACAAATAAAAAAAAATAATGTAAAGAACAACTTACGAAAGAAAAACTATGATTATAAAGGACTTGGCAAGTACTAATGGTTTTCTCGGCTCTGGATATTTATTCATTGTATTATTATCAACCGCATGCATCAAGTTGCAAGCTTTCTTTAAGTATGCAGTCATACCACCTGCATTTAAAGTCCACTTGCTAATAAAGGTGAGGTTTAACAGATCCAGTTTACATATATACATATTTAACTGCATAATACACACACACACACACACACACACAACCTGTTAATAACAAATACGTCTAGCCAAGCCCTTGGGTGCAGGTCCTTTCAGCGAGGAAAATAATTTGTGTTCCTATGAATTGTTTTATAGAGTGAGGTATTTGTCGTAATAAAGGTTTTAATTACTAATTAAGTCTCTTGGAGCCAAGAAGGATATTTATCGTATTAAAAAGAATGTGCAAGAAAATTGTATTATGGTGAGGGACAACTGTATTGGGTACAATCACCGCTTAAGGCTCTCTCTCTCTCTCTCTCTCTCTCTCTCTCTCTCTCTCTCTCTCTCTCTCTCTCTCTCATACACACACACGCACACAGACACAGAAAAAATAAGTTTGAGACTTTCATGTACTACAGTGATTTCCTTCTTATGATGCATGTCCTTTTCTTATAATACCGTAGCCTTAAATTGCGGGTGGGGATAGAATCCATCATCGATTGCCGTATTGAGGGGTGTGGGTTTATAAGGGGGCCAACAATTTATGTTATTAGGAGAGGTAAGTAGAAGAGTGTATGGGTATTACATTTTTAAATCAATTTTATAAACATGACAAATGAGTGTGTCCAAAATCGTAAGTTTGTGAGTAGTCCATGAGTTTTCATTGCTTGGGGAGGGAATATAAAGCAAAAATAAACTAATACTTTATAATCCTGAATTACAAGGAAAATATCTTCCCTTGTCACCTCCTTCAGTCAATATGTCTAAAGACTGCAGCAATCTAAGATAATGTAAATTGATGACTCTCTGCCATGGAATCTTTCCTTCGAACGAGAACCAATTATGCATGGCAGACCATGTATTAAATGCTAAGTCTGGTTCAATGTTTTACGGCACAGAAACACTTAGAAGGATATACAGTGCCAAGGCATGTAGAATTAATTGCCATGCCCAAGGATACACCACAGTATATGATCCGAGATGCTTCAATAATAGAAATCAGACCCGCACTATTATGGCCATGAGTCCAGTGCCTTTACAATTAAGCTACCACAGCTCCTCGACATGGTAAGCATTTTCTATTACAATTGGAATTCGGCATAGCTGAATACCCTTGCCAAAAAGGTAAGCTACCACAGCTCCTCGACATGGTAAGCATTTTCTATTACAACTGGAATTCGGCATAGCTGAATAACCTTGCCAAAAAGGTTTCACTGTAACACTATTGCTTTAAGTTGCAACGGCAGATTTTTAAGGCGGTCTAAAAGTACATAATAACAACTAAGAGATTTATTTAATTACAACTTATGTTTTCACACTAAGCTGTGATATCTCTGGTACTTATTTAGTTACTACATATACACCACCTGAGCTGAAGATAAGAAAGTAATATACCTAAAACATCCCCCCTTCCCACAACCATCAACGCCAACATCTTCGCATTTGGTTTTCACTTTTCTTTTCTCATTTTTTTTCTTTCAGTTATACATTACCACGTTTATACTATAAATGCTTATAAGTGACTGTTTGATATTATTACAATATTGTATGTACAATATATTTTATTATCTCATTAGACTCTTTCAATGTTTGCAATCAAATGCCTTCATTACTCCCGTCAGCCACATTATTAAAGTTAATATTATTGCTAGTGAGGAGAGGGCTCGAAATAAGCTTTGCTTGTTGCTCATATCTTTCTATCTCTTGTTCGATTTTATGTACTTTCCATTAGGATTCCAGCAAATAAATACTGTTTAAATCAATGGCAAGTTTCAAAGTCAAACAGGGGCCACAAATCAGACTAATATTTGACAGGAAAAAGTGGAAACCAAACTTGTCATCTAGATCTTCTGGGAAAAACCATTATACCTGATTTAGTTTTCAATTCATGAAGTACTTAGTGAGCAGAAATAAAATTTGTTTGAAAGAAATCAAACTGCTAAACTTCAAAGTCACACATGGGCCATAATTAAAATTGTGAATAGAAAGGGTAGCACGAGTACACTGTTATTACAATTTGTGTATATTTGATCTTTGTGCCCAAAATTAATATCTCTCGCAGATGGTCACCAGATGGGCTATCTACATACTACGTTTGGTGAATTCGCACCAAGCGGTTTAGGAGATGTGACTACGGACAGACAGACGGATGGATGGACACACGGAGGGATTCAGAATATGTAGGAATAAAGAAGAGAAAATCAGGCCTGGCTGGATATGACAGCTTATTGTTCAAGTCAGGTGATAGTTATGCGTGGTTGCCCTGTACTTGATTTATACCTTATGTCTGGAATTGTAATACATTAGAGTGTGTCTTAACTGTTGCTTGTTAAAAAGGAACAAGACCTGCTATGAAGAGACAAACACAGCTACACATATTACACAGAGGTTAAACTCTTCAAGAGAAGCTTAACACTGTAACAATTCACAGGTGGTCCAGTCCAGAAATGAAATGCAAATATAGAAATATAAACTGAATGGCCACATGATATGATGAAAATTAATTTATATTGCTGCCTTATATTCCTATTTATCGGACTAGATCTTATCTCGTTATTCAGATCTTCATTAACGTGGTTTATTAGTTTCATAGCGTACCACACAGATCATTATAGGTGATTTATTTTTTATTCAGTTTGAATCATAACGTTTACTTGCAGGATTGGCTTAAAATGAGCACCTTGAGATTCTTGACCTTTTCTTTTTTCCTGCAGTTGTACAAAACTATGATAACCAAAGGTTGTTGTTGTTGTAGCTGTTGTTTTGAAAACCGGAACTCTATTTTTCAATAAGGGTTTAATAAAAACTCCACCTCTGTGTGGGTTCAAACCCACGACTGCTGAATTGGGAGCTAATTTGTTGAAGACCAACGCTCTAGACCACTACGCCACAAATGTTTACAGTATGGAGGAAGAACTTTTATAATCATTGTGGCGGCAGGTGCTGCACATGATGTGTGCATTTTTTGTTTTTGCTATTGTTTTAAATCCAGATAAACCATACGAGTTTATTAGACGAATAATAACTGACTGCTTACTCATTTTGGATCACTCATTGCAAATACATATAAGTGAATATAAAGACAGTTGCCACAAAATATATTATGATATCTCCAGTAAAGTTCGTTAGTGAAATTTCTCAAGTCTTGAAAATGTTATATTGCATACATCTCATCGGATCTAGGCGCGATTTAAATTTTAGAGAAGTGAAAATGTATGTGGGACATGTGAATTTTCTGATACTTCTTGTTCTGGACAAGTGGATGGAAATACATTTGATCAGCACTGTTCCTAACTATCCTCCAAAACATGAAAAATCAATTTGTCTTTACCCACCAATTACTTGGCAAGAGGAGGAATCAAGTCAATTTATCCAGCCCTGGTTGTTTTGCTTTGAAAAAAAAACGTAGCTATGCCTTTACCACATGAATTCATTATATATTTATATATAATAGGTAGGGTCACAAAATTACCTCCGAACAATACAATTGTTGTGATATTCAAAGTATTACATAACTGTGATTTTATTTTAAACAAATAAAGAATTTAAGTGAAACTTACAGAAGTGAATCTATTTTCAAAACCTTCATAACAAAGCCATACTGAAAGTGATTGGATTTATTCTGAGCATATAATACAAGGATGGGATTATGGGTGAGAATCTTCATTTGCCTAATATGTTGTATGTAAAAGATACAGAACCGAAATAAATTGTGATGAATAAGACAAGCAAACGTTCTTGTGAACGTAAGTTGTGATAAGGACAGATATTCTGGTCACAAAAAGTCTCTGCAAGTTCTTTTTAAACAATATTAATATAGTCAGAGAGTATCCACAGTTCAATGTTTTCATTTTTTTATTTACCTCAGACACATTACATTGCCAAGGTTAGAGGCCTTGGACTCACATTTAACAATGTATGAGTCAATATAAATATGAAATATTCATAATAGTGGATCGAAACTTCGAATTTATAGTACAGCTAGTATAATTGTGTCCAAAGTTTCTGAGAGAGAGAGAGAGAGAGAGAGAGAGAGAGAGAGAGAGAGAGAGAGAGAGAGAGAGAGAGAGAGAGAGAGAACTACAAAGACAAAATAATTTGGACTTTGAAAAGATCTACTCAAAAACTGCACAATACCAAGAATTACTTCATTCGAAGCAGGAAGAAGTTTAAAACCAAAATATGCGTAAAATAGTAAATAACTTTTCCATTATGTTTCAAGTTTTCTCTTATTCCTTCAGCATTGACTAATTAAATAGCATTGACTAATTTGAAGGAGTCTCTAAGATCATTCTGAATGAAAAAAATGGTAATGTCGACCTGAACTGCTTCCAATTTAAAATACTACATGCTGATAACCTGAACAAAACTCATTTTTAAATTGCCTGTACACGTGCCACCAGGATAAAAAAAATAAGCTAAAGTATTTTCGGGGCCCTCACTATGTCTGGCTTTGATTTCAAATGTATGGAATACAGCTTGAAAGCACACCTATCTCAGACTCGTTTGCATAATCGTGTTCCTGCTTCTATCTGAATTTTAAACTAAAACAGTCGAGATGTTCCCACAAAGGATACATATTCGTTTTCCTCTTAAAAACTGACCCCACAATTTGACACAAACCACAATAGACAGCAACTCAAGATCGTAAATACTCCAACTTGTCTGAACAAATTATGGCGGGAATTTGTTATGAAAAGATTTCCCTTGTAATATACCACCACAACCGCAAATACATGCGTATGTGGGAAAAATTTGATCCTGCGAAGACCACTCCTCTAATTGCATCATGGAAACCTCAGTATAAAAGGGAAGCAACATTTCCCAGCAAATCAAGTTCTTTCTAATCTCATTAGGAATGGACGTTTTCCGGTGGCCTTAAACATATGTATCTCTCATAAATAGTTAAAAAGTCTTAATACGAAAATTTGACCAGGCATCACGCAAGATGCAACGAAGTGACATTACCCTAAAAGAGACTGAACCTCCTCCAATGTGGCCTCTGTGTTTAATTGCCCAAAAAAAGCACGAAGTAATGATCGTTGCTAATCTACTTTGTGAACTCGCCAGGGTTATCTTGGTTCTAGAGTGTGAGAATTTCGTCATATACGTAGGGAGGCGAGTGATATAGGCACATCTCACCTGCCTGCGGCTCGGGGTATAGAAAACCCCAGGCAGATTTCACCCGATATAACTCTTCTCGTAAAGTGTTGTCTGGTAGGTACATTGGCACTATTTCACCGCCAAACAACAATGTAAGAGAAGTGTTTTAAATGGAGATGGCTATTAATAGATTTAGTATTTCAGTTTGTGACTCATTGCACGTCAGTGTGTGGCAGTAGTGTCCACTTGAACAGTTGTAATGACCGTAGCCAGATATAGGATCGAGGGGTCAAGGGGGAAATCGTACTGTCCTAAATTCAATCGCTGTTAGCTTGTCGAAAACACTTATTGAAAATCTTATAGATGACTTTATACAAACGTTTCAAGATATATCAGTTATATTTACAAGTGACAGATTGGACTTTATGTGCAAAAGCAATATTATAAAGATTCTGTACCTATTTCCTACTATAACAAGGATGGACTTGGTATCACATTCATTTCGTCATATTTCCAATTGGTATCACATTCATTCCGTCATATTACCAATTGGTATCACATTCATTCCGTCATATTACCAATTGGTATCACCGATCGTCGACATTGGGATTAAGATAATTTAGAGATGACAACGTTTTGCTCAGTTACCCTTGCATATATTTGATGGAAGTAACAGATATAAATATTGTATATTATTCCTATATATATTTTCATCAAAAAATGTATCGCTTGCGTTAAAGTACAGTTAGTTCAACATCATCGTTTTCAATGACTTCTTCCTCAATTTTAAATTTCTCTTGTTCCTTTTTGTTTAGTTGCGATAGTGACACAGCGGCTAAGCCCAAAGTGCCTCCACAGATCACATTCCAAGCCGAGCGGATTCTAAACTCTCCATTCTTTGTCGACCAGCCCGCCCTCCCACAATGCTTGAGAGCATGGTTAATAGTCTTGGATTTGTTCTCACACCTGGTACTCTCTTCAGTCAGAATCGCCAGTGGTATGTTGTATTGATTGGCAATAAGACCTTCTAGCTTACACCAGTTGCTTTCCGGAAAGTGGTCTGTTACGACCAAGACTACGACAAGCGCCCCTTCGATGCAGCGATGTATTTCATTCTCCAACATCATTCCGGGTATGATTGTTTCCAATTCCGTCACGGTCAGGTCTTCCTTTGTCCCCAGTTTTTCTTTGAGGTAGTTATTAATGACAGGAATTGTATATTTGTCAGTAATGCTCTGGTCGCTGCTGTTGCATGACACAAAGACTAAGTAAGACATCTTACTTTCTCTAATCTCTCTTTTTAAATGCTTTATTCTGTCTTTTCTGCAGACCTTATTTCTCTATCAGTTCCCAATATAAAAAGACAGAAAAATTATTACGAAACACAGGATACATACTGTGGCAATAATTCCTACAGTATGTGGTAAAGTGCACTTAAATTCGATCGTCTCGATTATGTCACCATATACGTCAAGTTTCTTGCCAGGAAACATATATTTCAAACTTTCTTATTCAAGAAGATTGACATCAGATGAAAAGATCCATTTTGGAAAATATACATTTTCACATGAACACTGCAGAGGATTTCCTACGATATCAATCGTGACACATTCAGGAAACCAGTCATTTTCTTCCGCTAACAAGCGTTCATCTCGAGTTGAATTGTAAGCGTAGGCCAACCTAATACTCTTCTTCTGCAAAAAAATATAAATTGTGCCTCTTTCTTGGCGATGTACCATTAATATAATTGTTGGATTGTTGTATACCGCGTGCATGCTGCATTTCTTCTATAAACTTATTCGTCAGTACATTAAAATAATTATTACTCAGATCGATCAATATGAGTTTTTCCGTTGTTCTCTCTGCCATTTCAAACTGACGAAGATGATTTCCTTTTAAATCAAGAATGCGAAGTTCCTTGTTTTGATGACCTAAGTTTACAGGCAGACGTGTCAAACCATTATCCTTCAGATATATTATTTCAATGATCCTCAGGCTTGTAAACAGATTTTCAAAGTCATTAATATTCTCCATTTCTCCAAGTACATTACCGTCGAGATTAATGATTTTTAGTGCTGAAAAAGCACTTAATCCGAATGGGGATAAATGTTCCATCCCATTGTCAGACAATTCTAATTTTATCAAATCAACAAAGTTGTAAGATCCAGATATGGACAAGTTTAAACGTTTTATACGATTTTTTGCTCCAATCAATGAGTCGCATATTTATCACATTGCATCCCTCTGAATTTGTGTAATTGAAATTGATATCGAATTTTTTAAAATCATCTGACACGAACTTGAAGTCACCAGAGAAAAAATACATTATAGGTCGACGATATTTATCGCAATTTTCAACCTTAATAATTCTGAATGGATTTTGTGGTATTAGAGCCATTCCCCCCCCCCAAAGACTTCGTGGCATCCACTGAAATCTAACGCTTCCAAGTGTAGCAATGCGCTATTGAGAAATCGGGGGTGGGGGGAGGGGTGTCGTGAAAAACTATGTATATGAAACATTAAGGAGTTAATTCAAAATCGCGAAAACCTCCGAAGTATGATAAACTCAAATCGAGAAAAGTCAGGTTTTTTGGACCAACTGCCCGTATGAAGTTATTTCTGACTATATATGCTTCAGTCATCAATTTGTTGATTGCAAATCAAAGATAGGTAGCGAAGGTTTGGAACACTGTTAAGAAGTAGCTTCTCGACTTGCGACATTGTCATAGACGGTAACCATCGACATTGTCATAGACGGTAACCAGTCAAGATACAACGCTTCTAGCGCAGGTGTCTCCTTCAATTGCTCCTCTGGGAGCCCCTTTAAGAACTGACAATTGGATATGGATCGGTGTTTAAAACATCTCAGGCCGACCAGAAAATCCTTGTTTATGGATAACAAGACAGGGAAATCATTTATGTAAAGTTCTGACACGTTCTCCCAAGATGCAGTGCGGAATGGAATGTAATCAAGAGTCTGTATCTTTTCATTTCTTTTTAAAAAGACAGTGTACGTGCCAACATGTACAGTGTGAGGAATATCCTGTTCACTAGCGATATTCTCGTAGGACAGTTCTCCATAATTCCCTGTACTCGTACTTGATGGATTCCATGCCCATGTCCGAAACCAAAGTAATGATTACAAGTATCACAAGAAAGTGAGTCATCGGCAGAAGGGTCATCTTCTAGACTGGATATTAAACCGCGGAAATGGCTACAGATTAAAGAAGCTGAAATTGAATAAAACTTTATTATAAGATACTTCAGTTTCATTGGCATGCAAAAGAGGTAAGGTCTATCAATGTATTCTGAAAATACGCAAAGGAACTTTCAGAGAGACAATTTAATGATTTACTAAAAAATTCAAGTGAAGAAAGAATACATACAATAGAAGAATAAAAACGACAACAAAAAAAAACGTATAAAACCAAAGATTGAAAAGATGGTAGTTGAACATCATGCACACGATTTACAAGCTTACTCAGAAAATACTCAAGTGATTTGTAGCTAACTTAAGTAGGAATAGATTTTACACCCTTATATACGTATTGTTTCTGAGGACGGGTGGGTGGTATGGGGGGGTGGGGGGGGGTAAAGTCAAGGAACTACATGTGCACGAGCCAGCATGTGTACACTTGTAGTTCATCCGGGTTATTTCCCTTACCTGACACAGCGCACCTGATAAGGTATTACATGACTGAAAACATTAAATACTGTCTTCAAACAAAATGGAATAATAAAAAAGAACGTAGCGAGGAAAATACATGAGAGATATTTCTATCTGATTCTCTAAGTTCTCGTTCACAATGTAATAGTCCGCACGACATCATGTTCGCGATATCTGTTGGTTCCTACCACATATGCTGTTAGCTTCTTAGTTACTTATTAAACATACTATAATTATCAAAACAGACTAACGCAAAAGAACTTTCCCAATTCATCAGATTCTTCGAACTTACAACACGTGTTACCAGGACGGTTTCTGTATCAGAAGGTTACTAGTTAATCAACTTTTCTAATTCAGGGCCAAGTAGATATTTTCAGCAATAAAACTGTATCGGTTATTTTAATATTTGGGGAAAATTAGTGAGGTATGCTTTTGCAATTGTTACCTGATTAATATCATACTTCATTATTTGACACAAACACGATGTAAACAAGCCGCCTCCAGGAAATATTAAAGACGGTGGAGATGATAGTGAAAATGCCGATGAAGATTCTTCCCTTATAACAGAAGATGCAGAATCAGCTTTAGATATTTCAGTATCTTTCCATTGTGCTGGACCCGTTATCAAACGTGACAAGTCTGATTTGAGATTAATACATTGCTAATGCAAGTCAAAAAATGTTTATTTATTAGTATCTTCATTTTTAATGCTGATGTTGTTAGTGCTGAAGTATATAATCTTGTATTGGTATTGCTTTTAAGGATGATAAGCAATTATTTTATTTCCTGGTTTGGAAACAAATCTTTCTTTTTTTTTTTTGTATTTATTTATTCGATGGAGTATTTGTGTACAATGCAATACCAGAGTCTGAGTCTTAATCATTAAGGCGTAAATCGTGCCTTTTAGAATGCATTAAATGGCTCATTGACCAAACCTAAGGGTGTGTACAATTATATGGCTCTACATGAGTGAGAAGCTCACAGTTATCAAGTATTTTATCCTTCTTTAAGCATGCGCATAGAGATCTCGAAATTGTATCGATATCATACTTTTTTTATTCCGTGAACGTGACTTAATAAAATATGAACTTGCTTACAGAAGGAGCAGTAGATGCTTAAAATTAAATGCTTGGTGTAATTTGAAAGCATTTAAAATGTGTGTGTATATATATATATATATATATATATATATATATATATATATATATATATATATATATATATATATATATATATATATATATATATATATATATGCAATTTTACTCAATTTGTGTATACCATATGCAAATACACTGCTTATATCGAGCTCTGGATATGCTATAGCATGAGTGTTTCACAAATATTTACTGCGTGAATAGCTTCCCACAACTTGTATTCTTCGTTTCAGAAGTGTGCATGTTCAAACGTGCCCAGATGCCCAGTGTCAAGCTACTCAGACACAGATGGTGATGATTTGGTGAGGCATTTTAGAGATTCCACCACCCAGACTGATATTGACATGGCAGACAACAGTCAGCAGTGCAACCTGCCTTTGCTAACCTTTGACGATATTAAACATGACAATCAGAACATTTTATTCTTAACAAGAATACCAGACAGCAGACTCTTTGATGCTCTCTTTGATGAAATTAAATTGAAGCGCGTGAGAAAACTTCGAGGAAAGCAGCGAACTATGACACTTCATCTGGTGGGAGACCAAGGACCTTAAGGACACTTTATGAGTTTTTCATGGTCCTTATGCGCATAAGACTTGGTCTCATGCTTGAAGATTTGGCTTTCAGATATTTTGCTTCAACAGCTACATGCAGTAACATTGTTAATAGATGGATTGACTATTTGAAATTTCAGCTGTCATTTTTTATTGAAAGAGCCAAGCAGAGATACTGTTAAACAAAATATGCCCAGAGTCTTCCGTGACACGTTTCGCTCCATTCGTGTCATAATAGACTGTACAGAAGTACGGACAAAAACTCCAAGTTCCCTCCAGCTGAAATCATTACTCTATAGTAACCATAAATCCAATATGACATACAAGTTTCTAGTTGGTATAAGTCTTTCAGGTGTGGTTACATTTGTGTCAGACCAATGGTCTGGCAGTATAAGTGATAAACAAATTACAAGATAATGTTGATTCTTGATGTTTGTGAGCAGGGTGATGCCATAATAGCAGCCAAAGGATTTATAATCTCAGACTTGACTGCTCCAAAGGGTATTCATTTAATTATTCCACCCTTAAAGAAGAAAAATATGTCATTTTCAAAAAAAACATTTCAACACGCAAAATAAATTGCCAATACATATTGAACGACAGATTGAGAGAATAAAGAACTTTATGATTTTACAATGAATTATGCTAATCACAATGGCACAGCCGGCTTCAAAAGTATTATATATATATATATATATATATATATATATATATATATATATGATTTTCTCCTTTTTTTCTTCCCCAGGGAAGAGGACGAAAAACGAATTCAAGATAGATGAAGCTGGTTATATCTGCGACGAAAGTTTCTATCGATCACTATACTTTTACATTTATGACGATGAAGACAAAAGTCTTTTCTTCGCCTTCTTTGTTATTTCCAGTGCCTCTATCTATTCATCCACCTATCCATCAACCCATTCTTGATAATTTTGAAGTGTCTTTCCTTTCTTTTTCTCCTAAATGGCATGACGATCAAATTATCATATTTTCTAGATATCACTGCGGCACACATATATGATACCGGCGTCATATAGACTGACTTAGATTTGTCCCGTATTTAAATTTATATCTCAAGGGAGAAAAAAAAAGAAATAAGCAAGCAAACAAAAATAATGGTTATTGGAACTAAATCGTTTGGTAAGGTATAGGAAGAAACAAAGATCACTTCACCTCCAACGATGCTTCAACGTCCGACCGCTGTAGAGGTGAAATGTTAAGACTTAAGCACAATATATGCACTGTGTTAGAATAATAATGCTTTATTTATAAAGGATGACTCATTTAGTCAAGGACTATTCTCACCTGAGGCCCTCTTAAGAAAAGTACAGCAATCTGCATCACACGAAAGATAATAGTAAGTACTATTGATTTTAACATGTCTTTAGTACTATAGATGCTAAATTTTATTATAATATATTAGTAACACATACATACTCATGATATCTCTTCTTAAATACTGTAATATTTTCTGCAGATTTTACACGCAGTGGAAGGTTGTTCCACGGAACTGTACCAGAGTATTGGAAGCTTTTCTTAAAGTGCTCTGTTCTTGGATTTGGTGAATGAAGGTTTCCATGTGATGTTGATCTCAACTGGTAATGTGTTGAATAAGGCCTGAATAAATCCTGAAGATACTCTGGTGCAGCCCCATGTAGACATTTAATTACAAGAACTGCCTTGTGAAAATCAACCCTTCCATATATTGAAAACCATTATAGTTCTGTAAACAATGCTTTTGCTTAATAATTAATAGATGCGTCTAAAAAATGGCGTGCTGCCCTTTTCTAAAGTTTATAAATCCGGTCAAGCTGAAATTTGGCACAGTCTCCACATACAGTTGAACAATAATCCATTGTTGGAAGAATATATGAATTGTAGTATAGAATGCGAGTTTCTGTAGGTATATATTTTTTTTATTCTGCTGAGTTTTGGGAAACCGTGATTTACAAAGCTAATCAATATGGTAAATTATTATCTACATACACACCTACAAGCTTTTCATGCTTGACATTTTCTGATGATTTTTTTATTGTAAGAGATAATTCTGGGTTCCCTAACTTCTGAGATAATTCTGGGTTCCCTAACTTATGTAGCTTTTGTAATGTCCCCAAAATCATACATTTTGTTTTACCTTCATTAATTACCGTCTTATTTTGCTATGACCAACATTGAACTCTAATAATGTCTGAGTCTAATCTTGTTTGGATAACTTCAGTATCAGAACTAGATGCATACATGGTTGCATATTCTGCAAACACATCTGTATTGGTGGATTCGTTATTTAATGGAAAATCGTTTATATAGACAAGAAAGAGAAGAGGGCCTTGAACAGAGCATTCAGGGACCCCTGAATGAATAGTGCAAGTTTGTGACCTAATATTGCCAATAGTTACTTGTTGAGAATGACTCAAAGGTTTCGCTTTCTTAATAATGAGTAGTATTACAAATGCTGTATTCTAAACAATGCATGCTCTGATAACAAAGTAAGTTCAAGTCTTCATTAGTTCATATATGACAATATAATTGAATAATCAATATTGTAATTAAGACATGAAATATTTTGGTATTATGCAATAAGTATAGTTAGCACAATTGTATGGAAAGATATGAGCGAGTTTTCTTTTTTTCTGAGCGATACTGCACGACGTTAGGGGTGCAGTATCGATCAGTTAAAACGAGTTCATAATTTTCCGTTAAGATACAGTAATTAATTTATTTCATAGTTATTTTCGTCTATCAAGGAGTGATTCTTAAATGAATCCTTTTCGTCTCCCTACAGATGCCTTTTTTTGCGGTCTGCATGTGTCACCAACTGTAACGATCTTTATGACGTAACATTCCAACGTCATCACTGATGCGCTGGGATATTCTTTAAAATTGCAACATTGAAAACTAAACTAGTATTTATCTACTTATATATATCCATCGTTTTAATTAATTATTTATCAAATTATGAGAAGGAAGCACTAATCGAAGCAAACTAGTTTCATTTTTGCCTATTCGGGAAACACCACCGTATGCGAATAAGCCACATACAAAGCCTCAAGATAGTATTCACATGCGCATAGTACTGCGAACATGGTAGCGTGTTGTACGCGTATTTTGCGGTATGACACAATGCAGTACACATAAATAATGCACAGTTCGGACAAAATTGAATTAATGGAAAAATAAGCATAATACATTTTATTAAATACTCATTTATTTTTATATTATTCTAATATTGTCGGAAATATGCAGTATTTCTCCATACTACCTTGCGTCATATTGCACAATAGACTACCAAGTTTGCCGTAATGTACACGTGAATAGTCGGCTGTCATATTTGCATGCGGTTGTGTAATCCCTGGGAATGAACATAAATGAAACTGGTTTGCTTCGAGTAGATGCTACGTTTCATTGTTTAATAAATCATTAATTGGAAATTTGCACCTATTTCAATCGATAACTTCTTGTTTTCGATGTTGGAATTTTAAATAATCCCTGTGAAAACGTAGGAATGTAGCGTCATATAGAGCGTTACTGTTCAGTTTTTAATTTAAAATTTGGTAGTGAAGAAATCAGTTCCTGGCATTTTGGTATATTGACTTAGTTATTTCACTGTTCAGTATGACCTAGATTTAGTTGGACAACGTCTACTTAATCTTTGTCAGGTTTGCACGGGTTGGATTAAACTTAAACATCGAAATTTAGCCCTTCACGTGCCATCGGAAGATAAACTTCTCTGATCTGCTCCACAGGCCCCAACTGTTAGGTAAAGATGTCCTCTCCTTAATAAGGAGCAAGAAGAGATAAGACAATGCAAAGAAAATCCTCCACATTTTGATATTAATATTAATAGGTCAGTGACTCAGCCGATGATGCCAATATATCAATGCGTATACACTGCATATTACACCAGACAACCAATTCTCCACATTTGTTGTGCCTATAAACCATTCATTTTTTTTTTTTTTTTTTTTTTTTTTTGGGGGGGGGGGGTATATAGGAACAAAACACTACACAATATATATAGTGAAAGCTAATAAATATGAAACTAACTGGATTCATATTCTGCAGCTGCCAATACCATCATCACCATATCTAACAATTGACTACTGCTACCACTAGTACTATTACTACTACTACCACCACCCCTACTACTACGATTGATTCTGGTACAGCTAATAATATTGCAACACTTCTACTAGTAATTAAAAAAATAAATAAATAAGACATACAGATTTTCCTTCATGATAAAGCAGGCAATAACATTCCATTTGGTTCAAGAATTTAAATATATATATATATATATATATATATATATATATATATATATATATATATATATATGTATATATATATATATATATATATATATATATATATATATAACATGAGTTTTTAGACAATTGTAGACATATATATCTTTTCTTTCCTATTTCTAAGTATATTATATATCATATTTATATATTGTCAAATAGAGATAAAGTAGCCGTGTCATGCAAAACATGGCGGCAGGAACTCTGCCACGCACTAGAATATCTTTCATTCATCTCTAAAAGTTGAAAACATCTGCCGAGGAGCTACTTTCATAAATCTTTCCTCCCTCCATCAAGGGAGACTGGAAGGTTATATATGTGATTGAATCATTGGGTGGATCAGCTGTAAGTAGAACACAGAACGAAATTGAAGAGACGAAGAGTATTGAAAAATTGTTCCTGGAAACTAAATGAGTTGGTCTTTTTAACAATTCTTTTTATGTCCTGACAATAGTTTGAAAGTCAATCGATATTTCTTTAAACCGTAGGTGTGAGTATATTTGTGTTTTCCTAAGTATTGTGATTCGCAAAAATATAATGATAGAAGAACAAGCTTCAGTTTAATAATGGAATAAAGCAATAAAAAAGCCAACATGTAAACAGAGAAATGTGCAGCAAACTAAATATATCATCAGATTGTTTTAATATCGCATGTTGAAAACGTGCACAAAAACAGTTTGTTTAGATTTTTGTGTTTTTGTTTTTAATACCTGTATTATGACAAAATGATGACTTTATATCAAACACTTTTCATTGCTGTAAAGCTAGTCGTTTATTTGCTTTAAGTAGGTGTAATATGCTTATCTGGTGGATTTATTGCACACCTGCAAGGTCTTCATACCAAAAGTGTATTTACAAAGTTGTCACATAACACTTCCAAAAAGGTGTATTGCATGATTAGAGAGTAAGACATCGCAAACCTTTAATCGCCATAAATTACTGTTAACAGGAAGTCCGTTGTCGCCAGAAAGTGTACACAACGTAGCATGTATGACGTATTTCGTGCTCCTTAAATATAGTTTCATTGTTTCTTCTAGAAGAAATGTATTGCTGATTCGTCAATGATTTGCAAAAGTGCATACGGATATCACGTCCAGTTTACCATAGTATCTATTCCGTAAAGAAAAGTTGTTTTACATATGAAATTAGCCAGAAAGGACGTAACCAGATCAGGTTTGCCAAAGTACATGTGCATGTATCATTTGACGATAGGTAATTGCAAATCCTGTATATTTCTTTTTGCGGATGACTTTTCAGAAGAATTCGTTTAGGATTCTTCCAAACACTGTATCGTTCAAATATAGTGAACATTCAACACATGCTAGTTCTAGGTGTAATTATATTCAAGGCTGACCAATGTCGACGGAAATTTATGTCGCTCCTAAAATAGTTACGTATGCACCTTTCCAACGGGTGACATAGTTACTCGTGCATTTGCAAACAGCAACACGTCTAATTTATGGCCCTATGTTTGGTTTCCTATTTTAATTTTTTTTTAATATATATTGTACTCTGGGCCTGATTCAGCTATGGAAGATATAGCAAGTTAGGATTTTCTTTTATTCTGACATACATGCAACTACATCAGTATGGACTAGATCTTTGCCCCAATTTTTGTTATTGTGACCTTTAACCAATGATATATCAGGTGCGAGCTGAGGTATTGCGATATACTCCACTTGTTCTGAGAAGCTCGTTGTTTAATGTATATTTTTAGAAGCCGATAAACTTTTAAGTTTTAATTTTGAATTTGTTTCTTTTTCAATGGTCGTTAGGATCTCAAGTGTTCAGTATGCTATTTCCTAGCTTTGTAACAAGTCTTGTACCTATGTTAAGAGAGTTTTGGAACAATACTAGTCATGTCAAAATTGAAGCATATCATTCCACTCTTAAACGCATAGAGTAACCGTTAAATTATTGGTCGCTCCGTATGGGAAGTCATCAATATACCCCCATATACTGTTTTAAATGTATTCGTTTACATCAAATCTATAACCAGATGTTTAAATATACTGTCGTTTTACCTTCAGAACAAGCAAAACACTGTTCGCAAAAATATAAATTTTAAAGTATTAAAAAGCACTCAATATATTGATGGTCAACAAATAACGCTGATTTGATGTTTTTCGATGTAATTATGCCGCTTTTAAGATAGTACACAAGTCATACATTGTCCGGATAGGTTCTCAAATCAACATGCTGATATCATCTTATATAATTATGAAACTGTAAGCAATCCTAATACAAGACCCTCTCTCCGCCTCCCCCCAACCCCAGAAAAGAAACATGAATAGGTTTTTATTACTCTCTCTAGGTAGAGTGTATTGAACATAAAAAATATTCAAATTAAAATTGAGAAGGTTAAAACTAATGGATTCTTTCTCTTCAGTTTTCTTTTATTTTCTTTAAACACATGCAACTTTGCAATTACATCATGGTCCTCAGAGATTTTATTTGAATATATTTTCGAATCCGAAATAATCCTTGACATTGTTTCCAGGAATGTTATAAACAAATTATATTTATTGATTTGAAGGACAATGAACCAATGATATATAGATCCTATACAAATGTTAAAACGTTTATTATTGAAAGTGTATTTACATAACAGTTTGTTATTGAACGCGGTTGTAGTCAAGAGACCCTATTTTTCCTTACTTTCAGTAGTAGTAGCAGATATGTTGGGAATTATATTTTGAAACAACATTGATATTAAAAATACAAGTTTAAATAGATACGAAACTAAACTAGTATGATGATCACTGATGTTTTATTATGTATGCCTCTGATAGTTTTCTGTGTGTCCCTGCTTAAGCGTTAGATCTAATTGCATCAATGTGAGCACTAAATGCGCATGGAGACAAAGCAAATGCGATTTGAGAAGGGGTTGTAAAGAAATATCTAAAACCCTGTGGACATTAGTAGAAGAGGTTGCATATGAATGAGTTACTATATTTTTCTTTATTAGGAGTTAATTTATATATACATGCAGAAGATATCGTCAAAATAAATTTGAAATCAAATGAAAACAAAATTCTATAAATACAGAAACTGTTAGGTCAATAATCAAAGCACGTTAACAATATATGACACAGTTGTTGCTCTAAAATCAAGAATTATATTGAAATTGACATATATATTCTTAATGTTGCCAACACGAAAAAGTCAGTAATATAAAAAAGAACTGAAAAAGTTATACAATTATGTGAAATGATCGGCTGAACGAAACTAAATAGTGGATCAACAATTATTCAGTTAGAAGAAGGGAAATGAAAATGACAGCTTTACAATGTTTTACAAAATTTAATTATTTATTATTAAATATTAATCGTATTACTACAGTGATTTTACGTTAATCTATCCATGTCACAATGTTTCTTTGTTTATCACCTATAATATCACATCATGACGTTACGAATGACGTCATTTTACAACACTTTTCTATTGTGTTGTCCACTAAAGTCCTAACCATTCGTTGATAAATAGAATCTTACATCTGTGTTTATTAGAAATGAACTTTACGAAACTAGTCGAATATTTTTATCTTTTGCGAGTTGACTCGTTTCTTACATTCAATTTTAAATGAAGATTTTCTACTCATAACATTGATTATTTTCTCTACAAATATGACATATCACAACCCATGTTTTTAAATTAAATGGTTTGCAGATATCCAATAACATAAACACTCTTCTCGGAAGGAATTATTTTACTACGGGCTTAAAATGATGAGAATCGAAATAAAAAACGATTACTCTCAAATTTTACCAGCTCCCCCACTCCCACCAACAAA
This sequence comes from Margaritifera margaritifera, assembly GCA_029931535.1. NCBI lineage: Eukaryota > Metazoa > Mollusca > Bivalvia > Unionida > Margaritiferidae > Margaritifera > Margaritifera margaritifera. Next base: position 384,184 of record JAQPZY010000958.1, read on the forward strand.
AACAAAAAAAAAAAAATGAAAAAAAAACAAAAAAACAAGAAACAAAAGACCAATCAAAACAAAACACAAATAAAAATCTGGAAAAACACAAATGTGATGAATAAATCTTGTATACGTCATTATTGTCGATTAGCTGGATTGAGAATTAAGATGGACAGCTTGGCCAAAAGCTAGTGCAGATCTCTCTCTAGTGTGGGTGAATATTTTTTGGACTATTGTCTGTTGTATTGATTCTTTTGAAGAATGTTTATAATGAGAAGTGTTAGTATTTGGATTTATTAAGGCGTTTGTATTTTCTTCCTTATATTTGAGATCTATAGTTGCCTTAATTAAATTGTGTTGGATTTTCCTAACTTGTCAGCTCAATATTTTTGCAAAATGACTAAATCTGATTGAACGCTGGAAAAATATATATCATATATCAATAAATATGATTCCAATTGAAGCTAGAGATCCAAACAACAGGTCATAAGCATGGATTAACTTTTTTAATTACCTTTCAACTGATACCTATGGAATATAGATCAACAGAGTACCTATCTAATTCTATAGAGGATTTTGTTTACAAATCAGACAGGGGATATTAGGTCACCCCGTTGTAAATAAGTAGGAAGATATAAAACGAGAGAATATTGAGGATATATTTTTTCGAGGAGGACATGTCACTCTACGGGAACAAAAACGACTTGTACAAGGTTGAATAGATTTTGAAGACAGAAAATATGTGCAGAGCAGATTGAAAGGATCTGATATTATTTTAACCCTTGGGATCCTGCTGAATATATTGTGTCGCTAAGATAAATAGAAAGTCGTCCAAGTCAAACATAAGGCGTACAAAGGTCAAAGAACCAGACCATACGAAAGTGAAACCAATCATATTGAAGGATAGCTATAATGCTAATTTTATATTGAATAAATAGTAGTATAAAAACGCCTTCAAAACTTGATTATAATACACCTAAAACTCCAGATGAAAACGACAATCTCCATTAATCCCTCTTCAAGCTAGAATAAAGATTAAAAGAATTAACAGGCAAAATAAAAATACAATTATCTCCAGAAAGCTCCGTGACTCGTTTAATGGGCATTTGAAAGAGTACATATTTGATGAGGAAAATAATAACGATTTATATTTATTTTTCTAAGATATGGGACCATACTTGAATAAGTAATTAAATAGGAAAATTAAAGTTTTTGGTTTTGTGAAAGTTCAACTAGAGATAGCGACTACACTCGTAAATAAACCAGGCGACATACAACTTTTGGGTGATGAATATCACAGAATAAAGGTTTTAAACATTGTAAACAGATGAAAGAAATGTAAAAGGTAATTTATAGGCTGCTTGAAATGCTACACACAAAGTTTGGTCAGGAAATAAGTCTGGATAACATAGAATATTTAACATTACATGTACACAGAGACCAGTCAATGTGAGGAAGATGTTACAGAAAAATGGATGAAAGAAAAAAATGCTCTTATTAACATTAAAACTAAACACAACAGCTGTTTCTTCTATAGTATATAATCTATGAAAACACACGAAAATACCAATTGTATTTAAAATCAAAATATAACCTTCACTGATATAAACTTTCGTTTCACTGATGCACAATTAAAATATACAGCATTGATTATTATTGAAGATTAATTCAATGTATATGGGAATGTATACTAAATCGTAGACACACTCATAAAACAAGTTCGATGGACAAACACAGCAAGAGACAGTCACGTGGACATTTTAATTATTTTTAATGGGAAAAAAATATTATTGTCGAATAAGGGTTTTGTTACTATTTGTGTCACTTCAAAAATAGTAAAAAGTCATGCCAATAATAAGTAATTTTGCCAGAAGTGCATTATTTTAATGACAAATTATTATTGCACAAATATCAAATCATTATGTAACCAAGAAGATAACACAATCGACTCAATTGCCTGAAGAGTGTTTTATTGTAAAATTCAAAAACTGACATTATTAACTAAATGCTCCTTGTGTTACATATTATGATTATGATAGTAACATGCAACCAATAAATGTTTGCATGCAAAACTCTAATAAATTATTGACAATACAAACAGCCAAACCTATACCATTATAATGTTATCTTCATATTAAATCAAATCCACAAAGACTATGAACCTTTAGCATACAAAGAAACAGATTGTATTAAAGTCTTCTACGAGAATTTTCAAAATATAAAGTATTTTACGATAAACGTAGAAAAAGCAAAAAATCGCTGCTAAAATGATATTCATGAAGATACATATGTCATATTTGTGAAAAGGAAATTAGAACCATCAAAGTAAAAGACAGTTATTTATATGACTCTTTATCCATAATTTGTCAGTATATAATTATCATCTGGTTATCAAGACGTTGGTGAAAATGGCTCTAATGGAAAGGTGACAATAATATCAAATAATAATGAAAAATATATTTCGTTTAGTAAGGACGTTTAAGTCAATACATTTGAAAATTTTGACAGTGGAGTCATCAAAAGAAGACAATTAGATCCCTAGATAGTTTTCTGTTTATGGGACAATCGCGATGCACTGAAACTATGGGATTTTGTGAAAACATCAGCCCTAAATGTGTGAGAAAAGACATTTATTGATACCAAATGCATGGATAATTTTAGAAGGGTTAAGGAAATTAAATTTCCACGAATCCATAACTTTTATTCCAATCTCAGAGGATCAGGACTAGCAGAGGAAGGTTACCGGTATGTATCAGATGTCGTGAATCATTTCAAATTCTAATCCCACAGTAATCTGCATACCTACTTCGTCAGAAATATACTTTAATGCAGTGTGACATTTTCTAGAGATCAGGAATGTCTGTGTGAAGAATTACAAATTAGATTAGTCAAGCTATTACAATAGACCTGCCCATAATGCGAATTCGGCAATAAGTTAAGTAGAATTAGAATTACTTACAGACTATGATATGTTCCTGATGAAAGAACCAGGAATTATAAGAGCAATTATCATGATACCACATGGACACGCTAAAGCAAATCATGAGTACTATGTTCATGGGGGTAAAATGAGATATGATGTAGAATACGATTGTGCAAGGTCATTCTTTATGTACCTATGTGCTAACAATTTGTATGATTGAACCATTTCAAAAACTTTAGATAGGCAACAAAACGACAACTCAAACTCATAAAGACAATCTAGTGTCTTGGGGTGATGATTGAAAGTTTTTGCGGTATTGTAGGATTAGATTTATAGATACCAACACATTTATGCGACTATTTCAAACACAACCCATAAGCACATGAAAAACTAATTTCACAAGAATATAATGTATGGCCATTGCATGACAAATTAAAAACGGAGAGAAAGGGCTCAAATCCATGAGTATATAAGTTATGGTGAACTTTTAAAAGCAGCAGTAAGTTATCCATTATCGTAAACTTTGAAGGTGTATGTTTACTTAGGTTCAAAACGAAAGAAGACACCCGAAATCGTGTTATTCGATCAAGGACCATTGTGGTTAAAATCTTACATTGAATTGAATATAAATCTGAGAAAAACTGCAGCCACTGACTTTGAATAGGATTTTTTTTTCTAAACTTGCGAATAAATTGTGTTTGGTAAACAGAAACATTTTAATTTAACTAAACTCATTTATGGAGGTTTTATAATGTTGGAGTTATCCAAGTGGCTGAAGTATGAACTACACAAAGAGGAAGTCAGATATGGTCATAAGATAACATTGCTAATGACCAGTATAGATTCGTTATGTAATACTGCCTTAGACGGAAAACATTTGCGATGACACAAAAGATAATATTAGGTTTAATGACCAAATTATAATATTTTCGGAGTTTCTCAAATGAATAAGAAGAAAATTCCAAGTTTTCTTTTTTATATAAAAAGATTTTCACATTTGCATTGAAATGTACCATTGTCGACGCTTGCTGCTATATAAAAGGATGTAATGAGAATCCACGTTCAGATCTTAGTGCGTATATGCAATCCTCACCGCGTTTGTATTTTGTGTCACGGTTTTCCATTGTCTCAGTTTTTTATCGGTGTTGCAGCTATTACATATCTCCATTTGTTTGACGGGTTAATGTTTCTATAGTTTGAAAATAAACTACTAGAGATCAATTATAGATTGACGATCTGTCATGCTTACTCTCTTAGTCTTATCAGCCCATTTTGTTTTCTTTTCCAGTAGTTTAGAAATGTGGCTGTAGTTCATCTCCAAAGAAATGATCTTTCGTGATTCCTCTCTTATTGTGTGTGCCCATTGATTGGTTTTTCAGCTGTTTAGGAATTTAGCTATTCACCATCAATCATCCTACTACTATTTGTCTGTTTGTTTGTCTATCTATATATCTACTTATATATCTATATGTCTATATGTGTAGTCATGATACAGCAAAATCAATCTAAATAATGAAATGTCAATTATTTTTCCTTTCGTAAGCATGGCAATTTTTAGATCTATTGATGATATTTTCCTCACCTTGAACCCCTTCGGAGAATAACTAAAAGTGGATGAATAACCAATATTCATGAATTAAAATTAAAACCAAACTTACTAAGAAAAATGTACACTTCTTAGATGTAACACCATACAAGCAAAATGTCTTTGCAAAGGGGGATAAACTGGATACTAGAGCATATTTCAAGGAAATTTACGCTCATCAATTGGTACGATTGTTTTCATACACAGCATACGTCAGGAGCATTTTTAACTCCCAAGTATTGAGGTTCCACCGGATTTGCAACAATGAACAAGACTTGCACGACGCTTGTTCATTACTATTTTCAGGACTAGGAATAAGAGGTTACAAAGTCAGGGAACTTAGACAAATTAAATCTGAGGCATAAAGATGAATACATATTCTCTACAAAACACAAGAAATAATTCCGTTCATTGTTCATTTCAATAGGCGTTCAGCCTCTGCATCAAAGTATGCTAGAGACAATTGTAGCTAGTTGCAACAAAAAATTCCTGAAGCGTTCGGAACATGCACTTTTTTTACTACACATAAGGTAAGTTTTAGTGATATCCAAACTACCGAGTATCGACAAACCTGATTGTCTCAAGTGTGAATTTAATGGTTGTAAACTGTGTGATTTTCTAATTTATTCAGGCAGTGTAAAAGTACTGAAAAGGTAGAAATTTTAAAATTAATGAATATATTTCATGTGATATATGTGGTGTTTTGTTTGAACTGTAAAGAGAAGTATGTAGGGGGCACAGAAAGAAATTTACGAGTTAGGATGGAAGGGCATTTTTCGGATATACGACTGCAAAGACAAATACAACATCTCTCCAAACATTTTAGCACAACTGTAATAAAGATAGTTGAAGATTAATTGGCACAGAACACAAAATATGCTAGTAAAACAGATGGGAGAAAAAGGAAAAATTCTGGGTTACTCGTTTAGGAGCTGAAATTAAATTTGAAATATCACCGACAGTGTAACTTCGATGGCAGACTTGTGCATTTTTGTTTTGTTGATATTTTTTACTAAACATTTTGCGGAATCAATGAAATTGATTTAATTATATATATATATATATATATATATATATATATATATATATATATATATATATATAGAGAGAGAGAGAGAGAGAGAGAGAGAGAGAGAGAGAGAAAAAAAAAGAAAGAGAGAGAGATAATATGTGTATAGAACGTGCGCTCTATCTTTGATATACAACGAGTTGTATACATTTTTACAACAAGTGGTATATCAAAGTATATACATATTTTAGTTATACCACATGCACATACAAATACACATATTTATGTTCCAACGGAGTTTAAAATCAACTACAGGAAAATGTACATTGACGGAGGGATTTAACTCTACAAATCCCTTCCCTGCGTGTCCGTTACACAATGTAGTTCGGAAGGGATTGTAGCTATGCACATTCCTTTTCGAAATTGTTGATTTGCTTCTTTTTTGAGCTTCTACTTTCATTCATATATATTTTTACAAAAATAATAGAGTCGCTGAGGATTTAAACATGAAAGTTGGTATAAATCCAGAAAGTAGAGCACTACAAATATTGTACGGCTAGCGTCTCGAGCAGTGAAAGCGCGGCCATACGATCACCGGTGAGTACATCGAAATGAGTTGGGAATAGTCTAAGTTTAATGAGGAACCAACAAGAGGTAATTTAAGAATTTAAAGTTAGATACAGTTGATCTAAGGCATTGTTATGCATTACTTAATATTGCCACTGACCATAACAAACCTCCCTCTCTCTCTCTCTCTCTCTCTCTCTCTCTCTCTCTCTCTCTCTCTCTCTCTCTCTCTCTCTCTCTCTCTCTCTCTCTCTCTCTCTCTCAGTTGGTCGGTTTGTCTTCCAGTTTTACCATCATGGGGAAAAACTGATCTGCTGACTGAACAACCAACAGAGAGAAGGGTTGGAGGTGCAGGTAACATACTATAACATTGTTTTATCGTCCATCTCTCTGTAGCTCTGTTGGTCGATTAGTCTGTCGGTTTTACCATCATAGATCCAGAGAGAGAGAGAGAGAGAGAGAGAGAGAGAGAGAGAGAGAGAGAGAGAGAGAGAGAGAGAGAGAGATCTGGGTCATGTAGGTAAAAATGACATACTGACTGAGCAAAGAACACAGACTGATAGAGACAGAGAAAGAGAGGGAGAGAAATCTTCAGATATTTTAATATTTAAAAATGATCTGTTATAGAACCATATTATTGGTTAAAAACAGAAACCAAAATATAGCATACAATAGATTATAGTATGTGTATGACAAGGAATGTATCCTTCGGCCTACTGGTCTCCACGGACTATTGCAACTTTGTATCATTGATATTGTGTAACACTGTAGAACTGTAAGGACTCGGGTTCCTCTATGTTACTTGGGGTAAGTTCAAGGCTTTGATCGAGCTCAAATTCTTTTTTCTCTCTCATTCCACAGATTTCCACGTACAGCTGTCTCTTACGGAGAGAGAGAGAGAGAGAGAGAGAGAGAGAGAGAGAGAGAGAGAGAGAGAGAGAGAGAGAGAGAGAGAGAGAGAAATAAATAAAAGGGAAATCTGAGGGGTTTTTGCAACTTTTTTAAACATGTTTCATTCATTACAAAACGGGGATTTTTATTTTTTCTGGTTATTTTCTCATTTTGTATTAATGATTAATAAGTGGAAATTCATCACTAATATAGAGATTATAGAAGCAATAGTCTCCTGTTGGCACCATAATTATATGTGTATTTATACGCCATGGCCGTTTCAAAATTTGATATGCCAACAGTACTGGTTTATCAAACTGCTTTATACCAACACTTTAACAGAGATGCTGCCAGGGCGCGAGTGCGTGAATCGCGCAAAATTTGTACGAATTCGCGCACTTGGAAAGCAGCGATACGCGAGAACTCCCGCAAATTAGTTTAAAGTCGCGCATATAAGAATGTACTCTGCGCAGTATACAGTTTTTATTTAACTGCTAACCCTTAACGTGCTTCTCGCGGCACAAGTTGCGCCGCCAGTAGAAGTCTTGTCGCGCTTGTTTCATTATCGGTCTTTTTTCCTGTAGGCAACTGTTTACACATCGTTCGGCTTGATATAAACGGTTGTTAATCTAAATTTGATGGATACATTGGACCCTGGAACAAGCATTGTCGAGTTTTAACCTTGCATTCATAAAGAAAGTTTTACAAATGTTTGTTTAACGTAAGGGCCCGTAGAAAATCCAAAATGGCTGACTCGCAACAAGGTTCATCATCAGATGACGATTTCGTTCGGCAAATACTGGTTGATGATAGCGATGATGACAATGATTTTTAAAGTTTTGAAGTATATGAGATTATTGGAGCCCAGAAAGTGTTACTGGAAATACCAGTGTGTAATTTTGAACCTGAAAAGGATGCTGAATACGAGTCCGATGTACGTGCAGGATGGACAAAAACAGGCGGCATGCCGATCAACCCCCTGTCGAGCGGTCCTTCGAAATTAAATGTCAAAAAGGCTGAATACTAAGCCTAATTAAAGTACAGGCAATTTAAAAGTAGAGTGCAATTTTTCACTTCTTTTCTCAAACAATTCTGCCTTGAGGGATCTTGTGCTACAAAACTATATAGCAATCTAAGGGTTAAGATAAATTGTATTAATAAAAATCTAAAAGGAAATTAAAAAGTAAGGATATTTATTTTTAATCAGAATAACTCTGTCTGAACAAGCTGACTATGACACTGATGGACTTAAAACCCTAATACAAAAGTGTGGAACAGATCAGAAATCTGGCATACATGTAGTAGTCAGCAAAGCACTGATTCTAGAAAGTGAAACTTTGGCAGAGCTCTTGTTAGTGAAAAATATTATTTTTGAGAAGAGATATCCAAGAGACAATACCTATGAGCTGCTGAAAATTGTACATATCAACCATAAAGAACATTTTTCCAACTTCTTCAAGCTGGCTTAGCTAGCATATGTGAAAGAGGGTTCTCAGCACAGAACAATATTCATACACAGATAAGGAACAAATTAAGCTCAAAAATGATCAACAAATTAATGCTTATACAACTAGAGGAGACATCTTTTGATGATTTTGATTTCAATAGAGCACGAAGAAAGAAAGAGACGGATAATTATATGTTAGGTAAATATTGAATTATGGCCATTTCCTCCTCCCCCTCATTTCTTTTCTACTCCCCCTTATTTGGTGACAAGCGGGGAGCTCTCCCCATTAGATAAATCCTGGTAGCATCTCTGCATTAATAGCCATATTTTTAATGCATCTGGTATATATATATATATATATATATATATATATATATATATATATATATATATATATATATATATATATATATATATATATATATATATATATATATATTATATATATACATATATATATATATTTGTGTGTGTGTTAATGATACATAAAAATCAATCTAATAATTAGATGTCACTTATTATATACTTGCGTGAAAATGACAATTTACAAATTATAAAGAAACGTCAGACATTTTTCCCAAATATATACTAATTAAAGTCTAGCCAATTATTTTGCACAATCGTAGACCCACAACAATTAAAGATGAACGGCTTGAATACAAGATAACAACTGTACGACTTAAAGATTCAGCACTGTTTCGATCGAAAATGTTTATTTCTTGGGATGATAAATATTTATATTCAGATGTGTAGAAAAGTATTCAGCTCACAGGTAGAGGGCATTAAGATTACTCGCAAAAAAAAACAAAAAAAACACGCACACCTGCAAAGAGCTGCTTATGAATTGTTTACCACTGAAAAATTCCTCCTCAATCATCATTATAGATAGGGAATGGCCTTGCCAAAAGTCATTTGGCGTCAATGAAGGTACCCTGAACTATCAGTGTAATAGCTTGCGTTGACAAATGTTGAGCACATCATTTCCTTAGCCTTGTATGAAATATGGTTTTCAAATGTTTGTACAAATTTTGCAGTTATAACCTAGATAGAATTTTTTTTTTGTTTTGCTAAACGTGATCATCGTAATAATCACCACTGCCATGTCATTTAGAAGGGTAATGAATGTGAACGAAAGCTTTGTAACAGATATATAAGGACCTGAGAACTTCAACCAAGAACAGAATATATTTGGCGCCTAATGTCCTAGTGTATTTTAAATAGACTAGCTCGGCTAGGCCTTTGGTTATGCCCTATTACAAGAACCATGAGTCTGATCCTCACGCTGACTTTATTCCAAAGGTTTAAGATTACTTTCGAACCAATTTACTCCATCTTTCTTAAAAGAATATCCCATGACTGCAATAATTCAATGCAGATATTAGACAGATACTCGAATGATAACTGTAACTCAAATTTGTTGCGGAATTTCGAATACTGGGTACTTCAAGGTCAACTATGTCACCAGGAAAAGGTCTTAGAGACAGTATATGTGTATGTTAGTCCCAGGTCTTAGGGACAGCATATTTAAAACAATTTCTCAGACCACTTAAAAGATCATATAGTTATTTGTTTATTTATTTATTTCCTGTTCTGTTCGTATTCACTCAATTAATTCTACAGGAAATGTTTATGAAAATGTCGAATGTAAGCTCTTAAACGAATTCACATGGTTGCCAATTAATTAAATGTTTATTTTTAGAAACAAGAGGCGCGATATCAGTGAAAAACGGTAACTCTGAGGAATAATTTCCCACTTACTGCTTTCATCTGAATGTTCAATCGAAGCCGACGTTTACTGATAGGATGCAACGAAATGATGCAAGTGTAGCATCATTACGGAGGACTTTTATAACAATTACCAAAACGTTCAATGCAGCTGGCAAAATTCAATCTGTTGAGAGGCTTAAAAATTAGCTTTAACGTTTGTAAGGATTATTTACTTCCTTTTATCGAATTTGACGTAGGAAAATCGGTAGAAACCGAATCACGTTTAGATACATTATGTAACGTTATGGGCTTTGTGTTAAGTATATACTTAAAAAGGACATTGTAGAGAAGTTCTAATGTAAGAACATGTAAGAAATTTTTAATCTAATTTTGCCCCGACTTAGGACTAATGCAAATGTTGATGCGTGTATGCGCAATCGGAAATAAATAAGGAAGCCAGTACGCGTGTCCTTGAAAACACACGATATTAGCGCTTACCTGTAAGCACAAGCATATTAACGGATTTTATTACTTGAAAGATATTTAATTTAGTTGGATACCGAACCCACATGTATAATAAAACATAATCAGCGTGTATCTTCCCCATATTGGTTGTCAAAATTGCACACAAATCGCGTGCACTGTCACAAGTAAATGATGAACCACATCTACAGATTGCAATTGTTGCATGGCGGTCCGGTTTATTACTCTACGCGTTATCCCACGCACCCCAACCTCACCCATGAGAGGCTAATTCTCATATACTCACATTGACATTCGCCAAATGTTGACACAGACACAAATATAGGTTACTTTCTCGGTTCGAAAGAGTACATTTAAAAAAAAATTATTTCGTTTCAGATTTTTGCTTTGATGCACCTTATAATCGTGTAATTAACTGAAAGTTTATAATTTTAATAGATCTATATAAGGATAACAAGTTTTTTTTTTTATCAAAGCTTATATGTCAAAAATCAGGAAAATTAGTTTCCAGTCAGTCCCTCCATTGTGTGTTTCATCAAACGGCATAACGGTATTGTCTACTACGTAAAATACGTTGCTTATTTCGTTTGCATTTGTTAAAATTATCATTAATAAACAAATAATAATAATAATAAGAAGAAGAAGAAGAAGAAGAATAACTAGCAATATCCGAAACTGAACGCTAGTGAGAAATAATAAATAAAAATTAACCAAACATTATATGCAGTTCCTAGTTCAGCCACGTACTTTTAAGCAGCACCCCTCCCCCGCCCCAACACACACGTATATGTACGGTAATTTCATGTATCGTGGCCAGTAAATCGAAAGTCCATTAAGAAAGCGAAAGACGTATATGCAAATGACTTAAAAATTTATCAAATACATTTATTTGGTCTCTCTTATTTTGGTGTCTCAAAAAAAATGTTCATTCAGCTCTGTATTAAAGTAGAAGTTGTAGTGACAAATATGTCAACAAATTCACGGTAAATCATAGACAATTTCATAAACAAACTTTGACTCCCCAATTATTGCTGAAAGAATAAAAGAGAGAGAGAGAGAGAGTTTCCCTAATTTCAAATAATATGAAGTAGGCTACGCCTAAGAGAAGCAAGCGCAGCTTCTGTTATATGTGTTGGCCATACATACAGACATATTGAATCTACTGACTGAGTGCTGCACCATACAGATGGGGACCAAACATAGACTAGCAAGTAGTTCTGCGCCACTTTTATATTATTTTCGGACGTTAGTGACCGTGGCATAGGTGTTCAACAGCTGGTGGTACTATTGATTGATTCAGAAAGGGATTGCTAATAAACAGTGATTGTTTTGGAAAAATGTGATGCAATGGTTCGGTATACGAGGGATTCTACTTGTCTTCTGGGTTAAAAGGTCAGTCTGCATAATTAAATTATATCGTTGTGAGTCGACTTAGGTCCAGAACTTCTAAAGCTCTGATAATCCTCCACTGAATTTGCTGTTCTATAGTTATTCGCCACCAGAACAATTTATGCCTGACACAAATGCTTGCTGAAAACCAAAAGTAGCGAAGAACAACTTGTCGGTCTACTGACAGTTTATACCACGACAACGCAAAAGATATTATATTAAACTCTTATAATTGCAATCCTGAACTCCTTTACTAGAATTGCATTGATTCTCAAGTGTTAATCTCTTGTTATCCTTTTCTGACCTTCGAAATTGTGTAAGGTAAGAATATTTTCCTTTTTTGAGTTGACTATTTTGGCCTGGAAGACTTTCCACAGGCCCTTACACCAGTCCATTTTTTGCATTGGAGGATCCTAGCCAGGTTAGCCGAATTCAAATTAATAACTTGAATTAAAAAAGTGAAGGAAATATATGTGATGAATCAATGTATCTTCTTTTAAACCACGAAGCCAATAGTTCCTGATTGGAAGCATCTGTTAAATAAATTATAACCACCAGCCATAGATTATCCCAGATAAATACCGTTATCGCGAGATTAATGGGATATCGGAATCTGGAGGGGCTGGGAAATACACCATACCCCACCCTAGCGGCTGGTCTCATTAACTCCTCGATATCACAAAAGCAGTGTCTATCTGTAACAGTTGACACTTGAAAATTATGTTGTTTGGGCTTTTAAGTTTATAGTCACACTCCACTGAATATCATTTTCGCCAGAGCATCTTTTCAAAGCAACCAAATAAATTACTCAAGTTATAGCGCGCTAGCAAACCTGTAAGAGCAATGTTATGAAAAATCTAAATCTTTAATAAAAGCAATAAATCATGCAAATTGTTTAGTTTGTGTAGATTTTAGTTTCTAGAAGCTTGTTACACACATGTATTACTAATAACAGGCCTGTTGAGTTCCATATTTGCCATCTAAACTTTATGGTTAAGGTAACATGTCAACATTCCTGTATTATAACTCTAGAATCATTTTAGATAGAGGAATAAAACTTGATATGTTTACATATCATTAACACAAAGGGTGTGTTGTGCCGGACTTTGGATCATAGCTTCTAGATTAAGGTCACAGTGTTAATTTTCATGTCTGCTCAACAACTATACAGCTTCCACAGCTATGTACCAAAAGTCAGTGTTGTTCTTTTTAGTTTTTATAAAATCTTTTTGCCATTAGCATTGTAGTCTGGGTAAAATCAATTGTCTCTAAACTGGCCAACTGAATTCCAATAGAAATTAAAAACTATCGTGTAAATATTGGATTCTTCTCCTGTAACCATAAATCAATCAGCATAAGATATGGAGGTAATTCAAAAGAATCACTAAATTTACTTTAGAATAAAACTGTATTAATAATATACTTGATTTGTTAATATTGACATGAATTCTTTCAGGTATAAACAACCAACCAAGCACCAGGGGGACGTCATGGAGGACACTACACCAAGAAAATACTGATGGAAAGTATGATGAGACAGATGAGACAATCGTTTAAAATTGGTCAGGTTGGAGTTGTGACCTTTAAGGCAGCACTAGAGCTGTACAAGACGAAGGAGTTTAAATTGTCACCAGAATCATTTAGATTCTTGAGCACATCCTTCAAGAATATTATACATGCAAACTTTGTACTTCGTTCATCCAGAAAAAATACATTAACAATAAAGACACTGATATAAGAGATATTGTTATACTAATGTAAACATTGTTTTATGAATGAGGAAACATTAACAGTAAGTGCCGACCCTAGAATTTTATAGTCATGAACATTTTCTTTTAAATGATGCTGTAATGACATCTTTTGGTATATTCAATGGAATCAACCATCAGACCAATAAAATATATATATATATATATATATATATATATATATATATATATATATATATATATATATATATATATATATATATATATATATATATATATATAATTGTGAACAGAAAGAATACTGATATCGAACAGTGCAAAAATAATATTTTAAGTAGCCAAAGTGCTTTCGACTATTAATGAGTCTTTGTCAAAGGGAAAATTATGAAACAGAAACAAACAAGACAAACAATGAAACACCAAATTCTTCTATCAGATCCATAGTCATGTAAAGTTTGGTAAATTCAAGGTATTATTCGGTGTTTATTGTTTGTCTTGTTTGTCTCGGTTTTGTAATATTCCTTTATATATATATATATATATATATATATATATATATATATATATATATATATATATATATATATATATATATATATATATATATATAATTCAAATTATATGGAGTATAACAATCCTTTCGAGTGCACTGTAACTGACGACGAACATTGCAAACGTTTTATCTGATGTGTGTATATAGTATACAAATGTTGTAGGAATCTTGACATTGAAAAATAATGTCATACATGTAATATTCTTCAGTTCAAATTTTTTCTAGAATCTTATATGTTATATGTTAGAAGTGCAAATAAATATTTAGTGCATTTAAACATTTTGTTATATATTTGTTTTTATTTCGATTTGTATCCATTCATTTTTCCGTTCGCCCATCTGTCTGTTAAATGTTTCTTACGCAATTTAGCTTTCAGTAAGAGTTTAAAAACACTTAAACTCAGTTTAGTGTTTTTTTTTATAGATTGCCAATGTATTTACCCAATATTTACCAAGATAACATTGTATGAGCAAAACATATAACACATTATCTTCAAATGCATTTCACATTAAATTACCTTGTTGTGGCTTAGTGGTGATTACTGATAGATGGTTGATCTTCTGTATTTTCTAATGATATTACAAAGCTCTTATGCTAATAAAATACTTGTAAAGCAAACTTGCAAAAACGCTTTTTCATTTGAAAAATCTCAGACGAGAGCAAATTACAAAAATAATGTAACGAATTCTTGTCAAATCCAGATACATTGAATTCATTTCAATACTGCTGAAAAGAAGAAATTGTTAAAGCTTTTAACAGTTTTCTAATGAATATCCAAATTTCTGCTGACTTTTGGGCTGATATGCAATTTTTCTGAACAAATATTTATTGATTCCTAGAGATCAACAAAGCTATTTGGTACATCAGCGTTATTTCTGTAAGCTGGTAACACATATTAGCTTTTACACTTGGTGTTTATTTAACCCTTTAAAAAACAGAATCCTAAAGCATTTTATATATTGTTTCAATGCACACATGTCTATACGGTATCCGGTAGCTGTAATTTCCACTCACTGCCTTAAATCGATATGTTGTGAGATAAGTAAGGACAGAGAGAAACGAGAAAAAGCATAAGGTATTCAAACGCTGATATCACTGAAAATGAAAGAAAGAATAAGAAATGATGTATTATAAATGAAAATTAGATTTAATACTTATTCAAATCGATTCTTCATTCAAGTGAAACTCTTGTCGACAAATTTAAATCCTCGTGAAAGCATGTCTCATTTTATACATCCACGCCTAATCCCAATGAACAATATGACTGTAAAATACCAAAGTTATTGCTTGAAGCATAATTACTAATGAAACACTGTGTATACAATAATTATCGCAGATTATTGAAGCTCACACTTCACTGATTTTCGTAAAAAACTACTGAATCAACATTGCGTCAACCACGTCGGTTGTTACACACAAATGTTTGTCTGGTAAAAATAATCCTGAAATTGTTGAATTAAACAATTCCAGTATTCTTAAAGCCACGGATAATTAGGTCAAATCGTTCATATATTTTGGCGTATGCCGCAATTATCCATTCAGCATGAATTGCCTGGATTCACGAGGCTTTAAGTAAAGTCTGGTGGTTTGAAGTTGGTTCGTACACGAGGCAGGCTCAAACAAAGGAGTGATTCCATTGTTTTTCAATTTTGTTGGCATCTTCGCACTTTGATTGTCTCTGAACAGATCAAACATTGACACTGATTGCAAATTGCATTGAGCAAGGGGCAGCTGGTCACGTGTTCGGTTCACACGTGGAATGATGACATTATCCAAACCGACTGGATCTAAGTTGAATTTTACCACTCTTCGGCCCCTGTGCTAACGTCATGGTCTTCAGAAGTTGGGACAGTGTTTTAAGGAAAGGTCATACACATGTATTTTAATAACTGATATCGGTGGTATTATTGTTTTAACCACGGAAGAGGCCGTCGTTTGTTGTCGTCATAGTTTTATTCATTTGTGTTCTTTATTTGGGGTATTTGTAGAGGTTAATCCACGAAAATAAATGCCTAAAAATATGCAAACTTTGACAGGCAAAACCACGAATTAAGTACCCACGAAAATGTCTTTGTCTACAAATCCATGAAAATTGAGACATACGAAAATAAATGATACTACAGTATATGCTTTCTCTGCAGATGGCTGCTGAATTGAGAAGTAAAGACTGAAACATTTCTTCTTCTAGCATGTATACTCCCAAGACATTATTGTCATCTTCATCAATTGTATATAAACCACAATTTGGAATCTTCATTTTCATTTTCAGTACACTGAGTTTTATTAATGTATTGAAGTTTCGGTAAATAAACATAAGATTGTCCCATCCAGATTCAAAACATTTGGTTCGGATGAAGTTGATTTCAGATATAAGGAGTTTCATTGTTTCTTGAATGCAGTATAATAGAGACTGAAGAAGTCTAATCAAAGTTTAGGCAATAAATTACTTTAAAGCCTCCAATTAAAAAAATACAAAAATCACTTATTCACCTTGGGAAATGCAATCTGAATTCAAAGGTGGATTGCTTTATGAGAAACAATACTGTCATACAAATATGATTCTTATCAGAAATTGATCTCGATTATTGATGTTCAAAGTCGTTTAAATTCAGAGATGCCCAGAGGGAGATGTATCATTTTTTTCTAATGCAGTAATTTGTGAAAACAAAGTTTTTAATCTGATGTAACCCCAGTTTATTTATAGTCTAATAACCCTATATAAAGGTATTGAGAGATACTAAGTAGTATATACCCAAAACGCTTGTTAAGCAAACATTAACCAGAATGTTCCTACTGCATGAGGTAAAACGTGTTAGTCAAACAGAGCAGTCAATAGCCAAATTTAGCAGATATTTTATTTTTTTTTTCTAGCCATACCCAGTGATTATGATGACAGACCCTGCAGGCATTGGCCCAGTTATGGCTAAGACTAAATTTAGCCAAAGTTGCATTAACTGCTAAGGGTTATGCATGTAGGGTATGAACATGAACCTTACAGTGCTAGTCAAATTTGAGTAAACAAAAACATTCAGCCAAGCATTGGTTTCTAAGAGCCATACCGGTTAGTTATATAAAAGAGACATTGCAGCCAGTAGTTAAATTTGGGCTTAGCAAACATTTATTCAAAATTTGGTTTTTGCCTGAAAGACATACATGTATGTTTTGGAAGGTGTCAATGAAGTGGATAGCCAAATTTGGCTAATCATACAGTTAGCCAGATTTCGGTTTCTAAACATAGATGTAGCCAAAAAACTGGTTTCTGACTGAGAGAAAAAACGAATTGTTAAGAAGAACAACTTTGCAGTAAATAGATAAATTGTGGCTAAGCGTACGTTACGTGCGGGCTAGCCACATGGCAATAGGGATCCTTAGCGAAAATTTGGCTTATTAAATTGAAAGAAAAAAAAAACTTAATGAAATCGGAATTTGTTTGAAAAAGAACTGCAACCAAACCTTTCCACATCATCCATCCAGCTCTGATTTAGCTCCAAGTGAGTTTTGGTAGAATCCCATTGTCAAATATTCGCTGGAGGGCAGAGGCTTTGAAAGCCGCAATGCGGTTCGAAGTGCAGTGTTCTAGTTTATGAACAACATACCAAAACGTGAATTCAAAATTGGCATTTAATAATTTATTTGATAATTAGACCGAACAAGTGTGTAGTGGTGCATGGGGAGTATTTTGATGGGATGCACTGACGTACTGTTTGATAACTAAGAAGTTTGTTTAACAGCGCTCTAACATTCAGAACTTCAAATATCCCTCGTATTAACGAAGGCGACTCTCATTGAGACAGTTATGCAAAGTTCTTGAGCTCTAAGGCTACATGAAGCGCCCCAAGCTCCAGATCAAAAAGCGACTAGCCCAGACTACCATTGGTAGCGTTGTGGAAACAAAGTAATAATGCAGTCGAATGTAACATTAACCAATTAACCGTCTTGAAGAGGCAGAGCTTTAAAGTCCCGTTAACCGAGATATTGAAGAACACATCTCTATCAAGCAACCACCTGTTTTCAGAGGCCATTTTCTCATTTCACACGGTCTGCTGCTTAAAACTAGCTTGACTGTAATAATAAGTAAGTAAATAAATAAATAAATAACTGATTATATGTACCTTACGATTTCTCCACAAACAGGCCCTCGACACAAAACCTTTCATAAATCCTGATGATATCAGCAGCACGTTGGCATTGCTCAGAGCATAACAGCAAATCAGAGATCAAAGTTTTACTTCACAGGCTGCCACCTTGTAGCTACAGGTTACAAAACTGCTAACAGTCAAGAGGGCTAGCTCGCTACGAGTAATGCATGCAAATATTCTTATTTAATCCACCTCCTGGGACATGTCACATATAATCAATCGCTAGGGTCATATCACGCCTTAATCTGCGCCACCATTAGTATATAGTAAGAGAACTGTACGTGCAATAAATGAATTATGAAGAATGGACATTAACTTCACATTCACTGAGAGAGTTTGGTAATAGTCGCTGATGTTTCCTATAAGCCAAGTTACAAAATTGTATGGCTTATGACTTTGAAATAAACATGATTGAAAATTTGTTTCATTGTATGATGCTTTACTAGAATTATTTCTGATATTAGGAGGATCTCATCACAAATTCTCTCTCTCTCTGTTTCAGACACATCATGGTTGAAATTTACAAGCAACATTCATTGATCATAACACCTTGGAAGAATTGGATCAAAATACAGAACCAACACTATTCGGTTTTTACGACAGTCCTGTTTGGGGTATTTATAGCGTATGCCGTATGGGGCAACATCATGACAGTAATGTCACCAAAGCTGACAATGCCTCTAAAAACCATGAAGCCTCAGACAAATCGATCAATACTGCATGATTACGGTCGAAGTATAATTGGTATAACCGAGTCCTAGCTGAATTTTAGCAAGTACATTATTGCATCAGAGAACACAGCAGAGATACAATACAATTTGACGCAATTGACACAAAGGAGACCAAATTCTATGCCGACAATACAACAGAGAAGCACCGGTGAAATAGAATTAGAATTAAACAAGGACCTTGTCAGAAATCCGATAACAAGTGATTTTCATAAAAATCACTTTATGACCATTTCATTCAATGGTAGGCTAGGTAACAACATGTTTCAATTAGCCGCATTGCTCAGCTGCGCCAAGCGACTAAACTACACGGCTTTAATTCCTTCCTATGAGTTGATCAATACATATTTTCTCCTTCCTACAACTAGTGATATGAAACTGACAAATGTGAAAACTTTTGGGGAAAAAATGTTCGCGAAATATGATAGCGACATCGAAAATCTCGACACTAGTATAAACTGGACTCTAGCAGGATATTATCAATCTTGGAAATATTTTTACAAAGACGAAGATTTGATTCTTAAGTCATTTGAATTCAGACCAAATATATATAAACCGGCTCGTCAGTTTGTGGACAGTTTTAGATCAGAAAATAGAACGATTGTCGGCATTCATGTCCGTAGAAGAGACATGATAAGTCAGAGCTCCCAAATGATGGGTTACGCTACGGCTCCACTAACGTACATAAATAAATCGATGAATTATTTCAGAGAAAAGTATAATAATACTTTCTTTATTATTGCTAGTGATGAAATACCCTGGTGCAAGGAAAATATTAGAGGAAATAATGACACTGCCTTTAGCAATTTTACTAACCCAGCAAGTGATATGGCGTTGCTGTCTTTTTGCGATCACGTGATCGTTACGTCAGGAACGTTTGGTTGGTGGGGAGCATGGCTTGCAGGCGGAGACGTTGTTTACTTTAAGGGATACCCTAAACCGGGTAGTACAATAGACAAAGGCATGCGTCACGAAGACTATTATCACCCCCACTGGCTTGGAATGAAATAAGATCTATTTAAATTGTTTTGACTGCTTTGTTATTTTTTCTATATATATCGTTATAATACAATCTTGGGCAGCTTGTTGGATGACGAATATAATATCTAGTTTTATATATATATATATATATATATATATATATATATATATATATATATATATATATATATATATATATATATATATATATATATACCAGCTTGACCAACCTGCAACCATCTCCAGTCCTAACGTGATTTCAATAGAAAAGTTAAATTCAAATTCATTTTTCTTTTGTTAATATTTGGGATTTGACTTAACCCCTACCCTATCAAAATAAATAGAGCCCACACTTCAACGTTAAAGTGACAGTGAAGCTAGGAAATAAAGCCTTTTTAAAAATAGTAATCTCTTCTATGACATCATCAGAACAAAACAAATATATATGAGCTTGACAAGTAATTTCCCCTAAGAGTTGTTAAACTTTAATATCTAGAGAAATTCTCAACCAATTTTGATGGAATTTTCAATGTTGGCAATCTTAAGTTGTCACTTTTATTTTCTTTTCTATTTATTTCTAAACTTCATTTTCACTGTAAGAGTTCATCTGCAAACAAAGACTAGTCACTGTAAACTGTTTCTCATGATTAATCATGTTGACAAGTATAATCAGGAGTTTTTTGTTGACACTATTATCCCATTCAGTCAGAAAACATTCCATGTACATGCGTAATGAGTGCAACAATAATGCCCTAATTAAATCACTGATCTTTTCATTCAGTTTGCCATTTGACCTATTAAGCGAACAGAGGAACCATATATATTCATTGAGTTATGGTGTGGTTTATTACAGCTGTATTTTACTTCTAAATCTGTAATTCAGGGGTCGGACCACTAATTCATTTCCCATAAAACTTAATGTTAATATATTACAAAATAAAAATAAGTTCTTCATGGGCTTGGCGTACAAACCACACATGGTTCCATTCATTAGAGTACGAGAAATTTTTTGAGCCTCGAAAAACAGGAGCTTCTCAGCCTGTTTTGAGTCTCGTGATGCTATACAGGGGGACTCCCTGGTCTGCACCTAATAACATGGCCTCGCACCAAGAGTCCATATGTTATTTTGTCAGTGAGAAATTCAATACATCAAAATAAAAGAAAATATTGTGTTGTCAGCAATAAAATTAATAATGGAACAAAACTGAACCCATTTATTAGCCAATAGGCACATCTCAACAGATTTAGTACTCTATTTGTATTTCCCCACCAGCAGACTGGTTCCCTAGCTGTAAAATAATTAGTGGTCCGATACCTTCATTGGTAATGTAGACATGGAATCTTTTATGAATGAATCGGACAGAAATACAAATTGTACAAACAAGGCACATGTGAAAATAAGTTTAATTGAGCTGTGATTTTTTAATGCATGACTACATTGTACAATGTAGACTGTATGTCAATTCCATATTCTCAGTGCACGTTATGTCGCTCAAAGTATTATTAATGATTGAAGTGCTGTCAAAATGAAACATTAAAATGCAGTGACACTGGTCACAAGAGTAAAGCTGCAGTATTATCGTATCCGCTTTTCACACGACATGAAAGAGTTCTGGAATGAAATTCTCAAGATAAAAGTCATTCAGCTCTGCAAACAAATCGTCCAACAGAAGTTTGTCAAAGAATATTCTATCCACGTAAATACCAACACAAGTCTATAGAACAAAGTCACGCCAATTTCTTCCCGTTACTGCCTTCTGACCTTGCTCCTGAAAGAAATACATATCCATTTTAAATTGAGAGAAGAAGCTTCGGTCTTCACAGCACTGCTCTGGTGTCTTCATTCGCCAATGCATTGCAGCGGGGCACTTAACTTCCACAAATCAAAGGTTGTCATCACAATAAAAACAATACACTAATCCATCTGGACTTGTTCCAAGATGTGGATATGCATGGCTAACAATAAGGCCACACTGTCTAAACTTTAGTCCAGGATGCATCATCTGAGATAACTTGACATAGGACTTTAGAACGGGCTTCTCACGCTCACGTCCATATCTGACATATTTATTGTCAAAAGATCTATACCCTAAAATGTCTTTCAGGAGGGATTCAAGTTGTGTGTCACTTTTTCTCTTATAAATGAGATCAAAAAGGATGATGTTACTCTTTCCTCTCTTGCATTTTTCCAGTCATATCACTTCCGATCACTTGTCAGGATTTGAATGATTTGACAATCCTTTTCAGTAACATGTAGTGCGAAAAAGTATCTCTGGAATGTCGCTTTACATTCAGTTGATTTTACGTTGACACCGTAAAGGTAACTGAAAGGAATACTGTGCCATTGTGGCAACACTGACTTATCTACCCCAGTGTCATCATAATTCTTCAGCCAGCCGACACTGAAGTTGGACTGAATTGCCTTGCATTTAAAGCTCTCTATATTCACAGTACATTCACTGATATTAAAATGTGTAACTGTTTCCCTGACATATTTCTCAGGTGCTTGAAAGAAAGATCTTGAGACTTTTGGGGCATAACTTCCTTTTCTAGGATTATTTCACTTACATTTCTGTGCTGGAGGGCTCGCTTTCCATCTTTTCTCTTATCGATTATATCTGCGACTGCATAAAGAAGTGTTGCTATGTGATTGCATGACTCTCATTCACTGAAACAGGAAAGATTTTTATTTAGTCAAAGTGTCTTATCAACAGATGTATACCAAATTCTCAACCCCATGTATACTATACTCTGGTACACTGCGGCGGGGGGTGGGGGTTGGGTGGGGGGTGTATACATTTTTTTTGAAGAAAAACAAAAACAAATATTTGCGAATACATGTCCACTACTCCCAGTTTACAAACACCTTTTACACGCTCGATTAAATTTTCTTACTCCATGATACGTGCTCACCATGTCCGCTTAAGAAGTTTTTAATTCATTGACGGTCAATTGCTCTAAGCTGTCATTTAAGTCACATGCTTCAAAGATTCCTTTATCCACGAACGCCATTCGTGATTGCAATAGTCCCCGGAAGTGAGAGTTGGCGCTGGAGAGTTTCTCTCTGAAGGGAGATAAATCGGTTATCGAAAAGGCCTCATAGAGGGTATAATAGTTATTCACCTGAAATGCGGCAATTATATGACGGGAATTTCCCGTGTATGTACCGATCTTGCTTCGCTTGTCGTCATGGGTAATTCGCATACAAGAACTACCTCATTCTAGACGAATAACTGTTAGTTATAACCTATGTTGATCGAGCTGCGAATTCTTTCATGGATGTACTAACGTAGTAAGTAAACATTCTTATGTTATATGACCAAGTGATACCTTCAAATATAATGAAAACGATTTATTTTTTTCAACATAAAGATTAATCAAATTAAAATATATTGTACATGGTGGAGAAGTCGAGTTATTGTACGGTAACGAAATTGGTAACATATCAGCGGACGGACAATATCATAACACAATATGCCGACTGTATAAGAACTGAACGTGACCTAGATTTTCTTGATAAAATTCTTTATTTCAAAATGGTTTTCCGACAGATGTAATTGGGTTACACTATATAAAACCAACTGCATAAAATATGGCGGGAGTATAAAAATAAACACGGGTAGTGGTAAGTGGTAGATTAGGTGGACTTGTAACTGATGAAAGCATATTTCTTTACGGCAGATTTATATGTTATCATTTTTAAACTTATCAATCCAGTATGAGGTATTGTTCAAGATTTTTAGCAAAACATTCGATTGTCAGCTACCTGGACAATTTTAAGAAGAGTATATGTCTTAAAAGAGGGGCATCATATTTTACATTTTTACAATGCAAACTCATATATATATATATATATATATATATATATATATATATATAATTGTGAAAAGAAAGAATACTGATATCGAACAGTGCAAAAATAATATATTAAGTAGCCAAAGCGCTTTCGACTATTAATGAGTCTTTGTCAAAGGGAAAATTATGAAACAGAAACAAACAAGACAAACAATGAAACACCAAATTCTTCTATCAGATCCATAGTCATGTAAAGTTTGGTAAATTCAAGGTATTATTCGGTGTCTATTGTTTGTCTTGTTTGTCTCTGTTTTGTAATATTCTTTTATATATATATATATATATATATATATATATATATATATATATATATATATATATATATATATATATATACATATATAATTCAAATCATATGGAGTATAACAGTCCTTTCGAGTGCACTGTAACTGAAGACGAACATTGCAAAACGTTTTATCTGATGTGTGTATATAGTATACAAATGTTGTAGGAATCTTGACATTGAATATATGTCATACATGTAATATTCTTCAGTTCAAAATTTAATCTAGAATCTTCACCTTTGCAGTTATATGTTAGAAGTGCAAATAAATATTTAGTGCATTTAAACATTTTGTTATATATTTGTTTTTCTTTAGATTTGTATCCATTCATTTTTCTGTTCACCCATCTGTCGGTTAAATGTTTCTTACGAAATTTAGTTTTCAGTAAGAGTTAAACAAAACTTTAACTCAGTTTAGTGGTTTTTGTATAGATTGCCTCCAATGTATTTACCCAATATTTACCAAGTTAACGTTGTATGAGCACAACATATAACACATTATCTTCAAATGCATTTCACATTCAAATACCTTGTTGTGGCTTAGTGGTGATTACTGATAGATGGTTGATCTTCTGTATTTTCTAATGATATTACAAAGCTCTTATGCTAATAATATACTTGTAAAGCATACTTGCAAAAACGCTTTTTCATTTGAAAAATCTCAGACGAGAGCAAATTACAAAAATAATTTAATTAATTCTTGTCAAATCCAGATACATTGAATTCATTTCAATACTGCTGAAAGGAAGAAATCGTTAAAGCTTTTAACAGCTTTCTAATGAATATGCAAATTTCTGCTGACTTTTGGGCTGATATGCAGTTTTTCTGAACAAATATTTATTGATTCCTAGAGATCAACAAAGCTATTTGGTACATCAGCGTTATTTCTGTAAGCTGGTAACACATATTAGCTTTTACACTTGGTGTTTATTTAACCCTTTAAAAAACAGAATCCTAAAGCATTTTATATATTGTTTCAATACACACATATCTATACGGTATCCGGTAGCTGTAATTTCCACTCACTGCCTTAAATCGATATGTTGTGAGATAAGTAAGGACAGAGAGAAACGAGAAAAAGCATAAGGTATTCAAACGCTGATATCACTGAAAATGAAAGAAAGAATAAGAAATGATGTATTATAAATGAAAATTAGATTTAATACTTATTCAAATCGATTCTTCATTCAAGTGAAACTCTTGTCGACAAATTTAAATCCTCGTGAAAGCATGTCTCATTTTATACATCCACGCCTAATCCCAATGAACAATATGACTGTAAAATACCAAAGTTATTGCTTGAAGCATAATTACTAATGAAACACTGTGTATACAATAATTATCGCAGATTATTGAAGCTCACGCTTCAATGATTTTCGTACAAAACCACTGAATCAACATTGCGTCAACCACGTCGGTTGTTACACACAAATGTTTGTCTGGTAAATAATCCTGAAATTGTTGAATTAAACAATTCCAGTATTCTTAAAGCCACGGATAATTAGGTCAAATCGTTCATATATTTTGGCGTATGCCGCAATTATCCATTCAGCATGAATTGCCTGGATTCACGAGGCTTTAATTAAAGTCTAGTGGTTTGAAGTTGGTTCGTACACGAGGCAGGTTCAAACAAAGGAGTGATTCCATTGTTTTTCAATTGTGTTAGCATCTTCGCACTTTGATTGTCTCTGAACAGATCAAACATTGACACTGATTGCAAATTGCATTGAGCAAGGGGCAGCTGGTCACGTGTTCGGTTCACACGTGGAATGATGACATTATCCAAACCGACTAGATCTAAGTTGAATTTTACCACTCTTCAGCCCCTGTGTTAACGTCATGGTCTTCAGAAGTTAGGATAGTGTTTTAAGGAAAGGTCATACACATGTATTTTAATAACTGATATGGATGGTAGTATTGTTTTATCCACGGAAGAGGCCGTCGTTTGTTGTCGTCATAGTTTTGTTCATTTGTGTTCTTTATTTGGGGTATTAGTAGAGGTTAATCCACAAAATTTATGAAATCGGAATTTGTTTGAAAAAGAACTGCAACCAAACCTTTCCACATCATCCATCCAGCTCTGATTTAGCTCCAAGTGAGTTTTGGTAGAATCCCATTGTCAAATATTCGCTGGAGGGCAGAGGCTTTGAAAGCCGCAATGCGGTTCGAAGTGCAGTGTTCTAGTTTATGAACAACATACCAAAACGTGAATTCAAAATTGGCATTTAATAATTTATTTGATAATTAGACCGAACAAGTGTGTAGTGGTGCATGGGGAGTATTTTGATGGGATGCACTGACGTACTGTTTGATAACTAAGAAGTTTGTTTAACAGCGCTCTAACATTCAGAACTTCAAATATCCCTCGTATTAACGAAGGCGACTCTCATTGGGACAGTTATGCAAAGTTCTTGAGCTCTAAGGCTACATGAAGCGCCCCAAGCTCCAGATCAAAAAGCGACTAGCCCAGACTACCATTGGTAGCGTTGTGGAAACAAAGTAATAATGCAGTCGAATGTAACATTAACCAATTAACCGTCTTGAAGAGGCAGAGCTTTAAAGTCCCGTTAACCGAGATATTGAAGAACACATCTCTATCAAGCAACCACCTGTTTTCAGAGGCTATTTTCTCATTTCACACGGTCTGCTGCTTAAAACTAGCTTGACTGTAATAATAAGTAAGTAAATAAATAAATAAATAACTGATTATATGTACCTTACGATTTCTCCACAAACAGGCCCTCGACACAAAACCTTTCATAAATCCTGATGATATCAGCAGCACGTTGGCATTGCTCAGAGCATAACAGCAAATCAGAGATCAAAGTTTTACTTCACAGGCTGCCACCTTGTAGCTACAGGTTACAAAACTGCTAACAGTCAAGAGGGCTAGCTCGCTACGAGTAATGCATGCAAATATTCTTATTTAATCCACCTCCTGGGACATGTCACATATAATCAATCGCTAGGGTCATATCACGCCTTAATCTGCGCCACCATTAGTATATAGTAAGAGAACTGTACGTGCAATAAATGAATTATGAAGAATGGACATTAACTTCACATTCACTGAGAGAGTTTGGTAATAGTCGCTGATGTTTCCTATAAGCCAAGTTACAAAATTGTATGGCTTATGACTTTGAAATAAACATGATTGAAAATTTGTTTCATTGTATGATGCTTTACTAGAATTATTTCTGATATTAGGAGGATCTCATCACAAATTCTCTCTCTCTCTGTTTCAGACACATCATGGTTGAAATTTACAAGCAACATTCATTGATCATAACACCTTGGAAGAATTGGATCAAAATACAGAACCAACACTATTCGGTTTTTACGACAGTCCTGTTTGGGGTATTTATAGCGTATGCCGTATGGGGCAACATCATGACAGTAATGTCACCAAAGCTGACAATGCCTCTAAAAACCATGAAGCCTCAGACAAATCGATCAATACTGCATGATTACGGTCGAAGTATAATTGGTATAACCGAGTCGAAGCTGAATTTTAGCAAGTACATTATTGCATCAGAGAACACAGCAGAGATACAATACAATTTGACGCAATTGACACAAAGGAGACCAAATTCTATGCCGACAATACAACAGAGAAGCACCGGTGAAATAGAATTAGAATTAAACAAGGACCTTGTCAGAAATCCGATAACAAGTGATTTTCATAAAAATCACTTTATGACTATTTCATTCAATGGTAGGCTAGGTAACAACATGTTTCAATTAGCCGCATTGCTCAGCTGCGCCAAGCGACTAAACTACACGGCTTTAATTCCTTCCTATGAGTTGATCAATACATATTTTCTCCTTCCTACAACTAGTGATATGAAACTGACAAATGTGAAAACTTTTGGGGAAAAAATGTTCGCGAAATATGATAGCGACATCGAAAATCTCGACACTAGTATAAACTGGACTCTAGCAGGATATTATCAATCTTGGAAATATTTTTACAAAGACGAAGATTTGATTCTTAAGTCATTTGAATTCAGACCAAATATATATAAACCGGCTCGTCAGTTTGTGGACAGTTTTAGATCAGAAAATAGAACGATTGTCGGCATTCATGTCCGTAGAAGAGACATGATAAGTCAGAGCTCCCAAATGATGGGTTACGCTACGGCTCCACTAACGTACATAAATAAATCGATGAATTATTTCAGAGAAAAGTATAATAATACTTTCTTTATTATTGCTAGTGATGAAATACCCTGGTGCAAGGAAAATATTAGAGGAAATAATGACACTGCCTTTAGCAATTTTACTAACCCAGCAAGTGATATGGCGGTGCTGTCTTTTTGCGATCACGTGATCGTTACGTCAGGAACGTTTGGTTGGTGGGGAGCATGGCTTGCAGGCGGAGACGTTGTTTACTTTAAGGGATACCCTAAACCGGGTAGTACAATAGACAAAGGCATGCGTCACGAAGACTATTATCACCCCCACTGGCTTGGAATGAAATAAGATCTATTTAAATTGTTTTGACTGCTTTGTTATTTTTCTATATATATCGTTATAATACAATCTTGGGCAGCTTGTTGGATGACGAATATAATATCTAGTTTTATATATATATATATATATATATATATATATATATATATATATATATATATATATATATATATATATATATATATATATATATATATATATATACCAGCTTGACCAACCTGCAACCATCTCCAGTCCTAACGTGATTTCAATAGAAAAGTTAAATTCAAATTCATTTTTCTTTTGTTAATATTTGGGATTTGACTTAACCCCTACCCTATCAAAATAAATAGAGCCCACACTTCAACGTTAAAGTGACAGTGAAGCTAGGAAATAAAGCCTTTTTAAAAATAGTAATCTCTTCTATGACATCATCAGAACAAAACAAATATATATGAGCTTGACAAGTAATTTCCCCTAAGAGTTGTTAAACTTTAATATCTAGAGAAATTCTCAACCAATTTTGATGGAATTTTCAATGTTGGCAATCTTAAGTTGTCACTTTTATTTTCTTTTCTATTTATTTCTAAACTTCATTTTCACTGTAAGAGTTCATCTGCAAACAAAGACTAGTCACTGTAAACTGTTTCTCATGATTAATCATGTTGACAAGTATAATCAGGAGTTTTTTGTTGACACTATTATCCCATTCAGTCAGAAAACATTCCATGTACATGCGTAATGAGTGCAACAATAATGCCCTAATTAAATCACTGATCTTTTCATTCAGTTTGCCATTTGACCTATTAAGCGAACAGAGGAACCATATATATTCATTGAGTTATGGTGTGGTTTATTACAGCTGTATTTTACTTCTAAATCTGTAATTCAGGGGTCGGACCACTAATTCATTTCCCATAAAACTTAATGTTAATATATTACAAAATAAAAATAAGTTCTTCATGGGCTTGGCGTACAAACCACACATGGTTCCATTCATTAGAGTACGAGAAATTTTTTGAGCCTCGAAAAACAGGAGCTTCTCAGCCTGTTTTGAGTCTCGTGATGCTATACAGGGGGACTCCCTGGTCTGCACCTAATAACATGGCCTCGCACCAAGAGTCCATATGTTATTTTGTCAGTGAGAAATTCAATACATCAAAATAAAAGAAAATATTGTGTTGTCAGCAATAAAATTAATAATGGAACAAAACTGAACCCATTTATTAGCCAATAGGCACATCTCAACAGATTTAGTACTCTATTTGTATTTCCCCACCAGCAGACTGGTTCCCTAGCTGTAAAATAATTAGTGGTCCGATACCTTCATTGGTAATGTAGACATGGAATCTTTTATGAATGAATCGGACAGAAATACAAATTGTACAAACAAGGCACATGTGAAAATAAGTTTAATTGAGCTGTGATTTTTTAATGCATGACTACATTGTACAATGTAGACTGTATGTCAATTCCATATTCTCAGTGCACGTTATGTCGCTCAAAGTATTATTAATGATTACAGTGCTGTCAAAATGAAACATTAAAATGCAGTGACACTGGTCACAAGAGTAAAGCTGCAGTATTATCGTATCCGCTTTTCACACGACATGAAAGAGTTCTGGAATGAAATTCTCAAGATAAAAGTCATTCAGCTCTGACAACAAATCGTCCAACAGAAGTTTGTCAAAGAATATTCTATCCACATAAATACCAACACAAGTCTATAGAACAAAGTCACGCCAATTTCTTCCCGTTACTGCCTTCTGACCTTGCTCCTGAAAGAAATACATATCCATTTTAAATTGAGAGAAGAAGCTTCGGTCTTCACAGCACTGCTCTGGTGTCTTCATTCGCCAATGCATTGCAGCGGGGCACTTAACTTCCACAAATCAAAGGTTGTCATCACAATAAAAACAATACACTAATCCATCTGGACTTGTTCCAAGATGTGGATATGCATGGCTAACAATAAGGCCACACTGTCTAAACTTTAGTCCAGGATGCATCATCTGAGATAACTTGACATAGGACTTTAGAACGGGCTTCTCACGCTCACGTCCATATCTGTCATATTTATTGTCAAAAGATCTATACCCTAAAATGTCTTTCAGGAGGGATTCAAGTTGTGTGTCACTTTTTCTCTTATAAATGAGATCAAAAAGGATGATGTTACTCTTTCCTCTCTTGCATTTTTCCAGTCATATCACTTCCGATCACTTGTCAGGATTTGAATGATTTGACAATCCTTTTCAGTAACATGTAGTGCGAAAAAGTATCTCTGGAATGTCGCTTTACATTCAGTTGATTTTACGTTGACACCGTAAAGGTAACTGAAAGGAATACTGTGCCATTGTGGCAACACTGACTTATCTACCCCAGTGTCATCATAATTCTTCAGCCAGCCGACACTGAAGTTGGACTGAATTGCCTTGCATTTAAAGCTCTCTATATTCACAGTACATTCACTGATATTAAAATGTGTAACTGTTTCCCTGACATATTTCTCAGGTGCTTGAAAGAAAGATCTTGAGACTTTTGGGGCATAACTTCCTTTTCTAGGATTATTTCACTTACATTTCTGTGCTGGAGGGCTCGCTTTCCATCTTTTCTCTTATCGATTATATCTGCGACTGCATAAAGAAGTGTTGCTATGTGATTGCATGACTCTCATTCACTGAAACAGGAAAGATTTTTATTTAGTCAAAGTGTCTTATCAACAGATGTATACCAAAATCTCAACCCCATGTATACTATACTCTGGTACACTGCGGCGGGGGGGTGGCGGGGGGGTTGGGTGGGGGGGTGTATACATTTTTTTTGAAGAAAAACAAAAACAAATATTTGCGAATACATGTCCACTACTCCCAGTTTACAAACACCTTTTACACGCTCGATTAAATTTTCTTACTCCATGATACGTGCTCACCATGTCCGCTTAAGAAGTTTTTAATTCATTGACGGTCAATTGCTCTAAGCTGTCATTTAAGTCACATGCTTCAAAGATTCCTTTATCCACGAACGCCATTCGTGATTGCAATAGTCCCCGGAAGTGAGAGTTGGCGCTGAAGAGTTTCTCTCTGAAGGGAGATAAATCGGTTATCGAAAAGGCCTCATAGAGGGTATAATAGTTATTCACCTGAAATGCGGCAATTATATGACGGGAATTTCCCGTGTATGTACCGATCTTGCTTCGCTTGTCGTCATGGGTAATTCGCATACAAGAACTACCTCATTCTAGACGAATAACTGTTAGTTATAACCTATGTTGATCGAGCTGCGAATTCTTTCCTGGATGTACTAACGTAGTAAGTAAACATTCTTATGTTATATGACCAAGTGATACCTTCAAATATAATGAAAACGATTTATTTTTTTCAACATAAAGATTAATCAAATTAAAATATATTGTACATGGTGGAGAAGTCGAGTTATTGTACGGTAACGAAATTGGTAACATATCAGCGGACGGACAATATCATAACACAATATGCCGATTGTATAAGAACTGAACGTGACCTAGATTTTCTTGATAAAATTCTTTATTTCAAAATGGTTTTCCGACAGATGTAATTGGGTTACACTATATAAAACCAACTGCATAAAATATGGCGGGAGTATAAAAATAAACACGGGTAGTGGTAAGTGGTAGATTAGGTGGACTTGTAACTGATGAAAGCATATTTCTTTACGGCAGATTTATATGTTATCATTTTTAAACTTATCAATCCAGTATGAGGTATTGTTCAAGATTTTTAGCAAAACATTCGATTGTCAGCTACCTGGACAATTTTAAGAAGAGTATATGTCTTAAAAGAGGGGCATCATATTTTACATTTTTACAATGCAAACTCATATATATATATATATAATTGTGAAAAGAAAGAATACTGATATCGAACAGTGCAAAAATAATATTTTAAGTAGCCAAAGCGCTTTCGACTATTAACGAGTCTTTGTCAAAGGGAAAATTATGAAACAGAAACAAACAAGACAAACAATGAAACACCAAATTCTTCTATCAGATCCATAGTCATGTAAAGTTTGGTAAATTCAAGGTATTATTCGGTGTCTATTGTTTGTCTTGTTTGTCTCTGTTTTGTAATATTCTTATATATATATATATATATATATATATATATATATATATATATATATATATATATATATATACATATATAATTCAAATCATATGGAGTATAACAGTCCTTTCGAGTGCACTGTAACTGAAGACGAACATTGCAAAACGTTTTATCTGATGTGTGTATATAGTATACAAATGTTGTAGGAATCTTGACATTGAATATATGTCATACATGTAATATTCTTCAGTTCAAAATTTAATCTAGAATCTTCACCTTTGCAGTTATATGTTAGAAGTGCAAATAAATATTTAGTGCATTTAAACATTTTGTTATATATTTGTTTTTCTTTAGATTTGTATCCATTCATTTTTCTGTTCACCCATCTGTCGGTTAAATGTTTCTTACGAAATTTAGTTTTCAGTAAGAGTTAAACAAAACTTTAACTCAGTTTAGTGGTTTTTGTATAGATTGCCTCCAATGTATTTACCCAATATTTACCAAGTTAACGTTGTATGAGCACAACATATAACACATTATCTTCAAATGCATTTCACATTCAAATACCTTGTTGTGGCTTAGTGGTGATTACTGATAGATGGTTGATCTTCTGTATTTTCTAATGATATTACAAAGCTCTTATGCTAATAATATACTTGTAAAGCATACTTGCAAAAACGCTTTTTCATTTGAAAAATCTCAGACGAGAGCAAATTACAAAAATAATTTAATTAATTCTTGTCAAATCCAGATACATTGAATTCATTTCAATACTGCTGAAAGGAAGAAATCGTTAAAGCTTTTAACAGCTTTCTAATGAATATGCAAATTTCTGCTGACTTTTGGGCTGATATGCAGTTTTTCTGAACAAATATTTATTGATTCCTAGAGATCAACAAAGCTATTTGGTACATCAGCGTTATTTCTGTAAGCTGGTAACACATATTAGCTTTTACACTTGGTGTTTATTTAACCCTTTAAAAAACAGAATCCTAAAGCATTTTATATATTGTTTCAATACACACATATCTATACGGTATCCGGTAGCTGTAATTTCCACTCACTGCCTTAAATCGATATGTTGTGAGATAAGTAAGGACAGAGAGAAACGAGAAAAAGCATAAGGTATTCAAACGCTGATATCACTGAAAATGAAAGAAAGAATAAGAAATGATGTATTATAAATGAAAATTAGATTTAATACTTATTCAAATCGATTCTTCATTCAAGTGAAACTCTTGTCGACAAATTTAAATCCTCGTGAAAGCATGTCTCATTTTATACATCCACGCCTAATCCCAATGAACAATATGACTGTAAAATACCAAAGTTATTGCTTGAAGCATAATTACTAATGAAACACTGTGTATACAATAATTATCGCAGATTATTGAAGCTCACGCTTCAATGATTTTCGTACAAAACCACTGAATCAACATTGCGTCAACCACGTCGGTTGTTACACACAAATGTTTGTCTGGTAAATAATCCTGAAATTGTTGAATTAAACAATTCCAGTATTCTTAAAGCCACGGATAATTAGGTCAAATCGTTCATATATTTTGGCGTATGCCGCAATTATCCATTCAGCATGAATTGCCTGGATTCACGAGGCTTTAATTAAAGTCTAGTGGTTTGAAGTTGGTTCGTACACGAGGCAGGTTCAAACAAAGGAGTGATTCCATTGTTTTTCAATTGTGTTAGCATCTTCGCACTTTGATTGTCTCTGAACAGATCAAACATTGACACTGATTGCAAATTGCATTGAGCAAGGGGCAGCTGGTCACGTGTTCGGTTCACACGTGGAATGATGACATTATCCAAACCGACTAGATCTAAGTTGAATTTTACCACTCTTCAGCCCCTGTGTTAACGTCATGGTCTTCAGAAGTTAGGACAGTGTTTTAAGGAAAGGTCATACACATGTATTTTAATAACTGATATGGATGGTAGTATTGTTTTATCCACGGAAGAGGCCGTCGTTTGTTGTCGTCATAGTTTTGTTCATTTGTGTTCTTTATTTGGGGTATTAGTAGAGGTTAATCCACAAAATTTATGAAATCGGAATTTGTTTGAAAAAGAACTGCAACCAAACCTTTCCACATCATCCATCCAGCTCTGATTTAGCTCCAAGTGAGTTTTGGTAGAATCCCATTGTCAAATATTCGCTGGAGGGCAGAGGCTTTGAAAGCCGCAATGCGGTTCGAAGTGCAGTGTTCTAGTTTATGAACAACATACCAAAACGTGAATTCAAAATTGGCATTTAATAATTTATTTGATAATTAGACCGAACAAGTGTGTAGTGGTGCATGGGGAGTATTTTGATGGGATGCACTGACGTACTGTTTGATAACTAAGAAGTTTGTTTAACAGCGCTCTAACATTCAGAACTTCAAATATCCCTCGTATTAACGAAGGCGACTCTCATTGGGACAGTTATGCAAAGTTCTTGAGCTCTAAGGCTACATGAAGCGCCCCAAGCTCCAGATCAAAAAGCGACTAGCCCAGACTACCATTGGTAGCGTTGTGGAAACAAAGTAATAATGCAGTCGAATGTAACATTAACCAATTAACCGTCTTGAAGAGGCAGAGCTTTAAAGTCCCGTTAACCGAGATATTGAAGAACACATCTCTATCAAGCAACCACCTGTTTTCAGAGGCCATTTTCTCATTTCACACGGTCTGCTGCTTAAAACTAGCTTGACTGTAATAATAAGTAAGTAAATAAATAAATAAATAACTGATTATATGTACCTTACGATTTCTCCACAAACAGGCCCTCGACACAAAACCTTTCATAAATCCTGATGATATCAGCAGCACGTTGGCATTGCTCAGAGCATAACAGCAAATCAGAGATCAAAGTTTTACTTCACAGGCTGCCACCTTGTAAGCTACAGGTTACAAAACTGCTAACAGTCAAGAGGGCTAGCTCGCTACGAGTAATGCATGCAAATATTCTTATTTAATCCACCTCCTGGGACATGTCACATATAATCAATCGCTAGGGTCATATCACGCCTTAATCTGCGCCACCATTAGTATATAGTAAGAGAACTGTACGTGCAATAAATGAATTATGAAGAATGGACATTAACTTCACATTCACTGAGAGAGTTTGGTAATAGTCGCTGATGTTTCCTATAAGCCAAGTTACAAAATTGTATGGCTTATGACTTTGAAATAAACATGATTGAAAATTTGTTTCATTGTATGATGCTTTACTAGAATTATTTCTGATATTAGGAGGATCTCATCACAAATTCTCTCTCTCTGTGTCAGACACATCATGGTTGAAATTTACAAGCAACATTCATTGATCATAACACCTTGGAAGAATAAGATCAAAATACAGAACCAACACTATTCGGTTTTTACGACAGTCCTGTTTGGGGTATTTATAGCGTATGCCGTATGGGGCAACATCATGACAGTAATGTCACCAAAGCTGACAATGCCTCTAAAAACCATGAAGCCTCAGACAAATCGATCAATACTGCATGATTACGGTCGAAGTATAATTGGTATAACCGAGTCGAAGCTGAATTTTAACAAGTACATTATTGCATCAGAGAACACAGCAGAGATACAATACAATTTGACGCAATTGACACAAAGGAGACCAAATTCTATGCCGACAATACAACAGAGAAGCACCGGTGAAATAGAATTAGAATTAAACAAGGATCTTGTCAGAAATCCGATAACAAGTGATTTTCATAAAAATCACTTTATGACCATTTCATTCAATGGTAGGCTAGGTAACAACATGTTTCAATTAGCCGCATTGCTCAGCTGCGCCAAGCGACTAAACTACACGGCTTTAATTCCTTCCTATGAGTTGATCAATACATATTTTCTCCTTCCTACAACTAGTGATATGAAACTGACAAATGTGAAAACTTTTGGGGAAAAAATGTTCGCGAAATATGATAGCGACATCGAAAATCTCGACACTAGTATAAACTGGACTCTAGCAGGATATTATCAATCTTAGAAATATTTTTACAAAGACGAAGATTTGATTCTTAAGTCATTTGAATTTAGACCAAATATATATAAACCGGCTCGTCAGTTTGTGGACAGTTTTAGATCAGAAAATAGAACGATTGTCGGCATTCATGTCCGTAGAAGAGACATGATAAGTCAGAGCTCCCAAATGATGGGTTACGCTACGGCTCCACTAACGTACATAAATAAATCGATGAATTATTTCAGAGAAAAGTATAATAATACTTTCTTTATTATTGCTAGTGATGAAATACCCTGGTGCAAGGAAAATATTAGAGGAAATAATGACACTGCCTTTAGCAATTTTACTAACCCAGCAAGTGATATGGCGGTGCTGTCTTTTTGCGATCACGTGATCGTTACGTCAGGAACGTTTGGTTGGTGGGGAGCATGGCTTGCAGGCGGAGACGTTGTTTACTTTAAGGGATACCCTAAACCGGGTAGTACAATAGACAAAGGCATGCGTCACGAAGACTATTATCACCCCCACTGGCTTGGAATGAAATAAGATCTATTTAAATTGTTTTGACTGCTTTGTTATTTTTCTATATATATCGTTATAATACAATCTTGGGCAGCTTGTTGGATGACGAATATAATATCTAGTTTTATATATATATATATATATATATATATATATATATATATATATATATACCAGCTTGACCAACCTGCAACCATCTCCAGTCCTAACGTGATTTCAATAGAAAAGTTAAATTCAAATTCATTTTTCTTTTGTTAATATTTGGGATTTGACTTAACCACTACCCTATCAAAATAAATAGAGCCCACACTTCAACGTTAAAGTGACAGTGAAGCTAGGAAATAAAGCCTTTTTAAAAATAGTAATCTCTTCTATGACATCATCAGAACAAAACAAATATATATGAGCTTGACAAGTAATTTCCCCTAAGAGTTGTTAAACTTTAATATCTAGAGAAATTCTCAACCAATTTTGATGGAATTTTCAATGTTGGCAATCTTAAGTTGTCACTTTTATTTTCTTTTCTATTTATTTCTAAACTTCATTTTCACCGTAAGAGTTCATCTGCAAACAAAGACTAGTCACTGTAAACTGTTTCTCATGATTAATCATGTTGACAAGTATAATCAGGAGTTTTTTGTTGACACTATTATCCCATTCAGTCAGAAAACATTCCATGTACATGCGTAATGAGTGCAACAATAATGCCCTAATTAAATCACTGATCTTTTCATTCAGTTTGCCATTTGACCTATTAAGCGAACAGAGGAACCATATATATTCATTGAGTTATGGTGTGGTTTATTACAGCTGTATTTTACTTCTAAATCTGTAATTCAGGGGTCGGACCACTAATTCATTTCCCATAAAACTTAATGTTAATATATTACAAAATAAAAATAAGTTCTTCATGGGCTTGGCGTACAAACCACACATGGTTCCATTCATTAGAGTACGAGAAATTTTTTGAGCCTCGAAAAACAGGAGCTTCTCAGCCTGTTTTGAGTCTCGTGATGCTATACAGGGGGACTCCCTGGTCTGCACCTAATAACATGGCCTCGCACCAAGAGTCCATATGTTATTTTGTCAGTGAGAAATTCAATACATCAAAATAAAAGAAAATATTGTGTTGTCAGCAATAAAATTAATAATGGAACAAAACTGAACCCATTTATTAGCCAATAGGCACATCTCAACAGATTTAGTACTCTATTTGTATTTCCCCACCAGCAGACTGGTTCCCTAGCTGTAAAATAATTAGTGGTCCGATACCTTCATTGGTAATGTAGACATGGAATCTTTTATGAATGAATCGGACAGAAATACAAATTGTACAAACAAGGCACATGTGAAAATAAGTTTAATTGAGCTGTGATTTTTTAATGCATGACTACATTGTACAATGTAGACTGTATGTCAATTCCATATTCTCAGTGCACGTTATGTCGCTCAAAGTATTATTAATGATTGAAGTGCTGTCAAAATGAAACATTAAAATGCAGTGACACTGGTCACAAGAGTAAAGCTGCAGTATTATCGTATCCGCTTTTCACACGACATGAAAGAGTTCTGGAATGAAATTCTCAAGATAAAAGTCATTCAGCTCTGACAACAAATCGTCCAACAGAAGTTTGTCAAAGAATATTCTATCCACGTAAATACCAACACAAGTCTATAGAACAAAGTCACGCCAATTTCTTCCCGTTACTGCCTTCTGACCTTGCTCCTGAAAGAAATACATATCCATTTTAAATTGAGAGAAGAAGCTTCGGTCTTCACAGCACTGCTCTGGTGTCTTCATTCGCCAATGCATTGCAGCGGGGCACTTAACTTCCACAAATCAAAGGTTGTCATCACAATAAAAACAATACACTAATCCATCTGGACTTGTTCCAAGATGTGGATATGCATGGCTAACAATAAGGCCACACTGTCTAAACTTTAGTCCAGGATGCATCATCTGAGATAACTTGACATAGGACTTTAGAACGGGCTTCTCACGCTCACGTCCATATCTGACATATTTATTGTCAAAAGATCTATACCCTAAAATGTCTTTCAGGAGGGATTCAAGTTGTGTGTCACTTTTTCTCTTATAAATGAGATCAAAAAGGATGATGTTACTCTTTCCTCTCTTGCATTTTTCCAGTCATATCACTTCCGATCACTTGTCAGGATTTGAATGATTTGACAATCCTTTTCAGTAACATGTAGTGCGAAAAAGTATCTCTGGAATGTCGCTTTACATTCAGTTGATTTTACGTTGACACCGTAAAGGTAACTGAAAGGAATACTGTGCCATTGTGGCAACACTGACTTATCTACCCCAGTGTCATCATAATTCTTCAGCCAGCCGACACTGAAGTTGGACTGAATTGCCTTGCATTTAAAGCTCTCTATATTCACAGTACATTCACTGATATTAAAATGTGTAACTGTTTCCCTGACATATTTCTCAGGTGCTTGAAAGAAAGATCTTGAGACTTTTGGGGCATAACTTCCTTTTCTAGGATTATTTCACTTACATTTCTGTGCTGGAGGGCTCGCTTTCCATCTTTTCTCTTATCGATTATATCTGCGACTGCATAAAGAAGTGTTGCTATGTGATTGCATGACTCTCATTCACTGAAACAGGAAAGATTTTTATTTAGTCAAAGTGTCTTATCAACAGATGTATACCAAAATCTCAACCCCATGTATACTATACTCTGGTACACTGCGGCGGCGGGGGGGGGGGGGGGTGTATACATTCTTTTTGAAGAAAAACAAAAACAAATATTTGCGAATACATGTCCACTACTCCCAGTTTACAAACACCTTTTACACGCTCGATTAAATTTTCTTACTCCATGATACGTGCTCACCATGTCCGCTTAAGAAGTTTTTAATTCATTGACGGTCAGTTGCTCTAAGCTGTCATTTAAGTCACATGCTTCAAAGATTCCTTTATCCACGAACGCCATTCGTGATTGCAATAGTCCCCGGAAGTGAGAGTTGGCGCTGAAGAGTTTCTCTCTGAAGGGAGATAAATCGGTTATCGAAAAGGCCTCATAGAGGGTATAATAGTTATTCACCTGAAATGCGGCAATTATATGACGGGAATTTCCCGTGTATGTACCGATCTTGCTTCGCTTGTCGTCATGGGTAATTCGCATACAAGAACTACCTCATTCTAGACGAATAACTGTTAGTTATAACCTATGTTGATCGAGCTGCGAATTCTTTCATTGATGTACTAACGTAGTAAGTAAACATTCTTATGTTATATGACCAAGTGATACCTTCAAATATAATGAAAACGATTTATTTTTTTCAACATAAAGATTAATCAAATTAAAATATATTGTACATGGTGGAGAAGTCGAGTTATTGTACGGTAACGAAATTGGTAACATATCAGCGGACGGACAATATCATAACACAATATGCCGACTGTATAAGAACTGAACGTGACCTAGATTTTCTTGATAAAATTCTTTATTTCAAAATGGTTTTCCGACAGATGTAATTGGGTTACACTATATAAAACCAACTGCATAAAATATGGCGGGAGTATAAAAATAAACACGGGTAGTGGTAAGTGGTAGATTAGGTGGACTTGTAACTGATGAAAGCATATTTCTTTACGGCAGATTTATATGTTATCATTTTTAAACTTATCAATCCAGTATGAGGTATTGTTCAAGATTTTTAGCAAAACATTCGATTGTCAGCTACCTGGACAATTTTAAGAAGAGTATATGTCTTAAAAGAGGGGCATCATATTTAACATTTTTACAATGCAAACTCATATATATATATATATATATATATATATATATATATATATATATATATATATATATATATATATATATATATATATATATAATTGTGAAAAGAAAGAATACTGATATCGAACAGTGCAAAAATAATATTTTAAGTAGCCAAAGCGCTTTCGACTATTAATGAGTCTTTGTCAAAGGGAAAATTATGAAACAGAAACAAACAAGACAAACAATGAAACACCAAATTCTTCTATCAGATCCATAGTCATGTAAAGTTTGGTAAATTCAAGGTATTATTCGGTGTCTATTGTTTGTCTTGTTTGTCTCTGTTTTGTAATATTCTTATATATATATATATATATATATATATATATATATATATATATATATATATATATATATATATATATATATATATATACATATATAATTCAAATCATATGGAGTATAACAGTCCTTTCGAGTGCACTGTAACTGAAGACGAACATTGAAAACGTTTTATCTGATGTGTGTATATAGTATACAAATGTTGTAGGAATCTTGACATTGAATATATGTCATACATGTAATATTCTTCAGTTCAAAATTTAATCTAGAATCTTCACCTTTGCAGTTATATGTTAGAAGTGCAAATAAATATTTAGTGCATTTAAACATTTTGTTATATATTTGTTTTTCTTTAGATTTGTATCCATTCATTTTTCTGTTCACCCATCTGTCGGTTAAATGTTTCTTACGAAATTTAGTTTTCAGTAAGAGTTAAACAAAACTTTAACTCAGTTTAGTGGTTTTTGTATAGATTGCCTCCAATGTATTTACCCAATATTTACCAAGTTAACGTTGTATGAGCACAACATATAACACATTATCTTCAAATGCATTTCACATTCAAATACCTTGTTGTGGCTTAGTGGTGATTACTGATAGATGGTTGATCTTCTGTATTTTCTAATGATATTACAAAGCTCTTATGCTAATAATATACTTGTAAAGCATACTTGCAAAAACGCTTTTTCATTTGAAAAATCTCAGACGAGAGCAAATTACAAAAATAATTTAATTAATTCTTGTCAAATCCAGATACATTGAATTCATTTCAATACTGCTGAAAGGAAGAAATCGTTAAAGCTTTTAACAGCTTTCTAATGAATATGCAAATTTCTGCTGACTTTTGGGCTGATTTGCAGTTTTTCTGAACAAATATTTATTGATTCCTAGAGATCAACAAAGCTATTTGGTACATCAGCGTTATTTCTGTAAGCTGGTAACACATATTAGCTTTTACACTTGGTGTTTATTTAACCCTTTAAAAAACAGAATCCTAAAGCATTTTATATATTGTTTCAATACACACATATCTATACGGTATCCGGTAGCTGTAATTTCCACTCACTGCCTTAAATCGATATGTTGTGAGATAAGTAAGGACAGAGAGAAACGAGAAAAAGCATAAGGTATTCAAACGCTGATATCACTGAAAATGAAAGAAAGAATAAGAAATGATGTATTATAAATGAAAATTAGATTTAATACTTATTCAAATCGATTCTTCATTCAAGTGAAACTCTTGTCGACAAATTTAAATCCTCGTGAAAGCATGTCTCATTTTATACATGCACGCCTAATCCCAATGAACAATATGACTGTAAAATACCAAAGTTATTGCTTGAAGCATAATTACTAATGAAACACTGTGTATACAATAATTATCGCAGATTATTGAAGCTCACGCTTCAATGATTTTCGTACAAAACCACTGAATCAACATTGCGTCAACCACGTCGGTTGTTACACACAAATGTTTGTCTGGTAAATAATCCTGAAATTGTTGAATTAAACAATTCCAGTATTCTTAAAGCCACGGATAATTAGGTCAAATCGTTCATATATTTTGGCGTATGCCGCAATTATCCATTCAGCATGAATTGCCTGGATTCACGAGGCTTTAATTAAAGTCTAGTGGTTTGAAGTTGGTTCGTACACGAGGCAGGTTCAAACAAAGGAGTGATTCCATTGTTTTTCAATTGTGTTAGCATCTTCGCACTTTGATTGTCTCTGAACAGATCAAACATTGACACTGATTGCAAATTGCATTGAGCAAGGGGCAGCTGGTCACGTGTTCGGTTCACACGTGGAATGATGACATTATCCAAACCGACTAGATCTAAGTTGAATTTTACCACTCTTCAGCCCCTGTGTTAACGTCATGGTCTTCAGAAGTTAGGACAGTGTTTTAAGGAAAGGTCATACACATGTATTTTAATAACTGATATGGATGGTAGTATTGTTTTATCCACGGAAGAGGCCGTCGTTTGTTGTCGTCATAGTTTTGTTCATTTGTGTTCTTTATTTGGGGTATTAGTAGAGGTTAATCCACAAAATTTATGAAATCGGAATTTGTTTGAAAAAGAACTGCAACCAAACCTTTCCACATCATCCATCCAGCTCTGATTTAGCTCCAAGTGAGTTTTGGTAGAATCCCATTGTCAAATATTCGCTGGAGGGCAGAGGCTTTGAAAGCCGCAATGCGGTTCGAAGTGCAGTGTTCTAGTTTATGAACAACATACCAAAACGTGAATTCAAAATTGGCATTTAATAATTTATTTGATAATTAGACCGAACAAGTGTGTAGTGGTGCATGGGGAGTATTTTGATGGGATGCACTGACGTACTGTTTGATAACTAAGAAGTTTGTTTAACAGCGCTCTAACATTCAGAACTTCAAATATCCCTCGTATTAACGAAGGCGACTCTCATTGGGACAGTTATGCAAAGTTCTTGAGCTCTAAGGCTACATGAAGCGCCCCAAGCTCCAGATCAAAAAGCGACTAGCCCAGACTACCATTGGTAGCGTTGTGGAAACAAAGTAATAATGCAGTCGAATGTAACATTAACCAATTAACCGTCTTGAAGAGGCAGAGCTTTAAAGTCCCGTTAACCGAGATATTGAAGAACACATCTCTATCAAGCAACCACCTGTTTTCAGAGGCCATTTTCTCATTTCACACGGTCTGCTGCTTAAAACTAGCTTGACTGTAATAATAAGTAAGTAAATAAATAAATAAATAACTGATTATATGTACCTTACGATTTCTCCACAAACAGGCCCTCGACACAAAACCTTTCATAAATCCTGATGATATCAGCAGCACGTTGGCATTGCTCAGAGCATAACAGCAAATCAGAGATCAAAGTTTTACTTCACAGGCTGCCACCTTGTAGCTACAGGTTACAAAACTGCTAACAGTCAAGAGGGCTAGCTCGCTACGAGTAATGCATGCAAATATTCTTATTTAATCCACCTCCTGGGACATGTCACATATAATCAATCGCTAGGGTCATATCACGCCTTAATCTGCGCCACCATTAGTATATAGTAAGAGAACTGTACGTGCAATAAATGAATTATGAAGAATGGACATTAACTTCACATTCACTGAGAGAGTTTGGTAATAGTCGCTGATGTTTCCTATAAGCCAAGTTACAAAATTGTATGGCTTATGACTTTGAAATAAACATGATTGAAAATTTGTTTCATTGTATGATGCTTTACTAGAATTATTTCTGATATTAGGAGGATCTCATCACAAATTCTCTCTCTCTGTTTCAGACACATCATGGTTGAAATTTACAAGCAACATTCATTGATCATAACACCTTGGAAGAATAAGATCAAAATACAGAACCAACACTATTCGGTTTTTACGACAGTCCTGTTTGGGGTATTTATAGCGTATGCCGTATGGGGCAACATCATGACAGTAATGTCACCAAAGCTGACAATGCCTCTAAAAACCATGAAGCCTCAGACAAATCGAT
This sequence comes from Margaritifera margaritifera, assembly GCA_029931535.1. Classification (NCBI taxonomy): domain Eukaryota; kingdom Metazoa; phylum Mollusca; class Bivalvia; order Unionida; family Margaritiferidae; genus Margaritifera; species Margaritifera margaritifera. The sequence goes on from JAQPZY010000958.1 coordinate 429,030, forward strand.
CAATACTGCATGATTACGGTCGAAGTATAATTGGTATAACCGAGTCGAAGCTGAATTTTAACAAGTACATTATTGCATCAGAGAACACAGCAGAGATACAATACAATTTGACGCAATTGACACAAAGGAGACCAAATTCTATGCCGACAATACAACAGAGAAGCACCGGTGAAATAGAATTAGAATTAAACAAGGACCTTGTCAGAAATCCGATAACAAGTGATTTTCATAAAAATCACTTTATGACCATTTCATTCAATGGTAGGCTAGGTAACAACATGTTTCAATTAGCCGCATTGCTCAGCTGCGCCAAGCGACTAAACTACACGGCTTTAATTCCTTCCTATGAGTTGATCAATACATATTTTCTCCTTCCTACAACTAGTGATATGAAACTGACAAATGTGAAAACTTTTGGGGAAAAAATGTTCGCGAAATATGATAGCGACATCGAAAATCTCGACACTAGTATAAACTGGACTCTAGCAGGATATTATCAATCTTGGAAATATTTTTACAAAGACGAAGATTTGATTCTTAAGTCATTTGAATTCAGACCAAATATATATAAACCGGCTCGTCAGTTTGTGGACAGTTTTAGATCAGAAAATAGAACGATTGTCGGCATTCATGTCCGTAGAAGAGACATGATAAGTCAGAGCTCCCAAATGATGGGTTACGCTACGGCTCCACTAACGTACATAAATAAATCGATGAATTATTTCAGAGAAAAGTATAATAATACTTTCTTTATTATTGCTAGTGATGAAATACCCTGGTGCAAGGAAAATATTAGAGGAAATAATGACACTGCCTTTAGCAATTTTACTAACCCAGCAAGTGATATGGCGGTGCTGTCTTTTTGCGATCACGTGATCGTTACGTCAGGAACGTTTGGTTGGTGGGGAGCATGGCTTGCAGGCGGAGACGTTGTTTACTTTAAGGGATACCCTAAACCGGGTAGTACAATAGACAAAGGCATGCGTCACGAAGACTATTATCACCCCCACTGGCTTGGAATGAAATAAGATCTATTTAAATTGTTTTGACTGCTTTGTTATTTTTCTATATATATCGTTATAATACAATCTTGGGCAGCTTGTTGGATGACGAATATAATATCTAGTTTTATATATATATATATATATATATATATATATATATATATATATATATATATATATATATATATATATATATATACCAGCTTGACCAACCTGCAACCATCTCCAGTCCTAACGTGATTTCAATAGAAAAGTTAAATTCAAATTCATTTTTCTTTTGTTAATATTTGGGATTTGACTTAATCCCTACCCTATCAAAATAAATAGAGCCCACACTTCAACGTTAAAGTGACAGTGAAGCTAGGAAATAAAGCCTTTTTAAAAATAGTAATCTCTTCTATGACATCATCAGAACAAAACAAATATATATGAGCTTGACAAGTAATTTCCCCTAAGAGTTGTTAAACTTTAATATCTAGAGAAATTCTCAACCAATTTTGATGGAATTTTCAATGTTGGCAATCTTAAGTTGTCACTTTTATTTTCTTTTCTATTTATTTCTAAACTTCATTTTCACTGTAAGAGTTCATCTGCAAACAAAGACTAGTCACTGTAAACTGTTTCTCATGATTAATCATGTTGACAAGTATAATCAGGAGTTTTTTGTTGACACTATTATCCCATTCAGTCAGAAAACATTCCATGTACATGCGTAATGAGTGCAACAATAATGCCCTAATTAAATCACTGATCTTTTCATTCAGTTTGCCATTTGACCTATTAAGCGAACAGAGGAACCATATATATTCATTGAGTTATGGTGTGGTTTATTACAGCTGTATTTTACTTCTAAATCTGTAATTCAGGGGTCGGACCACTAATTCATTTCCCATAAAACTTAATGTTAATATATTACAAAATAAAAATAAGTTCTTCATGGGCTTGGCGTACAAACCACACATGGTTCCATTCATTAGAGTACGAGAAATTTTTTGAGCCTCGAAAAACAGGAGCTTCTCAGCCTGTTTTGAGTCTCGTGATGCTATACAGGGGGACTCCCTGGTCTGCACCTAATAACATGGCCTCGCACCAAGAGTCCATATGTTATTTTGTCAGTGAGAAATTCAATACATCAAAATAAAAGAAAATATTGTGTTGTCAGCAATAAAATTAATAATGGAACAAAACTGAACCCATTTATTAGCCAATAGGCACATCTCAACAGATTTAGTACTCTATTTGTATTTCCCCACCAGCAGACTGGTTCCCTAGCTGTAAAATAATTAGTGGTCCGATACCTTCATTGGTAATGTAGACATGGAATCTTTTATGAATGAATCGGACAGAAATACAAATTGTACAAACAAGGCACATGTGAAAATAAGTTTAATTGAGCTGTGATTTTTTAATGCATGACTACATTGTACAATGTAGACTGTATGTCAATTCCATATTCTCAGTGCACGTTATGTCGCTCAAAGTATTATTAATGATTGAAGTGCTGTCAAAATGAAACATTAAAATGCAGTGACACTGGTCACAAGAGTAAAGCTGCAGTATTATCGTATCCGCTTTTCACACGACATGAAAGAGTTCTGGAATGAAATTCTCAAGATAAAAGTCATTCAGCTCTGACAACAAATCGTCCAACAGAAGTTTGTCAAAGAATATTCTATCCACGTAAATACCAACACAAGTCTATAGAACAAAGTCACGCCAATTTCTTCCCGTTACTGCCTTCTGACCTTGCTCCTGAAAGAAATACATATCCATTTTAAATTGAGAGAAGAAGCTTCGGTCTTCACAGCACTGCTCTGGTGTCTTCATTCGCCAATGCATTGCAGCGGGGCACTTAACTTCCACAAATCAAAGGTTGTCATCACAATAAAAACAATACACTAATCCATCTGGACTTGTTCCAAGATGTGGATATGCATGGCTAACAATAAGGCCACACTGTCTAAACTTTAGTCCAGGATGCATCATCTGAGATAACTTGACATAGGACTTTAGAACGGGCTTCTCACGCTCACGTCCATATCTGACATATTTATTGTCAAAAGATCTATACCCTAAAATGTCTTTCAGGAGGGATTCAAGTTGTGTGTCACTTTTTCTCTTATAAATGAGATCAAAAAGGATGATGTTACTCTTTCCTCTCTTGCATTTTTCCAGTCATATCACTTCCGATCACTTGTCAGGATTTGAATGATTTGACAATCCTTTTCAGTAACATGTAGTGCGAAAAAGTATCTCTGGAATGTCGCTTTACATTCAGTTGATTTTACGTTGACACCGTAAAGGTAACTGAAAGGAATACTGTGCCATTGTGGCAACACTGACTTATCTACCCCAGTGTCATCATAATTCTTCAGCCAGCCGACACTGAAGTTGGACTGAATTGCCTTGCATTTAAAGCTCTCTATATTCACAGTACATTCACTGATATTAAAATGTGTAACTGTTTCCCTGACATATTTCTCAGGTGCTTGAAAGAAAGATCTTGAGACTTTTGGGGCATAACTTCCTTTTCTAGGATTATTTCACTTACATTTCTGTGTTGGAGGGCTCGCTTTCCATCTTTTCTCTTATCGATTATATCTGCGACTGCATAAATAAGTGTTGCTATGTGATTGCATGACTCTCATTCACTGAAACAGGAAAGATTTTTATTTAGTCAAAGTGTCTTATCAACAGATGTATACCAAAATCTCAACCCCATGTATACTATACTCTGGTACACTGCGGCTGGGGGGTGGGGGGGGGGGTGTATACATTCTTTTTGAAGAAAAACAAAAACAAATATTTGCGAATACATGTCCACTACTCCCAGTTTACAAACACCTTTTACACGCTCGATTAAATTTTCTTACTCCATGATACGTGCTCACCATGTCCGCTTAAGAAGTTTTTAATTCATTGACGGTCAATTGCTCTAAGCTGTCATTTAAGTCACACGCTTCAAAGATTCCTTTATCCACGAATGCCATTCGTGATTGCAATAGTCCCCGGAAGTGAGAGTTGGCGCTGAAGAGTTTCTCTCTGAAGGGAGATAAATCGGTTATCGAAAAGGCCTCATAGAGGGTATAATAGTTATTCACCTGAAATGCGGCAATTATATGACGGGAATTTCCCGTGTATGTACCGATCTTGCTTCGCTTGTCGTCATGGGTAATTCGCATACAAGAACTACCTCATTCTAGACGAATAACTGTTAGTTATAACCTATGTTGATCGAGCTGCGAATTCTTTCATGGATGTACTAACGTAGTAAGTAAACATTCTTATGTTATATGACCAAGTGATACCTTCAAATATAATGAAAATGATTTATTTTTTTCAACATAAAGATTAATCAAATTAAAATATATTGTACATGGTGGAGAAGTCGAGTTATTGTACGGTAACGAAATTGGTAACATATCAGCGGACGGACAATATCATAACACAATATGCCGGTTGTATAAGAACTGAACGTGACCTAGTTTTTCTTGATAAAATTCTTTATTTCAAAATGGTTTTCCGACAGATGTAATTGGGTTACACTATATAAAACCAACTGCATAAAATATGGCGGGAGTATAAAAATAAACACGGGTAGTGGTAAGTGGTAGATTAGGTGGACTTGTAACTGATGAAAGCATATTTCTTTACCGCAGATTTATATGTTATCATTTTTAAACTTATCAATTCAGTATGAGGTATTGTTCAAGATTTTTAGCAAAACATTCGATTGTCAGCTACCTGGACAATTTTAAGAAGAGTATATGTCTTAAAAGAGGGGCATCATATTTTACATTTTTACAATACAAACTCAAACATATGAACAGAAAGGTGCAATTAAGAAACTAATGAACATCCTGATATTCCAGTAAAACATCTCTTGACAAGCCACTAAAAGTATAAAGTTTGGTAGTGTATGGGAGGTGGCTGTTCGGGAGGGGTTAAATATGCAGATGAAATGAAACTAAAAACTTCCATTGCTCGCCATAACATATCCCCGCCCCCCCCCCCCACACACACACACATGCTTTATTATCTTTCCTCACCTTCTCCAGACCCTTATCCAGTGGTTGTAACATCAAATCATTATCTACGAGTCCTCCTTGTACAAATGTATGTGCCAATTGTGGTAAGAAAATATTTCAAAATGTCACTGTTATTACAATTTGTGTATATTTTACCTTTGCGCCCCTCCTACAGACTTCGGGCAGAGGCCCAAAAATAATATATATACCTCGCAAATGGGCAACCACGTTTGGGGAATATTCAACAAGCGGTTTAGGAGGAGATGTGATTATGGAGAGACAGTCGGATGGATGGACAGACGGGGGGTATCACAATATAATTTTGCTAAAATGTAGGCATAAAGAAGGGAAAATCAGGCTGGCTAAATATGACAGCTTTTTGTTTAAGTCAGGTGATAGTTAGTTGTGGTTCCCCTTCCCTTCATTTCTACCTTATGTTTGGAATGCTAAGACATTATAGGTTGTCTACACTGTTGCTTGTTAAAAAGGAACAAGACCAACCTTGTAGAGACAAATACAACTGCACATACTACCATAAACAGTGGAGATGTTCTCACAAAGGATAAAAGTTCGTTTTCCTCTAAAAAGCTGACCCCATAATTTGACACAAACCACAATAGACAGCAACTCAAGATCATAAATATTCCAACCTGTCTGAACAAATTATGGTGGGAATTGTTTTAGTAAAAACTTTCTCTTGCAATATATCACCATAACCGGAAAAATTGTATCCTGAGGGAAAAATTGTATCCTGTGAAGACCACTGAACTAACTGCATTATGGAAACTGTATTATACAAGGGAAGGAACTTGTCCCACCAAATCAAATTTTTTCTAATCTCATCAGGAACTGGACGTTTTTAGGTAACCTTTCAACGTATTTATCTCTCATAACCAGTTCAAAAGTCTTGATACGAAAATTCGACTGAGCCTCACGCAAACTGCAACGAAGTGACACTACTCTAAAAGGGACTGAACCTCCTTCAAATTGGCCTCTGTTTCTAATTGCAAAAAAGGAGCATAAAGTAATGATTTCTACTGTACTTTGTGAAATCTCCATGGTTATCTTGATTATATCAAACAATATCCCTATCAACACTATTCAGGTTGAAAGGGGAAAATCTTTATCTGGAGCTTCCTTGATACCACAATTTTAAATGACTTCCCCAACTATGTGATGGGCTTGGAAGTCTTTGTTGTGTTCCTCGGCACCCGCAAAATCATCCAAATAATTCAGAATTGATAATCCAAAGAGAAAGAGTATAAAAGCAATTGAATTTTAGCAGCTGAGCTAACCCTATCGAAAGCACTGCATCAAAATGAATATGTAATTGACCGGCCATTTAATTTTCCGGGGAGGGGAAGCGGGGCCTAGGATTATTTTTTTAAATTTCCTACTTCCAAATAGCTTGAAAAAAATTATTCTTGCTCTGATTTGTGCAAAAAATAATTAACTATATCCATTATATTAGTTTTTTTTAATTATCTTCAGGTAAATGAAAATAAAAATATCGAGGTTGAAAAGAAAATCACAGGTCCCCCACTCCCCGTCCGAAAAATTAAATGGTCGTTCCCTCAAAGACACTGCTACTATATTCATCATTAACATAAGAAATAACGTGTTTTTATTGGTAAAAGACGTGGAAGTGCATTGTTGTAATTTCTTTTGACCATTTAAGCAAAGTGTGTGGAAAAATGAGACGCAAGAGATGAATTGTGAATGGGCATAGAAAAGTTATACTTTGGCTTTTTATTAAGCAGCTTATACCAATTATATGCAATATATATATGAATACAATGTGCATGCATATACTATTACATTGAAAAACGCATTGCAACTTATTTTAGCTCAACAATGTATTTTCAGTTACCCATTTAGATACTTTAAAACTGAAAATCAAGTTTGACTTAAGAGTAGCAAAGGAGATCTTTTCACTAACATTAGGTGTCACTATCTATCATAAAATTACCAAAACTATATCAGAATTGAGAAGAAAAGTTATTTCGTTTGGTACTGATATTTGCAAAATATTAAATCGCAATTTAAAATAGGAAAGGTAGAAAACATAAATTGCTTTTCAACAAAAAACACTGTTCCCGATAAATGCAGGATGCGACTTAGTTAAGCACAGCAAGATTTCTAGCCTGAGGGCAAATTCACCCCTGCTGTGCCTTTGATATTACTGCTCAACCTACTACTAAATCCTCATTTGCATATCAAAATGGAACGGGTGATATCTGACAGCTTCTAAAGTTTCCAATCCTCTGTGTGAAACTATTGTCCTTCTGGTTTATTATTTATAATTTCCCTGCTTGCGACTAGATTTTCGATGTCATTCATATCTTCTTTTCTTCCAAGCATCAACATCCAGATTTCTTAACTTTGGTACAGGAAAAGATACTTAGAAGGACGTGAATAGATACTCCATGTGATTATCTGACAAATCTAATCACCAAAGGTTTAAAGACCAAAACCTGTCACATTCAATCGTATTATACTATTTTTGTTCCAATCTACAGTCGGATATTTTTCAAACTGCATCCTTGTAGATTTGTGTGGTTGTAGGGATATCCTGTTTTAGTATATACCTATCAATTTTCTACCCAAGAATCAGCCAGAATTTTTTCGTCAAATCCCAAAAGTATGAAAACGATACTGTCGTTTTCTGATCCCATATTACCATACTCTCAACGAGGCTGGAACTATTTTTTCCTCGTGGTTTCCTGGTTACAACTGAACAAGCGCGAATAAGTATGCCGTAACCTCACTTGACATACAAATGGAAATGAGTAGCGTTCTCTTTAACAAATCTGTATCATCAAGTTCCAACAATTTGTCCATACCCGCTGTAAATAACTGTCAAAATAATGATGTCATTCCCATGCCAAGTCCCGATCGGAGCCTCTCACAATGCCCCGCCAGAAACAGTTCAAACTCCATCAGCCTGGCCTTGGATAGAAACTTTCCTAGTTATTCAGCTGGTGAAATCTTCCGTGATGCAAAATTTTACAACGGCACAAAAATTGTAAATCATATATATGGGTCCGCTGCACCAATGCGTCGAAGAACTCGTGTTATTAACATTGATAGTTGTGAAAATGAGTGACTGTTGTTACACACTCTTCATTCATAGAACTGATATTCATGCGCATATCAGCTTTTCAAAAAAATTAAATTCGGTTTATGACTAAAGATGAAGTTCGTATCAGAAAGGTTGAAATGTTAAGAAATTTCTTCTTTTTTTCAGTTACGTTTTGGAATTTTATTAATTTATCTGAAAATGTGTGTATATATATATAACAAAAATATCATTATCATAGTTATTCGATCTTGGTTGTGTTACGGAATTATGTATCATTTCTTTTAAATAATGGTATAGATTTATTAGTTTATGACCACTGTATAATAGTCTAATAGATGTCGTTTTGAAGAGTGCACA
>JAQPZY010000958.1:442500-725000 GCA_029931535.1 Margaritifera margaritifera
AAATCGAACAAAATATCATACAATATCAAAAGTTTAAATATTTCAGTAAATAATGAGTTATCTCACATTTCAAATATTATACCATTTTATGCGCACTAAGTGCAAGAGTACATCTATCGATATTTCCGATGGTTTGCAAACTCGAGGGTATTTTTCTAATAGTCTGAATGACTTGTTGGTAAACTACCGTTGTAAACTAAGATAATGTAATTATTTGTAACTTCTTGGTTGCCAACATTTAATTTTGTCCTTTTCTATTGCTTGCAGACTTGCTGTCAGTATATCATCCTTACATAGATAGTACATGTCATATACATGAATACTTATATTGACTCTACACGGCATTTTTTTTACTTAATTCCCAGGTTATCTATCTATCTATATATTAAGATAAAAATAAATATGAAGGTTCTATTACTGCACAATAATTCAAGGAGGTCGTTAAAATAGTTAAAATGTATTTAGATAATTGGTCAACTGGTTGTGCATGAGATTTGAAAAAGGGATTAATTTTATGAGAGTGAGAGAGAAAGAGACTGAGAATGTTAGTATTTCACCTGATGTGAAGTTCAAAGAGTTACTATGATATTTAAAGTGATTTCGCTGTCATTCGGATATAAACTCACAGGCTTACTGTAAATTCAGTCTTCCGCACTGAAGCTGGTTCAGTAATGTGAATCTGAACAACAGCTAGTACGAGTTCATGCATTTAACATTCCTCTTTGCAATTTCTTTTTCCGACATGCGAACCCTAAGTATGTCAAAGCATAGAACAATGGGCCTATGAAGTTTGTTACTGTCCCGATATGGGATTGTATTGGGCCAGTGGAATTCATAATAGGGCCCATCAAATCCCATATCGGGTCAGTAATAAACTATATAACGAATTTATCCCTCTGAAGACCTTACTTTTAAAACTAAACTGGTAAAATTATTCTAATTATTTAGCTCATCAATTATTACGTATTTTTTTATTTTTTATTTTTTTCTCCATCTTTTGGGCATAATTTCTTCCTACGAATATGCGAATATGAATAGTTATTTTTGATTGGTTCCACATCAAAATCTGCGGCAGTCAACTACGATATGCCATCAGAAATTCTGGCGCCCATTTGATGTCAGGGCACTCCTTGTGACGTAATGGTACACTTGGCACCTGTCTTTATTTCATACCCATTTAATCTTACGTGCTTGATCTGGTGTTCGATACAGCTGTTCAATCCGTATTTCCGCACACCCAGATTCGAACTATTTAGGTGTCTTCTTTGACGCCAGCGCGTATATAATTTTAGACGCAGTGAATCGAACTTTTATAAATCCCAATTCGTTTTGAATTTCATTCACATTGTAGGGTTAGGGTTAGGGTTAGTAAAAAGGTTAAAAGGGGAGAGGGAGAATACTTGAGTATCACAAGCTACTTAACCAACTGTGTTCTTTTGAGTGCCGATACCAGTAGATAAGCCTGTTGATAGAATCCACAGAACGTTATTGCATTTAGCTATATACTAATGTAATTCAGTTGCCAAAGCAAATGATTTAAAACTAAGAGCGATTATTTTATATGCTAACTGTGATTCAGAGTTAGAAATCTGTGGTTGTTGGCCGACTTTTTCATTGTGACAAAAACTGACTTGTCCCAGAAAAGGCCCTTAGAGAGTTTCACTAGCCCGACCAAAATTGTTATCTGTCCCGGAATTCAAACTGTGGGATTTGTTCATCCATGCAAGTTAGGTAATATATCTACTCATTTTCTGATCTCGTTTTGAGTGAAATGCTTCCACATCCTGATCTTCAGTATTCTTTTAAACTTTTCCACTTGGACTGCCTTTTTGTCAGAGTACGCAGAAATGTATTCGATATTCTCTTTTTCTAAAAACCCCATAACATTCAGGTTGTGAAATTATTTTCCTCCATCAGACTGGGCGGAAGCCTGTGGTCGAAGCGTACAAGAGGGGACGTAACACCCTTCTGATGTCTGGAAGCCTCTTGACCCTAAGAAAACTGAGTATGCTCCCGAACTATCGCTGAGTGCTGGAGTATCAGTAGGTGTGAACGAGAATGGGCCCCATAAACATAGTGTCCTCAGTTCCCGAGGGCTCTGGACACAGCTCTGGACGATGGCGGCGGTAAACCTCGTTTCCCACCTTATTTGAAAGTCTAGACTTCACTGTCTTCCATGACATGCTCCGAATGATAGGATGAAGAAGGGGGCCCTAATGGAAGGAAAGACTTTGCCCCAACCGGAATTGAAAGGGCACCGTCATCCTGGCCTCGCTCTCAAGGCAAGACAGGATTATCCTTCCTGGTCTCCATCTCTGGATTAGTTGATGTTAAAATGCTGGGTTTTTTTCTTTCTTTTTTTTTTTTTTTTTTGTCCCGTAGCCGCTCACGTGCGGTAATGGGACTAACCCTTCAATCTATCTTCCTTTGAAAACGGGATCGACTTTCCCTTCTCAGCGATCTAATAGGAAAGCGTTGGCATGACTCCATTTTGCTGGACAAGGCTGGAGGGGATGTAGATGGGTTTGGCCTACCCCGTCCGCCATACTTTGGAACCATGGAATAGACACCACCTATGATGTCATAGCGGAAAAGGAAGACTCATTGTTGGGTAGTGGGGGTCCCCAAATCCGGTAGGGATTAAAAAGGAACATAGTGGGGGGAGATGGACGCCGATCGGATCCCCTTCCCTAGCCGGGCAAGCAAATCCAGACTCCCTATTCCCATAGTGATTAAACGGTAACATACATAAGGGGGGGGGGGGCAGTTTATTAGTCATCGCAGATCCTACAAAAGCGTTTTATGCGCATGTCCAGGCAGTACGTCCAGTTGCATTATTGATTTGTCAACATGCTGGTATACGTAGCAGTACGAAGCAATATCACGACTATCCTGGGATGTTTTACCTAAATTGTCAGATATATTCAACAAAAACATGTCTTAAGAACTTAATCATAAAAAGAGGTAAAATATATACAGCAGTGAAACATTCACAAGTTGAGCGAGGTGCAACGTGCACATTGCCAATGGTTTACATATAAATGGTCTTCAGCAGATTTGGTTACTTTTTACCGTGTACACGTTTATAAATTTTGGTAAACGTTATAGCCGTAGTCCCCAGACCGTCAATAAAAACCTTATCCCCCCCCCCCCTCACTGGAAGTGTTGAGTTCCTGAAGACATTCATCCTGCAAGAAGGTGGCCAGGTAAACAATTGCTTAGAAGTACTTTGTCAAAATCAGTAGATATCATATGATTATTCATTCATCCTGGATTTATTAATCATGGATATTGTTCATCAAAGTACTTAAATGCTTTTTGTAAATCCTCATTGTGACTGATGCTGTTAAAATTATATTATTTTTTAAAAAATGCTTACGCAAGTTCTACATGCAAATAAAATGGTGGTAAATCTAACAATGTCAATACTGTAGAAAATTTTCAATGGATCCAGTCTATTTGAGTTCTCTGGATTAACCCAAGAGGATATTTATGACGGGGAAGTAAATTCATACAGAAAGGTAATCCCACATTTTATCCACATTAAAGAAAAACAAGACTGTATCTCTATCCATGTCAGGAACAACTCATCACTACTTCACATGAAAATAAAGTTACATGTTCTGTATTCTAATCAACAAATACCATTTTATTTCAGGGCAATGGATGCCTGGCTTGGACTTATAATGGATTTCTTGAACTGTGTTAAGACATAAACAATAGATCTAACACCATCACTGTGTCACCACAGCCATCCTCAGCTTGGCCCATGACCTCCACTCATATCAGTGCCTGCCAAGCAAGGCCATAATTAATTACAAACTCACTTGCTCAAGTAGACACAAGCGACACAGGTCCTAATTACTCAACACCCCATTTTCACTAGCCCTGGTAGACCCAGATACACTTCATCAAATTGTAGAAGACAATGCCACTAATCAAAATAATGAAAATACAAGTACATGTAGTGCTAGCCAAGCAAGATCCCACTTCTTTACACTTTCACATGCACAGGCAGACACAAACCACATAGTGCATAAATATATAACACATCCCTCTCTACAAGCCCAGGTTGACCCAGATATACTTCATCAAAATGTAGAAGACAATAACACTAATCATGATGAGACTTCTTTCAAACACAATGCAAGTCACAGTTCACAATGCCATGGAGAATTATATTCTAAGTGACTTGATAGCTATGCTCAGGGATCTTAATCTATATGTGCATGTGTATGTATGTATGTATGTATGTATGTATGTATGTATGTATGTATGTATGTATGTCTGTCTATAACCATATATATATATATATATATATATATATACACACGTTTCAAGGCAATCCTGAAAGTAGCTTAGGAGGAGCAGTGATAACCAACTTGTGCTAACAGACGGACAGGCATCGGACAACAGATCAGCACCATTTTCATTAGGATCAAGTAGACTTGATGAGGAGTCTTTTAGCGAAAACTCTATGTTGATACGCCCATCCATTCAGGAGGAGTAGTTATAACAAGATTTTCAAGATGGCTGCCATGGCGGCCATATTTGATGTGAGAGCGGCACTATTTTCATTTTGGACCAACTAGACATCATAAAAAGTCCTCCAGTGAAAACCGCATGTTGATATGACGATCCATTCCAGCAGAGTAGCGCTAAGATTTTCAAGATAGCTGCCATGGTGGCCATATTGGACGTCAGATCCACCCCATTTTTATTTCAGACCAACTAAACATCATAAGAAGTCTTTCGGTAAAAATCCTACGTCAATATAACATTCTGTTCAGGAGGAGTTGCAATAAGAAGATTTTGAAGATGGCTGCAGTGGCGACCATATTGGACTTCAGATTGGCACCATTTTTATTTAGGACTAACTAGACATCATAAGAAGTATTTTAGTGAAAACCTCATGCTAATATGACCATTTATGTATTAGTAACGATACAAGATTTTCAAGATGACTGCCATGGCGGCCATATTGGACTCCAGATCAGCACCATTTTCATTTAGGACTAACTAGATATCATAAGAAGTCTTTCAGTGAAAATCACATGTTGATATAACCATCCATTCAGGAGGAGTAATGATAACAACATTTTCAAGATGGCTGCCGTGGCGGCCATATTGGATGTAGATTGGCAACATTTTTATTTAGGACCGGGTAGACATCATAAGAGGTCTTTTAGTATAAAAAAACCCATGTTGATATGATGATCCCTTCAGGAGTAGCAATAACAAGATTTTCAAGATGGCTGCCATGGTCGCCATATTAAATGTCAGATCTGCACCATTTTCATTTAGGACCAACTAGACATCATACGAATTCTTTTAGTGAATACCCCATATTGATATGACCATCCATGTTGGAGGAGTAGTGATAACAAGATTTTAAAGGTGGCTGCCATGGAGGCCATATTGGACCCCAGATCAGCACCATTTTCATTTAGGACGAACTTGACATCATAAGAAATCTTTCCGTGAATACCCCATGTTGATATGACCATTCATTCAGGAGAAGTAGTGATAACAAGATTTTCAAGATGGCTGCTGTAACGGCCATATTGGATGCAGATTGGCACCATTTTCATTTAGGACCAAGTAGACATCATAAGAGGTCTTTTAGTGAAAACTCCATGTTGATATGACCATCCATTCAGGAGGAGTAGCGATAACAAGATTCTCAAGATGGCTGCCATGGTGGCCGTATTGGATGTCAAACCTGCACAATTTTCATTTAGAACCAACTAGACATCATAAGAAGTCTTTTAGTGAAAACCCCATTTTGATATGACCATTCGTTCAGGAGGAGTAGTGACAAGATTTTCTCGATGGGCTCGGTGGTGGCCATATTGGATGACCAGTAGAGCTAAAAATCTGAAAGAGAAAAATTGACAAAAACAAAATGAACTGGAACTAGAAATGGGTAAGAAATACTTACGCTGACATTGGTCCTCAGAAGGGACAAAAATTACTGAGGCACCACTTCGCTTATCGAAGTGCAGAAACCCATGAAAAAATAATGGAAAGGGACACAGATACACAAAAAAAACCCCACAAAGACAGGGGAGATAATGACCAAAACAACACCAAAAAATGATATGTTTGGCCAAAAAGAAGCCTAAAGACAAATATAAAGGCGAATTTCACTGAGTGTCCTGCCACACGTATATGAGCACGACAATCCAAGAAGAAAGAGGAAGATATTCCGCATGTTGGATACGACTAAGAAATCAGACTGGGATTGTGTGCTATTCTTTTTTGGCCTTCCAATAGTAGTATTTAGCCTGGACTGGGGACATTGTGTCATGAAAAAGGGTAGCAATTCAATAGTAGTAGGTTTTGTATTACTGCTAATAAAACTAAATTAGTCACACCAACTCATCAGTGCAAGGATCACAACTTTTCAGCTTGATGTAAATATAGATTTATTTATCCCGGTCTATTAGATTCCTAATAGAATATTGTTTCAGTAAATTACCAGTAAATAATTCCCTAACATGTCTCAGCCTAGACTTAGCTGTATCAATAAATATTGAGTGTTTAAGTGTTGGATGGATGAAGCATCCCATTTGCCTAGATAATGAATTCCTTATGTCAATTTCCTTTCAGTCTTCATTCTAACTTCATTTATTCCAACATTCTACAATCGGAATGACTGACGATGCATAGAATTGTATACTGGAGTTTTTTGCAAGTTTTCGTGATGGTAGATATTTTTCAAAATCTGCATACAATGCCGAGGTTTTACTAGCCCTATTAGAAATATTCACGCAACTGTCACCTATATTTGTAATGCTCAGCTTTAAATAAAAAAAAATCTACAAATTAAAATTATTTCCACAAATTAAAATTGCAGAACAAAATACCTTGCATATGCGAGATATTTACAATCCACTTGACAAAACCTCTAATAAATGTTGTCACTACCGCACAAGATGCAGAATAACATTGGTATAATACAGTCTATCAATATGAGTAGAGGCCATGACAGCATGACAGGCCATGTAATAGCAGCAAAAATGGATTGCCAGAACCTTACTTAGTTATAAAAACCTTGTACGAATCGTAGCTGAGCATGTCCCCGTTTGGTCGGTATTTTTTCACATCATACCATACACAAAAATACACACGTTCCACTAGACTTAAAATTTCGTGTGTATCAGCCAGAAAACTGAGTCCCCGTTTACACGGTAAAATTCTCATTGTCATCCCGCTTTCTCGCGCACTTTGGTACCGAACTATTTATTGAAGCTGACATCAAGATCTAACAGGATTCAGATCAGATATGTAAGCATAGACAAATATGTATTACATATTTTCATTTTAACACAGAGAGGAAGATCAATTATATGTTTATTAAGGAATAGCCCACCGTTCATAACAGATTTTCGCCAAATTAGAAAGATTGGGAACAAATGAAAACTGAATACACGGTTTCGCAAATGTTGTACACACCACTTTTTCAGATAAATTGATAAGACTTGAGCAGGTATTGTTCAGAAAAATTACATTAGGCAAGAGACTTTAGCCACCCAGTTCTGCTTGTACAGTTTATCTTTTTTTTACATACCAGCCATTTGCGTTTCGAAAAGAAATACATCGTAAAATATAAACGCTTGAAATGTAGTTTGTTATCAAAGATTGTTGTTGTCTATTTGAAAGTATATATGCTATGAATTGACTTTTCATTAAGATATTGTAACAACAGTAACTTGGTATTTTTGCATGCAGTCTAAATATTTGCATCCATTAAGTTTACTACTACTACTACTACTGCTGCTGCTACTATAAATTATGGTCATCATCATCATCATAATCATCACAACCACCACCACAACCACCATCATCATCATCATCGTTGTTGTAAAGGAGCATAAAAATGAATTGTCTACATAGTAATCAAGTAAATAATAATGGTAACCGTTCCTTTCTTCCACTTTAAGGCGTTATAGTTAAATCTGACAAGTCGATCTTAAGCTAATTGGAAAAAAATAGCTTTTTGTAAAAACTTCAACATGGTACCAGTCACGACATAAAACATAAAACACTTTTCATAATTATATTCAGTGTTCATATATGTATCTTAAATGGGCAAGCATGTATCAGTACAAATAATTTAAAGGAAAATATTTATATGAGTCTTGCTGACTCAAAGATATAGTGTCGAATACTTCTTTTCTTTTCTTTCTTTCTATCTATCTTTCTTCTTTTCTCTCTTTCTTTCTTTACTCTGTTTAGTCGGTACTTTAATATTATTAACATTCTTCCTAATTTTCTTCTTTCTTTCTTTTTCTATTTGACTTCTTTTTATTCTTTGTAAGAAATGCAGAGAACATCACAAGTTTTGACAGATTTGAGCAAAACTTAAATATTTGTTCTTCAACTTGTTATTCACTATGGCTCTATTAGTAATTCATCATACACTCATAATACATCAAAGATAATGTTCACAACACTGAAAAAGACAGCTTTCCTTTCTGTAAAAAAATTGTATCTTATCTTCCATGATAATAGGAAATGTTTTGTTTATAGCTTAATCGAAGAAGTCCTTTTTTTCTTATTACAAATGCTAAATCTGGTTGATCTATTATACCGTTATACTGAGGTACGATTGCAAAACTTATATGGTAATGAACATGAGACAAAAAAAATACGTATGTGAACAGCAGTCTAGTCGCAGGAAATTCTCAATTCAGTAATTTCGCAAACTCAGAGAACAAATACCTACACATTTGAAGGGCTGAGTAACAAAATAATAACAAATTTTTACCCTTCAATGTGTCGATATAGATTGTAAGTTTGCTTGAAAGGAGACGATGACACCATCTATGATATTTCACTTACAAAATGTTCACAAGTGGTATGAGTTCAATGAGCACATTTTCTTGCATGGATAATAATTAATCCTTTGTTCCGACCTCCAAGGAGGCCTGGGTTTATTCAAAAATGTATTCGCGTTTAGGTGTGAAAGCAGTTCGAGCTGACGGCACAGTTCACCAAATAGGATCAATTGCCATGTCTGTGCAAATATCCTTACAAAAAGCATTTAATTTACATTTCAACTTATTTTAACAAGGGAACAGTTAAAGTTGCATTGATAATTGGAACACGTGCTATGGACTAAAATACTAACAAGAAATAGTTTACTGAACAAATAGAGAATGGGAAAAGCACTTTTTCGATTTAGATTCTCGTCTTCACAATATTTGATTAAAGAAAGCTACTTTGGTCTCTATGATTCCTTGCATATACTTAATTGACAAATTATGCAGGTTTACGGCCTGGATTCAAGTGAATTCAATCGTCATTGTACGAATATTAAAACGTCTCAGCTCAGCTGGTAAAATGTCCGACTCGTATATTATAAAATCACAGGTTTGA
This sequence comes from Margaritifera margaritifera, assembly GCA_029931535.1. Classification (NCBI taxonomy): domain Eukaryota; kingdom Metazoa; phylum Mollusca; class Bivalvia; order Unionida; family Margaritiferidae; genus Margaritifera; species Margaritifera margaritifera. The sequence continues at coordinate 451,885 of JAQPZY010000958.1, forward strand.
TTCCTACCCAGGCCAGCCCGGGTTTACTGCCTCCGTGTGTCATTGAAAAATGCACTTAACTCCCATTTCTGCTGCATGATAGAGCCAATAAGGTGTTAAAAGTACTGTTAAAGCCATCAAAAACAAAACAAAAACAAAATATATTTTGAAATATTATGACATGATTCAGTTTGTAAGAAAGTTCGTTGTTGAATATATCTGACAATTTAGGTAAAACAACTTTAGGATCGTTGTGACATCGTTCATACTGCTACATATAGGTGCATAAAGAATATATTGATAATGCAACGGGAAAAACTACCTGGACGTACGCATCGGCTAACAATCCATGTACCACATGCATGATCATGTACACGGTTACTGATTTTGTGAACATTTACAGGCAGTAAAACTAAACAGAGCCGTTTACACATGTAAACGTTTCGGCCTTAGAAAATACAGATGTTTAATATGCAACCATCACCGATCATTTCTTATAGTGTTTATGCATATAAAGTTGTGAAGTGTCAGAGACAAAAACCATTTTGAAAATTCAAACATTCGTGTTATGAAGGGATATATATTGAGAAAATAAAACAAGCAAATTTATATCTCAGTCCAATTAATCATAATATCAAAATATCAAAAATATATTTGGTGAAAATACACAGAGAAGAATGAGCACACAAGTAGGGTTCATGGACTCTGGATGAGGGTTTCTATCTTTATGCCCCCCTCCCCTCTCTCTCTCTCATATATTAAACAATGAATTCTTACTAATATAGTATCCTTTACAAACCCGCCTAATCAGTTACGTAGTTAAAATACAGATCCAATAGAACACTTATGACAGAACAAAATAGAACAGAACTAAACATTTTTGCTAGGTTAAGTCTAACAATAGGCATATGATATTAAGTACAAATACAAATTATTAATGGTAGCGGTATGGCGGTTGGAGAAGCAAAGGGTAGAAGGGGATATTTTCATCAATATTTTGGACATGCATGACAAAATGCGATGAGACGGTGATAGACATAACTGTTATGAGTGTATATAACTACGAAATGATTTAAATATCAGTTCCATAATTTTACTTCTTCTTATCTGTATGTTAAGATTTTTTATATTTTGAAAATCACTAAATTTGTATATACTAATAATTTTGAGAAACGTCTTACTTATATATTATTTTCTTATTTCAGCAAAATGTTGACATTGAAAAAGATAGTTAAATTCATCACTTATATCCTGTGATGCACATAATTCACATTTTCTTTCAGATATATCCAAATTTTGCCACCTTCCAGTTTAATTTGGAAACTTCGGATCCCTTGTACGGAACTTTGTTAACATTATTATCTAATATGTGGCATACATGTTAAAAATGGTTCAAACTTAAAAGATTTTTCAAATATCCGATAATCTGAACTTTTATGGAATCAAAAACACTAAAATGCCAAGTTTGTGTATATTTCTCTGTCAGTGTACCAATAGGTGGGAATTGCTGAGATAACCATCAAATATTCAGTCCTAATTCACGCAAAATTTGTTTGATAAAGGAAAGCTATTTAAAACTGCATAATCGACAGCAACAGAGTGTAACATATCACCATATAATATTTTTAAAATGTTACTCCTTTTTCCATTAGCATATTGAGTCCAAAATATATCAGCACTAATTTTGATAAAAATGCTCGTAGTAAAACCTACTGATCTCTCCACACAACATACATAGCTGATTTTGTTTTCTCAAAAATACAACGTTTCGTAAGAATTCTGTGTGTACATATTCGATAACATAATTATCACTAAAACTCCAGATTTCACATCAACGTAACAATAATGTCAAAACAATATTTTCAAAAGTTTGAATTGTAAATCCAATGATAAAAGCAAATTTATTGTTTATTAGCATCCACAATGATTCTCTTTTTTACCGAATGAAATCAACTATTGTGCTTAAAAAGCAGCCCTAAATATTAGATCTAATCAACTATTTCCCAGTGATGTGTTTCCAAATAAAAAGAGAAAGGCTTAGATTGCCTTAATACCAAATATTTTTTTCAAACATAGACTTTTAATTTTCATTCTCTGCAGTATATACATAATTCATTCAAAACCCTCCGAAGATCTTTTTCGTTATCTGCAAGAATAACAGCATAGTCAGCATAAGGGATAATAAATACCTTAAAATCTAAGGTACGTGTTAAGGATTTTGTTATCCTCGATGCTTATGATACAATTATTAGGCAATCAAATCAATTTACCATCAATAAAAATTTTGTCATGATTATTATCAGGATGATAATACCATCGGCATTAAAAATCTCCCCCCCCCCCTCTCTCTCTCTCTCTCTCTCTCTCTCTCTCTCTCTCTCTCTCTCTGTTTTTGAGTGCCTGAATATTGTTAACAAGCACAGACGTTCTATTCTTCAGATTGGATGTTGGATGTATCTGGTTACAATGCTGATGGAGAAATGTGTTTAGATCAGCAGAACTGTGTAATCTATTTGACAAGGTGATTTAACAGAACCGGAAGCAAGCCTGCTCAGTGCGAGCTGAATGAACTACCGTTGTCATTGGACTGGATAACTATATGTTTATATGACTTCTAAAATGACGGCAATTCTTAACCAAGCGTATGATGCACATCCCCTGTGCACTCCGCCCCCAGCACAAAACCACACACACATTTAAATGTATATTATGTATATTTTACTCTTTCGGAAAGCATTTGCAAAAGAATGTCATATTTGTTTCAAATGTATGTATTATTTCTTATTATTTAATTTATATTTTATTTCGCTGAAGTTAACAATACCTTTCACATCCTATGTTTGTAACAATAATTTAAGTAAGCACGTGATACTACAGAGAAAAAAAGAATTAGAGTAAATTGAAATTAATGAATTTTAGCGAATCTGACATTAAACTTTCACGATGGACTTTACATTACATAACTATATATGTGTGCATGTATATTATCTTTTCCATAGTTTTCTCATTGTATTTATCATGAAGGTGTATTATGACTCTGTGGGATTAAACGAAAAGAAAATTACCATGTTACAATCAAATACATATTTGTGTCAATCGAACGACCATGTATGTCGTTTTTTAATGATAATTATAGACGATGATACCTGTTATACCATATTAGTTTAGTGACTAGTAGACAGCGCATTTTTACTTTGACTCAATATTATAAAGTCATTTTTAGAAAATTATTAAACATTGATTTTTTACAAATAATGCGTGATGATGAAGGGCTCATTTGCACACTTTTGCCATAAGTATGATTAGTACTTATTTTAAGATGACAGGTACAAAGAGGACGTTGGAAGGAGCAGGAGAAAACACAGGAAGGAGGAATAAGGTCAATAACTACCCCCAAAAGAATATCAAATGACCTTGGAGGGAGGAAGAACAAAGTACTGTTCCTGAAAAGGGGAATGTTGAGAACTATATTGCAAAAGAGCCAGGATTGAGTGCCAGAAATTGGAAAAATATAAAATGCTTGTACAGAAATATAATAATTGCTTCTCACCAAAAGTTAAAATGCAAAGAAGTGATCAAATTACTTCTTTAATCAGAAAATTTAAGATAAAGTCGAGTACAGAAACATCTTTTCCCTTTAGTACAATTCACAAACTTTCATGACTATACAACAATGTTGGAACTGCATTTCCTAAAAAAATTTATTTTTCAACAAATGATATCATAAGTTGCCAAGTAGGTGGTATGTGTGTTGATTTTATATAGCTTAACCACTTCGAACAGTATTCGTAATGGATACCATTTAAGCGACATAAAGAATGAAGTTTGTTATTAGGTCACAATACGATTTATTGTTGAATCTAGGTGGAATTACACGTTCCAATCAGTGTATGATTCAACTAAGTGTTATGTAGAATGTTTACATATTTAACTTTTGTCCTACATATTTAACTTTGTCATTGGTTATAGGATGTTAACAAGTTGTTTACTTAGAATTAGAGGTCAGGGTTGCTTTTGTTTACAATTATACTGGTTTTTTCTCTAGAATTACTGATATTTGTCAGGTAAGCCAAATGATTTTCTAGAAAATTCTGTCAGGTGACCTGTGTTTATATATATGACGTTTGGTTAGCAGTATTTCATTCCTATGCTAACTATCAGTCTTTAAGGAGTTTGGTTTAATAATCGGATGTTTATAGTTGTGATGAGAAAATCAGAGCAAATTCAGAGAGAGGAATTATCTAATTAAAAATATTCATTGGAATTACTAAAGTGCTCATTCTCATATTGGATTGATACATGACTTGGGATTTTTGTGAATGCATTCAAAGATATTCTGGATTACATCATTCAGGTATATCAGGACATGCAAGACTACTGGCACATTATAACATTCGAAGGCTACTGGAATTCATTCGGAACATTCTATATTTTGGACTTGTGATTAGGGCACAGGGTTATTGGACTATTTGGATTTTAATTCACAATATTGTAAGTGTCTTTTGCATTTTCACTTTATATGTCTAGAAATAAATTGCTTGTTGATTTTACTTACATTGTTGGTTTAAGTTTCTTTCTGTTACATATTTTTAAGACCTAGAGTCGTAACATAAGCATGACGTGTTTCGTTGTTAAATCAGGATTGCCCGCAATAAGTAAACAGTGACCATCCACAAAATATTCTATACATACGCGTTCATTGCATGACATGATTTTTTGATGAAACACATTTTTAAGCCATGCACACATATATTTTGCCTTTATCAGATTCAGCTGGAGTCTTTTCTAACATGACTTTGGTGTGGCTTTTAATACTGGATGGGGCTACTTTTATACATATATTCTGGAACCTTTTATTCAGAGAGCGGACATTGTTGTACGAACTGGTTCATACTAAAGTGTAGGGTACGGTTCTGGGTTTGGTTTATTTGACACACACAACCTTCAACGGGTCATACTAAATGAGAACATTTTAAGACCGAGAACTTTGGTTTTCCCCATTCTGAACAGGTACGTCAACTTACACACAAGTTCTAGTTTTATTACAAAACGGAGAAATTTTCCTATACAAAGTTTTGATTTCTTTCATATTTTTTGACAACATTTTAATACACATAAGCAATATATTCTTTTAGACCAAACAGACAGTGTCATATATGCATTCTATGGGTTTTGGATACATAACATGTCATTTTCATACAAACAGCGTTGCGTGATGCACACACACAGGGATAATTTCATACATAAAAGGTGATGTATACATGTGCAAATTGGGAACATTTCCATGCACGCAACCTTAGCGTGGTACATGCGAAACAGATAGATATTTTGATACACACCAACTCGAGGTGGTACATACAAAACATAGCCATTTTATGCACACAGCCATTACCTTTTAATACCAATCGGGGACTTTTCATACACAACATTTAAATTCCTCATACCAAACGGGATCATTTTCATCAGCACAGTCTTGACGTGATAAATATAACACGTGGACATTTTCATACCATCAGCGTAGTGTGTACTGAATGATAATATTTTTGTGCACACACCCTTAAGGCGGTACATATGAAACGGGAGCATTTTCATAAACCCAACCTTGCCGTGGAACATACAAATCTTGGGACATTTTCATACATACAACTATGACAGGATACTTACAAGCCTGGCATTTTCATACACACAACCATGACTTAGTACATACAAAACAAGGACATTTTCATGTATACAATCTTGGCAAAGTAAATTCGAAAAGGGTACATTTTCATACAAACAACCGTGACCAAATTCATACACAACCATGACATAGTGCATACAAAACAAGGACATTTTTGTACATACTGTAATACACCCAGGGGTATGTGTTATTTGTATTTACATCTCCGTTTATAGCTTTGTTAGATTTTAGCGACTATTTGTTGATTATGAGAATCGATTTTAGGAAGATATTTCTCAAACCAAGTAAGTAGCCAATTTCTAGAAGTAGACCTCATAATGCACAGTATTCCCGACACTTTATGGTAACATAGATTAGTTTCGTAAATTGGACCCTCCCTAAGAAATTTTCAGGGATATTCTAATGTATAAGTGTTTAGCAATTTGGGATAGGACTAATTCTATGTATTAGGTGTTTGGGTCGTGTTTTTTTTTTTTTTTGGTGCATGGCGTATAGTACTAATGTTCGGCTTGGAAAGGCTTGCTGATGGGTCATACAAATGTAATGCAAGAAAACCCATGCAAGTGTGAAATAGGGGTTTCGTGATGTGTGGTCATTAGGTGACAAGAAGAAATATTTTTGGAATTTGCGCGTTTAAGAACCCTTCAGTTGACAACGACCGTTGTCTTGAGGTCCTTGTAAATAGGGGAAACATGGACCTCAAGCTAGGTTCACGGAGAGGTTGTTTAATTCGCTCGGTACTGAGCGCCCTCACCTGTTACAATACAATCGTAGCAAGGCACATATGAAACGCGGACATTTTCATATACACAAACATTACATTACATGGTACTTTCAAAACGGGGACATTTTCATACACACAACCATGATATCGTACTTACAAAACGGGGACATTTTTATATGAATATACAAAACAACAAAAAAATTAAGAAAACGGTTTCCTGCTGAAATGATTCATTTTATCAACATATTCTTGGCGCGTTTCATATTGAAGAGACATTATAATGATATTAATCAAGTGGATTCCATTTAAAAACCAAATTTGAACACACAAAGCTTCAAATTGTTTTTTTATTTTCTTCACATTTTAACTTCAAAAACGTATACGTGTCAGTAAAATTGTTTTAACTGAACATCTGGCATGCAGATCTTTGATTATTTTCTTTTAACAGAAATATGTTTTCTATTTTCGCACGCTTCTGACAAATAAGTTTCTTCAAAATCGGGTTCATACAATTTGCATATTTATAAATTAAACGTAATACAAAAATTCAACAAATTTCAATTTAGTTTGTTGATAAGGAAGGCAACTATTGACATAATTTGAGATTACTGCAATATTTGTATCAATCTGCTAGTTATTTAGAATGATAATACATAATTATGGAATGTCCTCAATTTGATTGTATAATTCCCGACACTGTGTACATTTTTGTGTCCCCATTCTGATGGTAAAAATTCAAACACATTTTTGAAAATGAACTACAAATCGATTGCAAAAGACATGCATATATCCAAAGCATAGTAAAACCGATCTTCCTGCCTATAAATTTGTTGAGATATGGATGTCCCATTTTGATGGTAAAAATCTTATGTCCCCCGTTTCGTACGTTTTACAAGAATGTGTGTGTGTGTGTATATATATATACAGGGTTTAACAGCATGTTATCATAATACTGGCTATACAAATCGAGTCAAGCAACAAATTTTCAGATCTGATTTTTTTTTTTTTAACTATTTGAATTGTTCTGAAAATAGTTGTATGGGTACCCAATGTACTTTGAAAAAGAATATGTGCAAGACAGAGGATTTGGAAAAAGAGCATCATCTATTGTCAGCTGTCGATCCATTATGAATCATATCCCACCTTCAATCTCTAAAAAGTGTTTACCTGGCACAATTATAATCTCGTTAAGAATATTGTAACCCCTACATATATTACAAATTACAAATCATACCTTGCTCTTTCGGCACAAACTTTTGTAATTTGGGAAAATATAGCCAATGGGTAGTGCAATGATAAATCCATGCTATTTTGACGAGACAGAACAGGATGAGCTGCAGGAATGTGACAGAGACTCTAACATACGTAAAACAAGAGTCCCTAGAAGGGGCTGACACTCTACTGTGCATCAAGAATTTCCAGGAATTCAAGACCATTTTATTTTTCTTTAACTGACGAGTGTTGAAACCATCTATGATATTCTTCAGCGATAACAAAATTTTCAAATTAGCTCTTGTGGTGGACATACTGGACGTCAGTTGGCACGATTTTCATTTAGGACAAAGTAGATTTCATTAGAAGTCTTTTGGTGAAACCCCTATTTTATAATGATTGTCCATTCAGAGGGAGCAGTGACAATGAGGTTTTCAAGACAGTCGTCATGGCAGCCATATTGGATGTACGACTGGCACAATTTTCATTTAGGACCAACAAGGTATCAGAAGAAGTCTATTGGTGAAAACCCCATGTTGATACAGCCACCAATTTGGGCGCAGTAGAGAGTACAATATTTTCAAGATAGTCACCATGGTGGACATAATGAGAGTTAGTCATTTTCATTTAGGACAAACTAGACACCATAAGACTCTTCTGATGAAAACCCCATATCAAAATAACTTTCCATTTAAGAGTAGCAAAAATAATATTTTCAAGATAGCCACATATTGGACATCAGATCAGCACCATTTGAATTCAGGATCAACAAAACATTATAAGAAGTCTTTCAGAAGATGTAGTGAAAACAAGATTTTCAAGCGGCCACTGTGGCAGCCATATTAGACATCAGATTGGCACCATTTTCATTTTGAACTAATTACACATCATAAGAAATCTTCTGGTGAAAACTCCATGTTGATATGACCATCCATTCAAGGGGAGTAGCGATAACAAGATTTTCAAGATGGCTGCTGTGTTGGCCATATTGCATGTAGGATCATCACCCATATCATTCCAGACCAACTGGACATCCTAAGAAGTCTTTTGGTGAAATCCCCCACATCAATATGACTTTCTTTTCATGTGCAGTTGTGATAACAATATTTTCAAGATGACTGATGTGGTGGCCATATTGGATGTCATATCTGCACCATTTTTATTTAGGATCAGCTAGACATCATAAGAAGTCTTTTAGTGAAAACTCCATGTTGATATGACCATCCATTCAGGAGGAGTAGCAATAACAAAATTTTCAACATGGCTGCCATGGTAGCGATATTGGACGTCGGATCAGCACCATTTTCATTTAGGCCCAACTAGACATAACAAGAAGTCTTTTAGTCAAACTCCATGTTGATATGACCATCAATTTAAGAGCAGCGATAACGAGATTTTCAAGAGGGACACTAGCAGACATAGCAGATGTCCTAGCAGCACCATTTTCATTTAGGACCAACTAGACCATGGAATGAATGTGTGTGTAAAGTTTCATGGATATCCTCCAAGTTGTTTAAGAGGAATAAGCGATATCAAACTTGTGCTAATGGATGGACAGATGACAGATGACAGATGACAGATGGACAAAAGACCAGCCGATAAGCTCTTATGGTCTATGACCATTAGAGCTAAAAACTCATAATTACTGAATTTTCAGTGTTCAAATCAATAAACATCAAGTCAAGCATATCCTTAAACTGGAAGTTGAAATTTATCATCAAACTGGTTCTTCATATTAAGAGATTGTATTGTGAAATTCATACTACTGTGACCCAACCTAAATGTTACAAGTTTATCAATTCCAAAATGTTACAATCCTAACTGGTGCCAAAAATGCATTAAATGTTTGTTTTTAAGCAACTGTTTGACTATTTTGAAATGCTCCAAGATGTTCATCGCTTTTATCTTGATACTGTATAAGTGTGTGTGGCTGAGGGGTGAAAAGAACATACAAAGAAAGAGATGGGGTGGGCTGGCATGATCCTTGTGATGAGCTACAATTTAGTGTCAACTCTGTACAACATCTAACAGAATGCCATGCCTTGCCTGCTTCCTAGGGATCTTCATCAGGTAAGGGTGATCAATCCCTCTCATTCCACATGGACTTTTGGCTTATGTAGCTAGCCAAAGCAGTGTTTTGAGCAAATGCTCTCTTGTGGATGAAAGAGTTACTACCCGTAACAAGCGAAATCAATTGACCAACGAGAGATCTCGTTACATGACCTGTTAGATATCCCATCTGGCAACTTCCATCATGTGCACATTCCTTCATTCATAAGAAAAACTTCAACTGACCACTAGGAGTCCTCAATGACCCGTGAGGTACTCAATACGGCAATTTCTATGATGTAGACATTCCTCGATTTTAAAGAAAATTTGTGTGAACATTTTAAATTGTATAGACTAGCATGCAATATATCATTAAATGTTTACATAAAAGTGATGATTATTCTGAACCAAATTCCAAAGAAAATTCCTAGGTAAATGTAATGAATAATCTGATTGTGTCAATTTCCTTCAGAAGCATCCAATCATCTGGCTGACCAGTAGATACTGTTGCAGCTTGCCAAAGGTCAATGTGGAATGAAGTGGATCAACAACCTTTTGTTACCGAAGATGGCTTCCCTGGTGCATGATCAAAAACACAAGGATTCTACGGAATGTGGCATCTTTCCTGCAAACCGTGCCATGGGTATCCGTATGATAGATGACTTCCGAAAACTTAAACACGGAACCCCACCATTGATAACACTGATGGCATCATTCCCATCACAAAAGTAATACTGACATCTTGTCATCTGCTAGATGCAGGCTAGAAAAACTAGTCTCAGAAGCATGAAAAAACAGGTTACTGTGATATATTGGAAAGTACATCTCACAAAGTCCCATGACTGTACATGCAATAATAGTGTCAAAGTTATGGAAGTGTAATACAAAATCTTTGACGCTAAATTTTAAGATTCTGCTATTGTTATGGAAGTGATATCTGCATCTTGGTATCTGAAAATGAAGGTGAAAGAAAGCAAATACACATAAGTAATTTAAAAATACTCTAATTTTATTAGAAAGAGCTATACAAAGTTTTTGCAGAGTCTGAAAGGGGCAAGTAAGAACAAATATTGAATTACTCTTCTTTTGTGATGCTGTGCACTACAGGGTACAATGGCATTAATAATGCATATATTGTCAGAGAACAAAAAAAAAAAAAAAAAAAACCATGGAGCAAAACAAAAGCTGCCAGTTTCAATCATAAAAAAGTATTTACAAATTGAAATTTAATGATATTTACAAGCAGAACTTTCTACAAAAACTGGGTAATTCTTTTTGTCAAACAAATTTCAATGAGAAAAGGAGCACGTCTAAAAATCAACAAAAATGTTCCTACTCGTAGCAAAAACGACATCTCTAAATCAAAATTTCAAAATGTTGTGACTGAAAGCTGGAAAATTTTGTTCAAACAGAAAATAATTAAATGACAGCAAAACAAATTATGAAATTTCTATTTGCATAATTAAGTAATGAAACATAATAAGTGCATACAATTCTAATTGAATTTCATGGCTGTTACATAAAGGCATGGACTCAAGCGGAGGAGAAATTAGAATTCGCTAATTCAAGTAAACAAAACCTTTAAAAGTCACTAGTAATCAATGTCAATAAGGCAGTTACATGATAAGAAAGTTTCTATTTTGACAGTCCATACTGTGAACAGCTTAAATTGTAACAGATGTGGTACAATTGGCAAATTTTAGCAAATTTTAGACAAAATTCTTAAGGCTATGTTTTTGTCTGTATTAAGCAAGATCTGACAAAAGGCTTTGACTTAATGAATGGACAAGTTACCATCACAAAAGCAACATCTACTTAAAATTTGCCTAACTTCTTTAAAATCCCTAAACCAAAGCTCTCACTAAAAGTTTCTTTGTTTTTCTAAAATGATTAAAAATTCTCACATGTTAAAACATTCATAAAAATATAAAACCATGAAGGATGGACAAAACTGACCTTGTAAGGTCAAGATGCATCTAAAGGCAACTTTAACAGGATTTTACTATATAGAAAAGAAATTTTTCTTTTTTTTATCCATACTGTCCTTCAACAAACAAACCCCTTATATTTTTAAGTAAAATTCAATATAATAAGTATAGTGAATGGTAGTGTTTCGTGCATGGGTTCTATTTAAAACATAGTACATTTTCAACTGCATCATTTTCACGTTCTCCATATAAATTCACACTTGAAGTAAATCATTCACAAATAATCCCATATCAAAGTATGATCTACAATTATACAAACAGTACAGTATACTCAGCATTTTCCATTTATATAGAATCTGAAATTTAGCATATTTTATACATTGTACATATACAAATAAATCACTATATAAAAGGGTAAATTCAACCTGCAGCTTTAACAACCAAATAAACTCGAATGGCAAAGATAAAATATGATAACAGATACTACCTACATTCCTCACTTTACCAAAACAAAGGTCCAAATCAGTTTGGTAAACAGACGAACATCAGAAGCTTAATTTTCAAGCAGGAATACTCGATAGTGGTACAAGTACTCTGATCATTAAAGAAGTGATAGAAAACAGTATAAGAAGTAATAATGCTTGACTTTCATAAAAGTAGCACTATATAGTATTTGGTTTTTCTTATTGTATCAAATAAAAATCTGCAGTGATGCTAGGAAGAAAAGTTAAAAGAAAAAAGTGATACCTGTGCATAATTTAAAAATGTTCAAAATATACAACAGTGTCCAAACTCCTGAAGAAAAAAAAACCCCTCAATCTGTGAGAAAAATAGTAATGTGATATTGTGACGAGTTTCAAAAATACTTTCCTGTAAATATTTTTAAAAGGTTTGTACTTGGAAATAACATCCATGGTAGGCAACAGCTGACTAAATCTTTAGGCCTTAATATTGAGAACTAAAAAAATTTAAAATACAATATCTGCTATAAGATAACTTTCAATTTCAAAGATAAATACAGGTTACCTAAACATGAAAAGAATGTTACCTCTTTAGTTGGCAATTAGCAAATATTCAAAAAACATTTGGGTTTTTTTGTTGCTTTTTACATGACAATAAATAATATTAGGTCAGCGATCTTCTTTTCTTTTCCACCTGGAACAATCTTATGGTACTTGTTTGTACTTGTAATTTTGAATCTTGTTGGAATAGGTTTTGATAGAGAGATTACATTTAATATTTTATCTTCTAGGTCTCATGTTAGGTGTGCTATTTTAATCTACCAACTCTGTTTTGCAAAACAAGTTTAAACTTTACCACATTCAAAACCGTTACTTCATTCTTTTTCAAAAACAAAGAGTACATATTAGGTATCATTATTCAAATCAGAGCATTTAATTTGCAAAAGAAATCTTTGCTAAAAATTGTATGTTTTCTTATTAAAAAATAGTGTCTTGAAATTTATTAGTTTGCACAGCATTTAGTTTTTTTCTACTATCCTTCTGATTAATGTTAAACGTATTATATGCAACTGTGAAAAAAAAGGAATATAAATTAGTTTCAAACGTAAATATAATGTCAAGATGAGTAAGATGAAGAAATGCAAAAATGTGACAGATGTACAAAGTCCGCACATATACTCAGTGTATATATTATGTATATGTATTTAGCCTACTTATTTCAAAACTAAGCCATCCAAAGCATCAAGGTTGTATCTGGTGAAGACATAATAGCTTGGAAGATGACATAAAAAACTCCGATTTATTTGAACAATGAAAAACTGTGAAAAGAAAAAGTGAATAAAAGAATATGAATGTCAAAAGGCACAAGTTTTGTAATTTATGCCATAAGTAAATCATAATGAAAAGAAAATAAGAATTTTTCGATTTCAATTCATAATGAACTGTTATACTTAGGATGACTGAAATTAATACTCACGCTGACCATAAAATGTCCTGTGGTCAAGTGTCATTTATGTAAATGTTAAAGGTGAAAGTGAAATAATGACGGGGTTCACAAATGTCCTTTGTAAGTAGATGTCCTATATAAGAAGGTATCTTCTAAGATAGGTGAAGAGAAATTAAAGACATTGGCTAATAAACATCCATGTAAACAGATGTTTATATATATATATATATATATATATATATATATATATATATATATATATATATAAAGGTGTCTGCCAACACAGGTTTGAATATACTTTCAATCTGACCCAAAGAAAATGGGTAAAACACATAAATCCGCATGGAGATTTCTAGAAAAGAAATTATCGTGGCAAACTCTATGTCTCTTGCTGCAAATGAGCAATCAAACCATAAATCATGTATGCTACTGTCTGCAAATGAAATCTAACAAGTAAATTATGATAATCTACTGTAATAAAATATTTGCATACAATTTTGAGATTCAAGCGTTTACGTGAACAACTCTTTTCAAATTTTGTTGTCATGCTGAAATCTGCCTAAGTCGTGCTCACAAAAACTTTTGATTTCAGTTACATACTGAAATAATTATAACTTATTTTGAGGTAAATACAAACATCTCCAATTTCTTAATTATAATTTCACCAGTTTAATTTACAATAGCATAACATAATTGATGCAAACAACCTAGAATGGATACATCCCAGAAATTTTAATTTTCTGGGACAAACCTGATTTGATCTGAACATGGTGAATCTGCAGAGGGTCATCAAAGAAATGTGTAAACATCCTGAAGTTAACCAATTCTTACAATTTTTGTTGAATTTTCTTCTTGGTACACTGTAAAAGTTTACTCTTGGAATATACTTTAATTTTTAAATTTGTCATTATTTTGTGAGGAAGACTGACAAGTACTGATCATTTCTGGCAATGTGCATTACTTTTACACCCACACTTTACTTTTAGCATTATGCATTGTGTAAGTAGAACATAGCATCATGAGAAAATGCGATCAACAATGATAATGAAGAACAAAATATATGTATGTATGTATAGGGTTAAAATAAATCTGTAGAATGAATGCCATGACAACCGTGTTTCAATAATGTTTCAATGAAGAGAGGCACTCGGGTCTTCATGCAGCTTTGAAGGTGAGGATGAAAAAACTTCATATTGCATCATCATCATAAACAATACACAACCTGAAAATAAAAACAAGAGTTGGATTTTGAAAAATGGCCTTAAAATATATTAAACCAATTTCTTACTACTGTGAGTTCATTTATTTCGGGGGGTGGGCATGTTTTTTTGTGGTTTTACACACAAAAAATTGGTACTTATGTTATCTATAACAAAGACATTTTAGATTGTGTATTTAAACTCACAGTCTGAGATGATGATCAAATCCACAAAAACTGATACCCCATGAATGAAAGAAAATTCACTGTAACTGGTTTTTTAAATTTTTCTACCTGTGACAAGATGCTAATTTAAGTAGCAAGAAGGCATGGGCCTGCATGTCGAGCCCACGATCGAAAGATTGCTATAAAACATGTGAAATGACCTGATGATCAAAATGTTAAGCAAGCATGTCGCAGAATGAATCACTTTAGCTTCATAATGATTCAAAGTATGAAGATAATCCATCAAGGGTTTTACGACATATATGCAAATGAAAAAAACTTCGACCAAAACCCTTAACACAAATTTTCGGACTGTGGTCTTGACCCCAAAGTGACAGTCAATTGTGAGCTTGTTGCAGACTGAATTTTTTTACCTTTGATTCATCACAAGTAAGAAGAAAATCCATCAAGAGGTTTAGGAGAAATAAGCAAATGAAAAAACTAAACAAAAACCTTAACACATAATTTCTATGTTTGTTACCTTGACTCAAATGTCATAACAACAAGTGAGGTTGTCATAGAATGAATTGTCTCGGCTTCAAAGTGATTTGTATCAAGTATGATGAAAATCTATCAAATGCTTCCGGAGATATATGCAAATGAAAAACACAAGCAGAATCTTAAACTGTTGATGCTGACCCAGACACAACTGTCAGAAAAGTGACAGTTACATCTCACTTCCTGCTAGTGGGGATTTTTAAAAAATTATCATTATGGTTTGCATGCATTTTCCAGCTTTCAATGAAATTTTGCTAGAACCAAAGAATTTTTTTGGTTTCTTGGAAAGGTTTACAATGTATACAGGTTGTAGTCATGATGTCATATGAAAAGTACAGTAGCCCCGCACTATTCTGTACTTTAGTATAATGCACACAACTGCAATGGCTCAGTGGTAGAGTGCCAGATTCACAACCGAACAGGTTCAAATCGTACCCGGACAAGCGCAGGTCAGCTGTTGTGGCATGTCCCTGGGCAAGGCACTTTACTCCCATTGTCTCAGCACTAAATAGTCACTGAGGCACTGCTGTGCCATTAAACACCAACCAACCAACCTAATATAATACTGGTATGACCATAAATCACATTACTCGAAGTGGACTTACTTATGTCATAATTTCACTTTATTTTAATTACTGGGTTATTGCAATTAAAATATTATTTCATATAAAATATATTCCATCACATTGTGACTTTGCATAAAACGTTCTATTACATATCCTTGCTTGGCATGTACCTCAGTATATGGCAACTTTGCATATAACACGCTTCATTTTTATGGTTCGTAATTTTCTATTCTTAATTTTTGTCACACTGTTGTCGGGGAGTACCATACCAAATACCCTGAGACCGTCTATTTCTCAATTCGAAAACTGCTGAACAAAGAAAGATAAATTATCAGAAGCAAATCTGTTTGTTTTTTTCTTCCTTCTTTTTAAAAAAAAAATATTATAATTGCTTAGTAATAATTTTTAGCCCATTTCAAAATCTGCATCAACAATCAGTTCCATATCAATCATAAATAAGCCTTACAAGCATACCCCTGATCTCTGTGGTCAGGAAATGCTCATAATTTTAGCTTGCCATCTTGAGCAAGGCAGGTAAATTTTCAACTCCTACCTCAGTTATTTCTAACAATCTACGATTCAAATAACTGGTTTCAACTCGGGACATCTTGCTAAATTTAGAGAGGAAATGACAAGTGGCTGATATGGGGATTGATGCATCAAATACCTAGATGGATGTAACACTATATGCCCTGTCCATTGTACATTTCAAGGACATACAAAATTTATACCAAACCAGACCTTCACAGCACTACTTACCAATATATTTCTACTATTACACAGTGGTTGAGCCATCTTCCTCTATCTGTCGACAGATATCTATCTTCGTCACAGACATGTCCTTGTTCATCTGTGTCACCTCCAATATGGCCTTCGCCAGGAGCTGCATTGAAAGAATTGAATATTTGTTGAGGAATCCGCAGAACACTCATTATTTACTATAGCGCAAGTCTTCTTTGAATTTGAAACTGATTCAACATACTTTTTGATTGCTTGAACATCAAAATTTACAGCAGTAAAATCCATAATATATAATTTAAAACTCTGAAGCCATTTATGACAACCTAACTCCTTCTGAGCTAGTGACACAAACAATTATATTTTCAGCTATTTGTTAAATAAAATTTCCAAAAGATGTTTGCAAGAGATAACCATATATTTTTTTTAGATTTGCTAATGTGTATGTGCATATGTGGTTATACTACTGGCTCAAATGTATATATGTCTGGATTTACTACAGGCTCTAATGTGCATATGTGTGTGGTTATACTACAGGCTCTAACGTGTGTTTGTGGTTTTACTACAGGCTCTAATGTGTGTGTGTGGTTTTACTACAGGCTCTAATGTGTTTGTGTGGTTATACTACAGGCTCTAACGTGTGTTTGTGTGGTTTTACTACAGGCTCTAATGTGTTTGTGTGGTTATACTACAGGCTCTAATGTGTGTGTGTGGTTATACTACAGGCTCTAATGTGTGTGTGTGGTTATACTACAGGCTCTAATGTGTGTGTGTGGTTATACTACAGGCTCTAATGTGTGTGTGTGGTTATACTACAGGCTCTAATGTGTGTGTGTGGTTATACTACAGGCTCTAATGTGTGTGTGTGGTTATACTACAGGCTCTAATGTGTGTGTGTGGTTATACTACAGGCTCTAATGTGTTTGTGTGGTTTTACTACAGGCTCTAATGTGTATGTGTGGTTATACTACAGGCTCTAATGTGTGTGTGTGGTTATACTACAGTCTCTAATGTGTGTGTGTGGTTATACTACAGGCTCTAATGTGTGTGTGTGGTTATACTACAGCTTCTAATGTGTTTGTGTGGTTATACTACAGGCTCTAATGTGTGTGTGTGGTTATACTACAGGCTCTAATGTGTGTGTGTGGTTATACTACAGGCTCTAATGTGTGTGTGTGGTTTTACTACAGGCTCTAATGTGTGTGTGTGGTTATACTACAGGCTCTAATGTGTGTGTGTGGTTATACTACAGGCTCTAATGTGTGTGTGTGGTTATACTACAGGCTCTAATGTGTGTGTGTGGTTATACTACAGGCTCTAATGTGTGTGTGTGGTTATACTACAGGCTCTAATGTGTGTGTGTGGTTATACTACAGGCTCTAATGTGTGTGTGTGGTTATACTACAGGCTCTAATGTGTGTGTGTGGTTATACTACAGGCTCTACCAATAAGCATGCATGTTTGTGCGATTATATTACTGACTTTACTAACATGTATGCATGTGTGTGGTTATACTACTGGCTATACTAATGTGATTGTGTGTGGGTTTGTGTGGATATACTATTGGCTGTACTAATGTGTGCATGTGTATGTGTTTAGATACACTACTGGCTCTTCTAATTTGTGTGTGTAGTTATACTACTGGCTCTACATGTGTGTGTGTGTGTGTGTTGTTGTTGTTGTTATACTACTTGCTCTACTAACGTGTGTGTGCATGTGTTGTTATACTACTGGCTCCACTATGTGTGCATGTTTGTGTGTGATTATACTACTAGCTCCACTAACATGTAGGTGTCTGTACGTGTTTTTTATACTGCTAGCTCTACTAACACGTGTGTGTGTGTGTGTGTGTGTGTGTGTGTGTGTGTGTGTGTGTGTGTGTGTGTGCATGCATGTGTGTGCGTGTTATATTACTGGCTCTACTAAAGTGTGTGTGTGGTTATACTACTGGTTCTACTGACGTGTGTGGTATACTACAGGCACTACTAACGTGTGTGTGGTTACACAACTGGCTCTACTAGCATGCTGGTAATAGAATAAATTTGCGACAAAATATAACCACCAAAATACATCAGAAAATCTCAACACATAGAACAGTTATCTTTTAGTTACAGTTCCTAACAACAGCTACATTTAATAACTTTGGCTAAATATGAAAAACCTACATTTTTTTAGAAATTTTATAGAAGACAATAGTTAACTCTGCAGAACAACCTTTAGAATTATTTTCTAAGTTAAAGTATGTATGCCTGTTACCCTGTTATAAAATGAAACTCTTCACTGATTCTAGATGGGAACCCGTCAAAAGACTCTTACACCAAAGTCTGAATGTCCATGTGGCAAAGTCCATGATGGTAAAAGCTGGGACTCTGGGCCGATGCAACGGCTGCATATATATATTGATCATTTTATGTCCGGTAAATGTATACATGTTTATAGTACAAAGATAACAATCTTTTTAGTAAAATATGTTTCCATGACAATACTTACCCATCATAATATGTTAGGAATACATCCACTACCTTACAAATCTGAACCTTCCAAGCTAAAAATAAATTTTACCACATCTTCTGGATTGTTTTAGCAACAAAAGTGCTACAAAGTTGCCTGATTACCAAGATGGAAGTCAGATGAGAGTGGTATCCCTTTGAACAGAGGGACTGGCAAACAAATCTTGTAAATCATCAGTTACTACTGGAGTGGATGTGTGCACTTTTCTAGGGATGCAACTGCAGGGAGGGCTTAGGAGGTGTGCCAATATTATGGTAAAGTAAGTATTATTAAAGAAACAAAAGGTGGAGGGTGTTACCGTATTTCTTGTAATTATATGTACATGCAAAAAATAACAATTCCTTCAAAGTACGAAAAATAATGTGTAAACAACATTAATAATCATTTTGGGAAAGAGATTGTATATGACAAAATAAGGGAACTGACATTGAGGACTCCAAAATATCTACATGCTCATCTGTATTAGATTCACGTGCATCAGACATAACTTCGCTATAGCAGCATGCACTAGTACAATATGTTGTTTGAATTTGCTTACATGTGTATATTGGAATAGATAAGTTTGAAAATAGACAACTATCACTCTGACATGGGTAGTCCATCATCACATTTTTATTCTAACACCTTGTGATCCAAATAAAATATGCCCTGATAAGAAAGAGAGAGAGAGTGAGAGAGATTTCAACCTTTTTTAATGCCATTTTGCTCAATGAACCTTACTGTCCCTGTTCAGCCGATTTGCTTTTGCCAATGATAAAACGATAATTAAACAGTAAATGGAAATTACACAAAATACATACCATACTCCTTCAATTTCAAAGATGTATAATTTATGTTTAAATATTCACAATGTTTATATCCATATAACTCCATTTAGCTTAAATCCCAAGAATGATCATTTAGCATGCTGTGTTGGTTTCTCTGCAAGTAAATTGATGTATACATTCCCACCAAAGAAGATTACTCTTTATCAGTAAATGCATGTACAGTTCCTGTAGTTAGGCAGCATCTGGTCTGATCTTTGCTCAAGTTGTTACTTGGGATTCAGGATTTGACACTTCTGCCCCAGTGAGTACAAAGGTGTCACTGGTTAAGAAACTTACATGAGTATCACTTGACATTACCTGGCAATACACTGTACTGTATACATAAATGAAACAAAGGATTGAAAATTATACCAAGCATCACAAGTCCAAAAAACCAATTCAAAAATAATTACTTTGATAGATAAGCAGTGTAAATTGCCTTAAGTTTTAGACCTTGGAAAAAAAAAGTTGGGATATAATGTGGGCTCTATAGGGAAGACGGGTTAATGTCAGGACACATACAGTGTTTAAAGCTAGAATCTTGAGATTGCAGATGTGAACCAGTCAAGATGAATTCACACAAGTTGTACGTATTTATACTAAAAAATCACTATAAAAATGGAATGTGTAAGTGAGTTCATTAGGTCCCAATTGTTTTCCCCATTGTTTTCAATTAAAAGGGGCTTTGATTTCTAAAACACAAAGCTCACGTGCACAGTCATCTTGTCGTTGTTAAAAACAGCACTGACTGACTTATAATAATGGAGACTATTTCATCATGATTTATACCAAGATTTGCAAACCAGAAGATATGAAGTGCAAGAAATATTTATCAACACTTCATCCAATTTAGCTAAAAATGAAGACCACCAGTTTGTATTGTTTTAATATGACTGGAAAGATCTATACCTGATTATTTACAAAAGTTATCGTAGTAATTTCAGTTTAATGTACACTGTATTGAAAAGAGCTATTATCTTTTTTTACACACTGATATTGGAGAGAAAATCTCAAAATAAATATACATTAAAATGTCAGTAAAAACCTGCTTTACTTTTGACATTTTTTTTTTACAATATTTGTATACATTAATTCTCAAACATGTCAATCTTAACATTTTAGACTTTATTCTACAATTGTTTTTTTGACATTTTTTTTTTACAATATTTGTATACATTAATTCTCAAACATGTCAATCTTAACATTTTAGACTTTATTCTACAATTGTTTTTTTTCATAAATTTATATTATAAAAGAAACTTCTATGTAAAAAAAATTTTAGTACAAAAAAATAATTATGACTGTTATGGATCAACTGTGTAAAAAAAATTTAAAGTGTACAAATGATTACATAAATTACAGTACATCCCCTTACTCCCAAGTGTGGCCCCAGGTGGCCAAGTTGTCTAAGGCGCTTGCCTTTACGGGTATGTGAGAAAGCTTGCCAGTAGCTTCCCATGGGTCAGTGATTCTTCCCAGGTTCTTCCTCCGTCAAAATATACTGGCCACCATGTATCATGTGCTGAAAAATGGCGTTAAACCCAGAAAACCCAAAACCAAACCTTACCCCTAGATGGCCCCATCTCCAGTCTCCTAATGTATGTGAAGCAACTTGGAGTCTCATGTGCGAAACAGGCTATGGTTAGCACAGTTCCATTAATGGAGACAGTCTTGAGAAATTATTTTGCTCTGGTAAACTCAGTGGAAGGCTAAGGTGCTAAACAACCTGGGAAGGTACCCTGCAGAACTGCTGATGAAGGTCCCACCAAGTTCAACTGAGCCCTTTGCGATGAAAGGTCTCAGATGTAAAGGCTGGAGAATGTCTCTGACCTCCATCCCACAGCTTTAATGATTTAAGTTAAGGAACAGTTGCACTTGATTGCTATGCAAGTGGCAATCTCTAGAGCCAATATGCACAAGAAATTCATCCTGTTTGGGGTTAGTTTCTTGTCGGTTGAGTGGAAAACCAATGGATCTAGGACCACAGAGTCTGACCAGAAATAATTGCATCTTCCTTCTTTGTGTTTCAAGAATGAGCAATCACTCCCTCTTCAGATTGGCTCTGTCCACTACCTCTTCAGTGCCCTGACTGGGTACAGCAGATACCCCTGGAGAAAAGGCACCAAAGAAGATGGCAGTTTCAAAACAAAAGACTGATTTCCCATGAAGGAGAGCCATTTCTTAGCAACTAAGAAATTAGGGGTTGTCATGAGAGAAACCAAACCATCATGGTGTAACTGCAGATATTTCTAGTCAACCAATAAGGCTTGAATCTCGCTGATTTTGCCTGCTGCAGCTAAAATGACTAGGAAACAGGTCTTGCAAGGCAAGTCAGTGAGGTTCTGGACAATAATTCAATGGATGACTTGTTCAGCCACATCAGAATCCATTCTATCATCTCCAGGTGTTCACTTGGAGTGTCATCAAAGGTCCAAGATGGGTACTGGGTCTCCAAGAATTGGAAGAAGCTGTAGCCAGCACTGAGTCAGAACAGAGCCTGGACCAGTGATGAACCTGTCCACTGCTGGTGGGCAATATTCCCATGGATCTGTTACTGTATAATGTGGGAAACTGGTTCACCAAATCCAGTGCTGGTTATGCTGGAATTGGTGCTGGACACTGTCTGCATCTTAAGTCTGGGACTGGGTATAGTGGGTATTCGGATGACTGATCACCGGTCCCAGTGGCAGAGTAAGTGGTAGGTCAATACTGTGCTGAAGTGTACATGGTCTGGGACCAGCTGATGTCTGGTGCCCAAGTCCGGTACTGGCTTTTTAGGGGAATGATCACCAGAGCCAGTAATGGGGTTCTGCAGGTGGTGATGGAATGCCCAGGACTGGTCCATGTCGGCCACTGTACCTGTCAGTACTAGCCCAGCAGTGTGTGCAGTCTGGTATGCTCAGGTTGTGGCACTGTGGGCAACGGCAAGGTTGTAACATGGTTTGTACAGCCCTGGCGAGTTCTTATTCAAGGCCTTTTATAAGGAGTTTTTATGGAATTCCACAAGTTCCCAAGGAGTATTTTTTCTTATGGAAAATAAAACTTTCTTCAGATGTTACTTTGTTTATCACAGTATAAATGTATACAAAAGTGGAAATTAAAAAAAAAAAAAAGCAACAACAATTAGCATACCACTATGCCATAAGGACCTTACTCCATCTGGAAACTACAGGTGTCATGTGTCATTTGCTTTTGCTCCACTAAATATTATCCCATTTTATATACTTATTATTCATAATTTTTGGAAATTATGTTTTTTAAAAAAAATCTGCTTTTAAAAAGCGATAAATTTGTATCCATTTTTTTATTTTTTTATATTCCCTCAGAAAAACCCCTGAAATTTTTTCAAGGTTGTATGAACCATGTGTAATGGTGTGGGAGACCTGTGATGGCAAAGATTCACAGGTCTTTATCTGAACTGGCAATCTTTCTGCCTCAAGTGACTAAGTCATGAGGAAGCTGGCAAATGAAAAGGTGTCAGCCACAATGCTGTTGGCATCCACATCCTAACAGAAGTTGTAACTGATGATTGTCTAGATTTGGTGCCAGTCCCTCAATCCAAGAGGAGACCAATCTCATCTGACTTGTGTCTTAGCAACTAGGTGACAATTTAGCACTTCTGTTGCTAAAATAAGCCAAATGACATGGGCTTGATTTGTGAGGTAGTGGATGTACCACTAATGTATTATGATCAGGGAACGTATCTGAAGAAGAAATCAATATTGTCCAAGTTATGACCCAGGATCCAAGTCAGTTGGTGTACAATCTGACACTTGGTCAAATTACTTACCATATATACTTGCATATATGCTAATACCAACTGCAAACTGCAAAGACCCAGATCTGCTGTTGCATAATGCGCTGGCAGATCTTGGTCTATTCCGTTTGTAAGGACTAATCAGTAGAACAAACAATATAGACCCTGATCTGCTGGCACATTATGTGACAGCAGATCAGGGCCTATGTTGTTTGCATTCGGACCCGTATTATAGGCGAGTATATACGGTATGCAGATCTGAAGATCAGCCAGTAAGTGCATATATGGATATAGGGTGGGGATCTGAATAGTTTTCAAGTTATGATACGGGACCACACCTGTCCCTGGGTCATCACCAGCAGTGTCATTCAGGACCTCATTTCATATGTGTTGACATCTGAGTCAATTATCACACATGTTGATTCTCATAAATATAAGATTCTGGGATTACCTTAATTTCATGTACAACTATCTCCAACCCTCCAACCCCCCGGGGATCAATCAAAATTATAAAACTAAAGTGCATGTCTATGACCAGCCCAAATCATATCCCAAGGTTTGAAGTGTCTATCTTGAACTGCACAGGTGAACAAAGCAAAACTCTTAAAATTACTACAAGTGTTTATATAATATTATTCAGTCCCTAACCTCCAGATTCTCCACCCACTAGGAATGAATCAACTGTTGTGCACATCTATGGACCACTCCCAATCATATATCCCACGGTTTTAAGTGTCTACCTTGAATTGCATTGGAGTATGATAAACAACATTTTTTAAATTACTACATGTTTTTCATAATATTATTCAGTCCCACCCACCCCCATTCTCCGGCTCAAGAGGACGAATCAAAGAATCAAAATTCTAAAATGACGTTGCACATCTACAGACCACCCTTCATTATATAAACATTTTTTAGTGTCTATTTTGAACCACATGGGATATGTTCTGCAACAAATTACCGTATATACTCGCATATAAGCCGGGTCCAAATGCAAACAACATAGACCCTGATCTCCGTCATATAATGTGCTGGCAGATCTGGGTCTATGCAGTTTCAAGTTGGTATCATCTTATATGCGAGTATATACGGTAAACTGTAAAAATGACTCAACAGCTTATATAGAATTATATAGAGGCAAAAGTGTCCCCACTCCTTAATCCTGTCCACTGCAGGGTTCATACAGCTGTTAGAAAAACAAATTCCAGACTGGTTTGCAATTTTTTACAGACCCCTCTTGCACATGTATTCGAAGTCTGTGTCTCTATAAATGTGCATGTGCCATCCACATAATATAAAATAGTATCCACCAATCACAAGTCGGTGATAGGTCATGCGCCTCACCAACCACACTGAACCAGCAGGGCTGTCCCTTGACTAAATGGCACCACAGGTGACTTACGTCTTCAGCAAAATAAAACAGCAACCCAAAATTCAATACCTTTTCCAGACCTTTAGGGCAAAATATTTATTTTCCATACTTTCTCCAGGTCTGGAAAAAGCACTCTTTTTTTCCCCATACTTTTTCCAAACTTTCCAGACTTTGTATGAACCCTGCCACTGGGGCTGAATCACAAAATTCTTAAACTGTTGTTCACATCTTTCTACAAACCACCCTGAATCATATTCAATGGTTTCAAGTCTTTATCTTGAACAGTGTAGAGGTAATATCACATAATTCCAGCCTTTTCTTCCAGAAACATGGGGATATACATTTTAGGAGAAATAAAACATGGGTTCTGCAGAGTGCTCTCAACTGTAAATGGCAATTCAATGATTTAGCTTTCTGCTAACCTTGACAATATTTGTCTCCAAACAAATCCAAGCACCTATTTTAGGCACAGATAGAGTAATACAGCACTCCCTCAATATAAAGCCCTTCATTATAACACCATTTCTGTTAAGGTCATGGATCCCATTTTATTATGGAGTATTAAACTTCTATGTATAAAGTACTTCAATATAAGGTACTTCAATATAAGGCAGTCTCACTACAAGGCAGTATACTCTATGGCTCCCATGGACAGCATCATAATGAAGAAGTACTGTATAATAACATCTTTAGTTTTATTTAGCCACCAAGGTAGATGTTATATGGCTGCCACTTTGCGGATACTTGTGTCACATCCTTCACATAATTAACCAAAAAAATTGCTTCCTTACATCATCATCATCATCAAGGTTATCGGTGTCATCACTTGTCACTGTGATCTTCCTCTCCACCCTTGTCTCGACTACACCATCTTTCTCTGTCTTGTACTGCAAGGAAGAAACTGAATATGCATTTACATAACTGAACAAAATTATTAGTGGATATCATATTGCTATTTTTTGGAAATTAAACTGAGGCTCAAGTGGAGCTGAGATCACTCACCTAACTGACATCTGCCTAACAGCTAAACGCAAGAGCAGTTGGCAAAGAATCTGAATCAGTAGGACATTTTCTGAAAAAAATGTCTTCAAATGCTGTTGATTGTATATGTTATGCAAACAATTGTTTCAAGGTTTCTTTAGTTTTTATACCTTCATCCATATTTGATGGCACATCAACACCATGTGTCAAATACTGAAAGGCTTCTATGTCAGAGTTGGTCACATTTTACAAAGTAACTATTGTGCTGTTTTTAGTAATGATGGCCATATTTGATGATTGATCATCATCATTTCTGTAACACTGAAAGCCTTCAAGCTAGGACACTTTCTGTCAAATTTGACTGAACCACATTAAGCAGCTATTGTAGAAGTTATTTAAAATTTTTATATTTTTAGTAGCAGCAACCATATTTGATGTTGCATCGGCATATTTTGTACAAACTTAAAAACCCTTCATAACAAGATGCTTTCTTTAAACTTTGGTCCATTTCTGAAGAGTGGTATTTGATAAGGGTGGCCATATTTAATAGTGAATCAGCATCATTTGTAAAAATTTGAAAGCTCTTTAATGCCAGAATATTTGTTGTCTAATTTGGTCATACTCTGCTGAGCAATTTCTGAGAACTCTTCAGGTTTTTTTTCTTCTATGTTTAGTAATGGTGGCCTTATCTGATGGTGCATGGGTGCATGATTTGTACAAATTGAAAGTCCTTATGCAGGATGTTGTCTGTCATATATAGTCAAATTCTGTTGAGTTGGTTTTGGAAAGTTATTGAAAGATTGTTCTATTTTGGGCTCAGATGGAATTTCAATCAATCCATACTTATTGCATAGTGTCCATGCTCTTTTAACAAACAGAGTTGGTTTTACTAATAATTTGAAAGCCCTTTAATGCCAGAATGTTTTTTGTGTAATTTGGTCATATTCTGCTAAGCAGTTTCTGAGAACTCTTCAGGGTTTTTTCCTTCTATTTTTAGTAATGGTGGCCGTATCTGATGGTGCATGATTTGTACAAATTGAAAGTCCTTTATGCAGGATGTTTTCTGTCATATATGGTCAAATTCTGTTGAGTGGATTTTCGGAAGTTGTTGAAAGATTTTTATATTTTTGGTTTGTTGGGATTTCAATCAATCCATACTTATCACATAGTGTCCATGCTCTTTTAACAAAATATAGTTTGTTTTACTAATAATAGGAACAAGCTTTATGGGCTTAATAAATTAGTAACAAATTATAGATACAGCAGTCCATTTTTATGTCAAGGGAGGCAAATTGAATTTAGCTAAATGATTAGACCTGATGGTAGTTATTTCTCTTCGATCCTGTTCCACTGACACTGATGGTAGTACTTTAAAAAATGGCAGAAGGTCCTTTTAAAAGGAAACAGATCAATAATACCTCAAATAATGTTTCAAATTTCAATATAAATTTTCTTGTGGCATATAAAGAAAAGAAAGTTTGAAAAATATTATAAAGATTATTTTGGGCAGCATCTTTATGATAGTAAAAAGGAATATGAATAGCAATATCTCTGTAGTTACGTTCTGACATCTGATGATATTATGTAAATAAATAACACTTCAACCCTCTGTAATTTAAATCAGTATTCTCAATACTTTGATTAGTAATGGCAGCCATATTTGATTGCAGATAGGCATCTATAAAACTGAAAGCCCACTATGCCAAGAGACTTTCAGTCAAATTTGGTCAAATTTCTGGAGTGCAGTTTTTTAGAAATCATGGCGAGGTCTTTCTATATTTAGTAAAGGTGGCATTATTTGATGATAGATTGGCATCATTTAAACAACCTGAAAGACCTTCATGCCAGGATGCTTTCTGTCTAATTCTGTTTTGTCAAGAAGCTGTTTTAAAGTTGTTGTTTTTCAGTAATGATGGCCATATTGGAAGATAGATTGGCATGCACTGAGCAAATTTTAAAGGCCTTGATGCCAGAATGCTTTATATAAAATTTAAAGCCTTCTATGCCTGGATGCTTTTTGTCAAATTTGGTCACATTTTGTCAAACAGTTTTTGCAAAGTCTTTACAATTTTTTTTTTTTTTTTTAGTAATAGTAGCCATATCTGATGGCAGATCGGTACCATTTGAAAACATTTTAAAGACCTTCATACCAGGATGCTTTCTGTCATATTTGGTCAAATTCTGTTGAGCAGAGTATGGGAAGTTAAAGCTTTTTCTATTTTTAGTAACTGTGGCCATACCTGATGGCAGATCGACATAATTTGAAAGACCATCAAGCCATGATGCTTTATGTCAAATTTGGTCAAATTCTGCTGAGCAGTGTATGAGAAGTATTTAAAACTTTTTTTTATTTTTAGTAATGGTGGCCATATCTAATGGCAGTTCAGCATCATATGAACAATTTGGAAAACCCTTATGCCAGGATGCTTTCTGTCAAATCTGGTCAATCCACGGATTGTGACAATCACGAAAGTTGGTAACCCTCACACACACACACACACACACCCCTTTAAAAATGGTGAATTCATAGTATTTGCATTCCAAAATGGTTACTAATAAATTAATTTTCATGTACTACCATATGTATCTGGTTAAAACACACACCCAATTGTAATCAGCCAATCCAGATCAGCAATCCATTAAAGTGCTTGCAGATCAGGGTCTACAAAGTTCATTCTACTTGTGATTTCATTCAGAAAGTGTTAACCCTGATTTGTCAGTGCTTCATGTGATGGCAAATCTGGGTCAATTCTGTTCGCAATTGATGTGTATATACGTGTAAATAATGTACATGAATTTCATTTCCAAAAGACATTTACCAAACAATGACAAACCTGACTAATCTTCTATCCTGAAACACCTTTATAACTTTCTACATTACATATATCCTTTAAACTTGATGTCCTCTAAATATATTGACAGTATGTATAAATTACCTCCCTTCCAGGCAAGGGATTACCTCCCCCTAGGAGGAACTTCCCTGCACAGTATCTACCTGAAAGACTATTTTTCTCAGTTTAAAATGATTTTAAGAAATAGTTGTCAATCAACTGACAGAAATTATGCATTAATATAAAATTAACAATACTATATAGTTTTATATATCACATAACTACTATCTGCTAAAAAGGTGTGAAGATTTCATGTTTTCACCATGTATGATCAGCAAAATGCCTAATATGGGGAGGCAATTCCTTGATAGAAAGGGAAACAAACTATAGGATACTAAACGACAATACAAAGTCATCTGGAAGTCCTCATAAATGCTGAGGCATCGAATATTATCTTCAGTGTGGATCAAATAATAATAAACAAGAGGCTCACGTGGGTCTGATATCGCTGGGTTGCTGATGTACATCAGCTTGAGAATGCCAATTTACACACATTTAAAATGAGGGAAAAGAAAAGCTAGGCCCACATTGCCATGTTGTCTATTAATGTTGGTATCATATTAGTCTCATAAATATAATTAAATTATCAGAATATTATTTAGAGTGTTACTTGTTATATTCCTATTTAATACTTTCCTCAGTTTAAATAATAAATCATTCATTTTAATCCCTTCTATGTACTTTATTTTTGCATAACTCATAATATTTAAATTGTACACATCTTGTGTTCTAAAAATATTAATTGATCTATTTTTTTTAAAAATCTAACGGGAAGAACTCTGCATACCCAAAAACTTGCTTTATTCCATCAAGAAATCTGGGGCAGTAGGATGCTTACTGTTGAAATTTCTTCCAATGCTTTCACTGCATACATTATGAAAACATATGTTTCAAGGTTTCTCTAGTTTTTGTATCTTCATCCATATTTGCTGGCACATCAGCATCATTTCTCCAATACTGAAAGGCCTTATGCCAGGACATTTTGTGCCAAATTTGATCGAATTCTATTAAGCAGTGGGGTTTTTTTACATAAAGTTGTGTATACGTTTTTCTACTTTTCTAATGGCTCTAATGGCAGCCATATTTGATGGCAGAACAGCATAATTTATATAAATCTTAAAGATGTTCAAGTATGCTTTCTGTAAAATTTGGTCAAATTCTGAAAATGGTATTTGACAGGAAGTTGTTTAAAGGTTTTTCTATTTGTTGTAAAGGTGGTCATATTTGATGGCAGATCAATGTCATCTGAACAAATATGAAAAACCTTCATGCCAGGATGCTTTCAGATTTGGTCAAAATATGTTGAGTGATTGTTGAGAAGTTGTTTAAAGTTGGGGTTTTTTCTATTTGAAGTGACAACGGCCATATTTTATGGCAGATAGGCATCATTTGAACAAATTTGAAAGAGTTTCATGCCAGGATGCTTTCTGTCAAGATTGGTCAACTTCTGTTGAGGAGTTTTTAAGAAGATGTAAACAGCAACTGGCAATTGATGATGCAGAACTGATGACATACCACACACGAGACAATGTGCAATGGGCAAAGGACCATACCACAAGTCCACATGGCTTTTTGGCCAGTACCATTTTTCACAGTGGCATCGTACTATGGTGTACAACTGCTAATAAAACAAACTGAATATATCTACTACAATTACAGCCCTAAAAATGTTGCATGTGAAAGATTAAAAGAATTTGAATATATTCTGAACATCATTGCTGTAATTACACATCTCCTGATTACTTTAAATGTTGATATATCCATTACATTTCTGTATAATATCATGGAAAAGAAAAGAAAGAAAAGAAACATAAAAATCCGGTAAATGAAAGTTTTAGAACAGGATACACATTTCATGCACTATGAACACAGTATTAATTTCAAAACAAAGCCCATACAAAAAAGAAATTTTTGTGGATTTCACCCGACAAATGTTTATTTGGTGGTTCACATGATGAATGAAGCATTACTATGAACGGAATACTAAACAGCATACCAACAGTGAAATTATGAAATGGATGGATTGGCTAAATAGGTTCTTTCTTTTTTGGGGTTTAATTTTGAAGGGTCCTTCTCTGTACTAAAGATCAGTCACAAGTAAGGATTTAGTATCACTTTAACTACCACATATACTCGCTTACTAGTCGGGTCCAACTGCACACAACACAGAACCTGATCTGCCATCACATAATGTGACAGCAGATCTGGGTCCATGTTGTTTGTTCTACTGATTAATCCTAACAAACTGCATAGGGCCAGATCTGCCAGCGCATTCTGTTATGGCAGATCTGGGTCTGTGCATTCTGTAGTTGGATGCAACTTATAAGCAAGTATAAACAGTATTTGCTTGTTGTTTAACGATGCATGCCTTGAAATCTTGATTCTCATAAAGGAGATGATCCAATATACAGCTAAACCTGACACAGTTGGTATTTCTGCCATTTTAAAGAGGTGGCCTGTATCAGAGTGACCTTACAAGGACCAAAATATAAGACCAGTCTGGACAGAAAGCTTAATTAGGGAAGGCCAATTAAGGAACATTTTCCTGTAGCTCAATTGTATATCCGTTAGCACAGAATGCCACAGAACAACAGAGTCTGTGCTATATGGATTTAAATATTTCTTTTTATCATACCATTTATGAGGAAACTTCTACATTGTCAAATTTTCACAAATATCTGAATTTGAAAGAATCTGCATTATATTTTCATGACTTGGAAAATTTCAAATTATTTTATTCCATTCCTGCATAGTTCAATTTTTGTGTTTTGTAACATGGTTGTGAAAACAGTGAAAATTAAACAATGTGAAATGTCCCCATACAGAGTAATTGAGATAATGAAGTGAGCAGCCTAAAAACAAAACTGCTCCAGAAATAAAGATGGCAAGAAGGATATTGTGTGGATATGTCAGGGATTCCCCACCTCTTCCTGGCAATGGGGCCTGGTACCATTCTTTTGGGGAACACAAAATTGGCCAAATGGGATTAACATTTGTAGGACTTGCACTTGGGAATTCTGCATGATTTTGAAATATTTTATTGTAGGATTGGGGTCCATTTACAATGAGAATGGGGGCCCGTTTTCAGCCCTCTGGACCACAAAAAAATCCATGCATGTGGATTCAACAGGTGCTCCATGCAATACACTTTGTTATCAATGTACACAACAAATAAAACACTGTGACTGGCAGTAAAAGTATACAAATTCACAATTCACAAAGATGAGGAAGGGGGGAGGCAGGCATGCACCACACCCTATGCACTCCAGGTATAACCCCCACCCAACCCCCTCTGCCAAGCAAGTCAATTAAAATAATGCAGCAAAAATGTTTGCAAAGGACACTAAAGGGATCAGAAATAAATGTCATTTAAGGATAAGTGTCCTGTATACAACTGGTTGAAAATAATCATACAGCTAAGAAAATGGACCAATAAATGTTGTTCTCTTTAATATCCTGTGTATGAAGATGTCCGCAAAAGCAAGTTTTACTCTTTTTAAGCACTAAAGAATTCAAGAAAGAGTTTCCAAACTTTCATATTTCTGTAGTTCTTGTTGATGTAAGGCCTGAATAGTGCAGAACAGCAAACTACAGGTTGGCAATTATGGCAAATTAAAAAATCATACAAAATTGTGCAAGCTGGGTAGCTGAATCCTATACAACATGACACAATTTGTTTATCTCTGTCCTTACTGGTTTAGATTCTGTAAGCTCATCCAAAATGCAGCATGGCAATAAATAAATAAACAAAAACAAAACACAAACACACAGAAGGATGTGTTAACCCTTTCCCACATACATAAGCATCGGGATGCCACTACCTCATTCAATGCTGTCTTTCGATGCCTCTACTGTATTTTAATATAAATGCATTTCAATGCCTCTGCCAGATCTCCATACAAGCACTTCCAGATGCCCCTGGTGAACAACTGCCATTTACATGGCTAATTCATGGTGCCCACATGATGGGAATATCCACTCTAGTAAAACAGGCTTTTTGAAAGTTTTTATGATGTCACAGTATGTGCCAGCATATTAGATGCAATCATAAATAGTCAATCAGAGACAAGAGAGCATCAGAAATTCATCCAAATGCAAACAGCTGCCACTATCTTTGCTGGCAGAATCACATAATCCAGATTCAATTTTGAGGATTAAATCATCTGAAGACCTTGACAGAAATCCATGAAAAACTGTTTTATAAAAAAAAAAAACCAAAGAAGCCCAAGTAGCCTACACAGCAATGACAATGATAGCCAATTTTGAAGCCCGACATTCAGTGGAATCCATTTATAGCACACAGACCTGGGACTCACCACTTGTATAAGCAAGCAAGAATGGTACTGTTTATTATATATACTTAAGAAAGAAACAATAAGCACTAAATATTGAATCTGAAAGCTTTAAATATGCATTTATCAATGTGCATTTTTTCCCAATCAGTCATATTGCGATACTGTCAGCTATGGCATGCTGTTCTATTGATAGAACCTTGTATAATGTAGCAAGAGACATGCATACTAAGCTGTAGTTCAGTGGTAGGAACTATCAGGGAAAGGGTTAAGTCTTGATGTGTTACAAGTTCTTTAACAAAATGCGAGAAAATGGCAAGGTGTACAGCAGGGTGGATAATAACTAAACAGCAAAAAGGCTAGCTAGTTAGCTAGGTACATACTGTAGTTGTTTCTATTGTTTGTGACCGTGTGCTGTGGGAAGAGGAACTAATTAAGATGCTGTCCTCAGTTTCCACAGGGATGCCATCTTTTTCATATGTAACTGTGCGTTTCTCTGTCTTGACGATGGGTACGTTTTTCGTTGATACCGGTATGTCCTCATGGTCAGGGTTAAATTTGTAACTTTCAGTTGGCACAGTTGGTGGCTAAAAATTCAATAAATCAAAAAGATACTTATACAAGAAAAATTACACCTTGAAAAGTATGCTTCCAATGAAATTAGGCTTTTGATGTTCAATAGTAAAGGAAAACACAAAATCAGGCCCCACTTTCATAAAATGTCTCAACATGAGTAGGCTATCAGCTCAAACTTTTCTCTCTAAATAAAATTTCAGATTTATAAAATAATTTCTTAATGTCACATATTACCATATATAGCCCATTGAAAACATTAGTTTATTGCATGTCATTGTTGTAGTTTCCACATTATGAGGTCTTAAAAATCTGTGGAGTACAATGGTTCGTCACTATAAAGGTCCCCAGTAAACCACAGCCCTCATATAACACATGGATGGTCATGGATCCCACTGAATTGGCTTACCTTATTTCCATCATTGCAAATTAATGTATTTCAGTCCTTTTTTAGAACTTTACTTTTAATAAGCACCATATGGCCATTATTGTGCTGATGTGCTATTAAATGATATACATACATACCATTGTAGTATCTGGATGCTGAAAACCAATTATAATGTATTTCAATTTTATTAAAGACCCAATTTATGTGGTTTTGTATACAACATGCTCTTTTACAACGAAGTACCAGGCTCCCATGAACCATTTTATAAAGAGGGATCAGTGTTTTTCATATACTCACAGTCCAGAGTGTTTATGAAAGCATGACCAGGCCCCGTAGTCATGAAACTGTCTCAGCACCAAAAAAATGAGATGTTTACCGAGATACAAACAATGAGATAAGACCGGACTTTTAGCGATTTTTACCTCTTAGCGTACAGTTATGGAAGATCAAATGTTCGGAAATTTGAGCATGCATTCAATGTTTGCCCTCAAACAGTTTCACAACTATGGGCCAATTGTAAGGTCTTTAAGAAATCAAAACAAAAAAGCTGTGAACATCCCCCCAACCCCACAACATGATCGAAACAAATAAATCCTCTTTTCTTCCATCACCAACAAATAAAATACAATACTTTTGATTAAAAATAATGATACATACCATGAAGATGGTCTGGTCCTTTGTCATCTGTATAGAAGAAATACAAACATGTTTCTGCAAAGAATTTTTTTAGGAAAGCCAAATAGCAAAAATTTCCCTAGCTATATTATGAGTATCTAAACATAATGCACAACTGCAGCTAGACTTGAACCTTGAAACTGTGGCTTTTTTTTTTTTTTTAAATGCTGAAAGACATAAATTTCACCTGCTTCAAATGATCATGATGATCCATGTTGGTTCATTTACTCAAACAGAGGGGAGATGCAGTAGCTCAGTTGGTACAGCATCAGGCTCATAATACACGAGTTACAGGTTCAATACTTGCCCAGGACAGCCCAGGTTAGCTCCAGCCTCCATTTCCTTGGCACGATATAGCCATAATTAAAATGGAATTAAAATGGACAAAAACACCCAAAAACTCAGATAAACTGGCTGTAAAGCTGAATAATTATTACTGTATATACTCGTGTACAAACCGATACCAACTGCAAACTTTATTGACCCTGATCTGCCATCACATAATGTGCCAGCAGATCTGGGTCTATGCAGTTTGTAAGGACTAATCAGTAGAACAAACAATACAGACCCTAATCTGTCGGCGCATTATGCGATGGCAGATCAGGGTCTATGTTGTTTGCATTTGGACCTGGCTTATAGGCGAGTACATACGGTACTTCTCAATAGCCACATGATACCCTTCTGAGAGACCTTTTGTCACAGAAAATTAGTACATCTTTATCAGAATACGAATTTCTAATGATTAAGTCTTTGATTCATAGAGCAGCTTGAAAGCATACCTGTGCATGTAGGTTAATTATGAGTCAAGCTACGTATTCAACGTTTCAAGGACATTAAAGGTGGTTTTACTGTTGCAAATTGTTTTACCAATGACACATTAGCAGTGCCCAGAGATGTAAACCATAGAACATGCTTTTCATGAATCCTTCTTCAATTTGGCACAATCTATGCAGTCCAATAAAAATAGATAAAATGTTCATTACAAGTAACAAAACTATACAATCAGTTTGCATCTAACAATAAGCCTATGCTTCTCCACAGTCGGAAATAAAAAAAGGTCCAATGCTAATAATGGGGACCCCATTCCTTTAATTCTAGAGCCTTGAATTCCTCATACATTTCTGGCTAAAATAATAACTATAAACAGTAGTCCTCACGAATTATCTGCACTTGTCTTTTCTCTTGTTCGCCTAATAACCATCTGACTGGTTTCTTGTTCTATACTTACTGTTTTTTTTTCATTTAGAAACTACCTTCGACATACCAGTCTATCATATTGGTGCAGAGTATTTTTGTCCCTACCAGTCTTGACATAGAAAACTGCTGTTTAACATTTTGTCAATATAATTGAGAATGTGAAATTTTCACTAAAACTTCATAATATTTCTGCAAATCTGGAATCATTGGCATCTCCGAGTGCTGGTAAAATGGATATTTGCAACAGAAAAAATAAACACTTTGAACATCGTCAAATACTGTGATCCCCATTCTAACACACATTTGAAAATATTGTTGAAAATGTTGGTCTCCAGGGCAATATGTCACAAGGAAGGCTATGATCTCTGGCTGCTGACGACCTTTGCACATTTAAAGAATGTAGTACTTATCAAGATGCATTCCCTCACCAAGTTTCATGATTCTTGATAGGATAATATGCCTATACACTGCCAAAAACTCATGTGGTCATAAGCTAAATGGAAAACGTGACCAAATCCAGCAAAAGGTGAAATATAGGTCACAATAAGCTTCTTGAAATACTAAGCGATGCACATCATCATTTTCATGATTCTAGCATGAAAAGTGCCTGAGAACACAAAATATAACCCATGTCGGTACAGTGCAAAATTGTGCCATAATGACCCACTTCTGTAATAAGGGAGTAGTGCTCATCAAGATGCATCCCCACACCAAGTTCATGACTCTAGATAGAACAGTATGTACATCACATGCAAAACAAGAGTCCCTCGAAGGGACTGATGCTCTGCTGGGCAAAATGACTTTTCATTTCTTCCTTTTTTACTGCTGAATGTTGAAACCATCCCTGATATTCTTCAGCTATAACAAAATGTTCAAATTAGCTGCTATGGTGCACATACTGGATGTCAGCTTGACACAAATTTCATTCAGGACAAGGTAAACATCATTAAAAGTGTTTTGGTGAAAAAACCCATGTCATAATGAGCATCCATTCAGGGGGAACAGTCACAAGATTTATAAGACAGTCATCATGGCAGCCATATTGGATGTCCACCTGGCACCATTTTCATTGAGGACCAACTAGGTACCATAAGAAGTCAATTGGTGAAAACCCCATGTTGATATAGCCATAATTTGAGAGGAGTAGAGATAGCTCTATTTTCAACATATGACTTTCCATTCATGAGTAGCAATAACAAGATTTGTAAGATAGTTGCTGTGGTCACTATACTGGACGTCAGATTGGCACCATTTTCAATTAAGACCAACTAGACATCGTAAGTCTTTTAGTGAAAACCTCATGCTGATACAACCATCCATTCAGGAGTAGTGATACAAAGATTTTCAAGATGGCCTTTGTGTGGGGCCATATTGAATGTCAGATAGGCGCCATTTTCATTTTAAGACCAACTGGACATCACAAGAAGTCTTCTGGTGAAAACCCCATGTCAGTATGACATTCTGTTCAAGTAGAGTTGTGATAACAAGATTTTTAAGATGGCTGCCATGATGATAATATTTGATGTCAAATCAGTACAATTTTCATTTAGAACAAGCTAGACAGGATATTAAGTCTTTTAATGAAAACCCCCTGTTGATATGGCCATCCATGCCGGAGTAGCAATAAAAAGATTTTCAAGATATCCACTGTGGTGATCATATTGGACGTCAGATCGGTACCATCTTCATTTAGGACCAATTAGACATCATCAGACGTCTTTCAATGAAAACTCCATGTTGATATGACCACCAATCAGGGGGATTAGCAATAACAACATTTTCAAGATGGTTACTGTGGTGGCAATATTGGATGTCAGATCAGCAGCATTTTTATTTGTGACCATCTAGACATCATAATAAGTCTTTGGGTGAAAACCCCATGTTGATATGACCATCCATTCAGGAGAAGTAGCGATAACAAAATTGTCAAGATGACTGCCATGGTGGCAATACTGGACATCTGATCAGCACCATTTTCATTTAGGACCAACTAGACATAATAAGAAATCTTTTAGTGAAAACCCGATGTTGATATAACCATCGATGTAGAAGGATTAGGAATAAGATTTTCAAGATGGCCACTGTAGCGGCCTTATTAGAAATCTGATTAGCACCATTTTAATTTAGGACCAACTGGATATCACATGAAGTCTTTTAGTGAAAATCCCATGTTCATATGACCATCCATTCAAGAGGTGTAGCAATAACAATATTTTCAAGATGGCTGCTGTGGCAGCCATATTGGATGTCAGATAAGCACCATTTTCATTAAGAACCAACTAGACATCATAAGAAGTATTTTAGTGAAAACCTGTGTTGATATAAAAATTCAATCGAGAGGAGTAGCGATAACAAGATTTTCAAGATGGCTGTCATGGTGGCCATATTGGACCACACATCGGCACCATTTTCATTCAAAACCAACTAGATATCATAAGAAGTCTTTCAGTGAAAACCCCATGTTGATATGACCATCAATACCATGGCAGCCATTTTGGATGAGCATAATTTTTATTTATGAGCAACTAGACCGTGGGATGAATTTGTGCATAAAGTTTCATGGCAATCCTCCAAGTAGTTTATGAGGAGTAGCGATAACAAACTTGTGCTAATGGACAGATGGACGAGAGACAATATACCATCCCATACTTTTTTAAAAAGTTCAAGACTTTCTCAGTTGGAATGACATGCAGGAGAACGATTCAGGTCTATTCTACATCCCTGAGCCAGTAAAAACTAGGTCATAGTGATTTTTTGTTGTTGTTATTTTAAGGTTTTGGCACTAACAGATGTGTACAATGAATTAGTTTGATGATTCTAGCATAAATAGAACCTGAAAAACAAACTTAAAAAGAAAGTTTAGTCAAAGTCAGTGAAGCATAAAATATGGATCAGTGACCTACCTTTTGTGACGAGAATGTAGTACTACTCATTAAGATGCATTCTCTCACAAAGTTTCATCATTCCAGGTATAATAGTATGTATGCAGGGTCCAAAAACCTGAGCTAAATTCAACAACTTAACCAAGAATGTAAAACTATGTATATGCATGTACAAAGTTGGCCCCTACCCACCTCCCCAGGGTTTGGTGCTATAAAACCTATTCGAAACTGTTCTCTAGGACAGAGGAAGAAAAATGGATTAGATGCTATGAGACTGTACACATGTAAATGCTTTTATATGTGTGGACGCCGATGCCATGGGTAGTACAATAGCTCTCCTCCACTTCATGAAGTCAAGCTAATAAAAATAGTCACTCAAAATGTTTTGGAAGAAAAAAATTGCTCTTACACTATCTGTTGTCATGCGCCTGTCCTCCTCTGAATCAAAGCCTCTCCTGATTCCTTTAGGGGCCACAGGAGGCGGGACCTTCTTCTGTCTTTCTGATGCCTCGTCACCTGCTGGGTTGAAGAATGGCATTGTCTCTTCACCCTCAGAAGATGTAGACTTTTTAGTTGTCTATGTAAATTTGTAAAAAGTGATAAAATAATAATTTCCTAAGAGTTTATGTATTCAACACATATCGATGACAAGCATGCAACTTGCTTAGATTTTTGTCAAAATGCCCCTTGTTAACCGTTTTGTCTTCTCATTCATGATTTCTACACCTGTTGCATATAAAAATTTAGGATCATAGAAACTGAAAGAATGGAAAAATATGTATAGCTGAATGCAAAAATTCTCAGTTACTAGCTAAATCTTGGTTTTTCTCTTCCATATACTGCAAATTCAAACTATCACAAAACTTGTATAACTCAAACATCAATCACTTAAATACTCGGCATCACTGAAATGACTTAGTCCCAGTGTAGAACATTCTCATTACTGTGACCTCAGAAAACACCAACTACCAACTATCCAGAACTCAAACCCCTTCAACTCACCGTAGTTCTTATTAATAAATGATTTATGTCAACTTTCTGTATGCTGATTTTCTTTTTCATTCAAATCAAAACTCTTTTTTCAAAGTGGATATTTAAAATATAAATGCATTTGTATCATGTGTCATATTCTGCAAACGGACATTAACCTTTGCAATTCATCACCGATTGAAGCATGCAATAACAAACAGGCAAAAGGGGCTGAACAACACATGCAACCAATCATTCAGTTAGTAAAAATTCAAGGGAAATCACTCAAACAATGCAGGTAATTCTGTTTAAAGAGAATTTATATCGTGTAATAACAACGTCATGAAAATGATACACTATTCGTTGGTACAAATGTGTATCAGATTGTATCATCATGTAATAACCACGTAATTTGTTGGTACAATGCTCTCTCACAATAAGGTGTCTCAGTATAACACTTTTTAAGGCAGATATGATCATTAATCCCATTACATCATGTAATAGTAATACTATGTATAAAATACCCCAGTATAAGGTGACCTTACCTATTACATGGTATATTTTTTATTCTTCCCTTGAACAGTGTTATATTGAGGGACCAATGTACTATGTACAATGTACTCCAGTATAAGGTAACCTCACCTAAAACATGGCATACTTTTATTTCTATAATAGGAATATTGTCAATAATATACCCACTATAAGTTGACCTCACTTATAACATGGTACACTATTATGTCATAGGAATACTCTGGATAATGTACCCCATTATAAGGTGACTTCACTTATAACATGGTACACTTTTATGTACCAGAAATAATGTGTATAATGTACCCCAGTATGTGATCTCACCTATAACATCGTACACTTTTATTGCCCCCCTTAACAGCGTTATTGTGGGGATCACTGTATTTTGTAGGTATAAAAATGTATATCACATAGAAGATCATTTGTATATCAGAGAGGACAGAAACCTTTTCATCATGAAGATAAAAAGTTTTACCTTACTTTCTTCTGCACAAGATATACACAACTGTGAACAGCAGGCTTAAAATATACTGTCTTCATAATGCACTGGCAGATCAGGATTTATGCTGTTTGTAATAATGATTACTCCTAACAAACAGCGTAGACCCAGATCTGCCAGCACATTATGTGACAGCAGATCTGGGTTGATGCAGTTTGCAGTTAGATCTGACTTGTATGCAAGTATATATGGTAACTAAACTGGTTAAAATGTTCACAGTTGATGCATGTTATACTGTACATGGTTAAATGTTTTACCTATCTATATCCCTGATAAACTGTAATAATTTAATATATATAGGGCACTTCCTCACTATAGAGCCCTTAATTACAATGTAGTTTCATTTATAAGACAGGCACATATTTTCTTTTATAAGACAGGCATGATCATGGGTCCCATTTTATTCTAGAATACCAGACATATGTATAGTGTACTTCATTATAAGGTAGTTTCACCAGAAGGCAGTATAATCTATGGTCTCCATGGGCATCGTTATAATGAGGGAGTGCAATATGAAAGCTATGACAAGACAAAACATCCCTTTAGGCATAAAATTGGCCACAGAAATACAATTATTTGAATGCATAATGGAACAAAGTTATGAAGCCAGAAATTCCTTTGTATCACGTCTTTTTCTATGACATTATTTTGCCTGAAGGGACGTTTTCTTTCATCGTTTCTCATACATATATTTCTGTGCCTAATACAGCATTCAACTTAATCAAGGCTGTCAATAATATGTGAGGACAGTAAGACAGCATAAGTGAAAGTTCCTGTCAATCATTAGGCAAAATAGTGCCTCAAGTCATGTGGTCCATGAACTTACTGTATTAGGAGGTGTAAGTGGGA
Organism: Margaritifera margaritifera; assembly: GCA_029931535.1. Taxonomy (NCBI): domain Eukaryota; kingdom Metazoa; phylum Mollusca; class Bivalvia; order Unionida; family Margaritiferidae; genus Margaritifera; species Margaritifera margaritifera. The sequence goes on from JAQPZY010000958.1 coordinate 493,760, forward strand.
TGAACTCCATTTTGCGATCAATCGAACTATAATCCCCAGGCTTCAAGCCCAAGCCTCCTGCCCGATAATCAAGGTCGCCCTGAAATATAGCGTGGTATAATTTTGAGAAGAAAAAAAAAAGCCTTATACCTTGCAACAAAGTCCAAATTTTCCCTGAGGCACAAGTGATTTGGTAGTTATGACGCATACACATTTGATACCACATTTCCTTGGTTTATTTTAAGAACTGCCCCCATCATTACAAAATATCCTGAGCACAAAATTCAACTCATATTAAAAAATTTCCATTTCAGTCACAATAAGCATATTTTAAAAATAATTTCAATATATAGCTCAGTTATGCAGTGTTGCACCATGAGCAAGCCCAGGGGGCATTCTCCCACACCAAACTGCTCATGTCCCCGTAAATGTAACAAATCCCAAAATCCTGATCATTACAGAAGGACACAGGTATGCACAATGTTCCCCTGACAGTTCAACCAGGGTACAACACTGTTTTATGTCTGTGCTGCATATTGGCACTATTCTCTGATGAGAAATAACTCCGAGAACAAGTCTTTAGTTTGGCATCTTGAGTTGCATTAAATTTTAGTGCTCAGATTTGTGGATATGGTCTATTCTCATTTATCTGACACAAATTTTTGTCATTATAAACATAAATAAGAGTTCCTTGGAGGGATTGACTACTGACCACAAATAATTTCCAGGAATTCAATATAAGACCATTTCTTCTTTTTAACTGCCAAGTGTTGAAACCATCTCTGACATTTTTGAACGATAAGATTTTCAAATTAGCTGCTGTAGTGGCCATATTAGATGTAAGATCAGCACCATTTTCATTGAGGACAAACTAGATATCATTAGAAGATTTTGGTGAAAACCCCGTGCTAATATGACCATCCATTCAGGAGGAGTTGCAATAAGATTTTCAAGATGGATATCATGGCAACCATATTTGAGATAAGATTGGCACCATTTGTATTTAGGACCAACTGGATATTATAAGAATTCTTTTGGTGAAAACCCTATGTCGATATGACCATCAATTCTTCTGGAGTAGTGATAACAATTTTCAAGACAGTTACCAAGGTGGCCATATTGAACATCAGATCAGCGTCATTTTCATTTGGGACCAATTAGACATCATAAGAAGTCTACTGGTGAAAACTCCATCTCAATACGACTTTCCATTTAGAAGTAGTAGCAATAAGAGAATTTTCAAAGTGGCTGCCATGGTGGCCATATTTGAGGTCAGATTGTCACCATTTTCATTTAGAACCAACTAGATATCATAATTATTTTTCTGGTGAAAACCCCATGTCGATACGACTTTCCATTGAGTTGTAGTGATAAGGTTTTCAAGATGGCTGCCATGGTGGCCATATTGGATGACAGATCAGCACACTTTTCATTAGGGCAAACTTGACATCATCCATTTTAATAACACTTTAAAAGTGATGCCAGATAAACAAGACTAGACTTTACCAGATTTAAAGCTGAAATAATAGTTTAGTTAAGGGATCACACTATACAAACTAAAATCTACAGGATTCATTCTGCAAATTCAACATCCAGGGCATGCATCTTCTGTAATGTGGAAACAAAATTATTAGACCCATGGACATTGCTGCAAAAAAACAGACCATTGGTACATGCTATATAATTTTACTAATTCTGTTGAAAGTGAAAACTTGCAAAACTTATTACCAGAATATTAGGTATTGTCATTCATAGACTTTGTCTGTAATGGACAAAGTTGTTTCCCCTTCCCTCCAAAGAAATTTTAAAAAACCATTAAATGGATTATATACCACACATAAATCCAAGACAATTATAAAATGTCTACAAGATGCAGCCAAACCTGCTACAGTGGTAACATCTACACAACAGTTACCTATAGGTTGAGGTCAGGTGCTAAAAATCCAATCACAATTTAGTCCCCATGTACATGTATATAATGATCATCTAGGATAATGGCAATGCAATTTTCTCTAAGGACAAATGACATTCATTTACTACACTCATCTGAATACAATGTGTACTTGGTTTCATATGGTATTTAAAAAATCAGGTCCAATCAAGAGATAGATAAGACTTTATACAGGTATGTACAGACATAAATACTGTGCTCTATGAAATACCTGCAGTATGCACTTAAATAATTTTTTATTTGGTTGAAATGTATGTGGGAAGACTCATCATAAAACAGTGCACACCAACGATATCATAAACAATTATGTGTAAATAAATACAATAAGAGTTTGCTCCCTTTGTGTTAGAAGCTCTCCACTTTGGAGGTGCATTCTCTGTCCCAATAGACTCGGGCCATATAGTGACTCTGGGACTTATTTAAGCCACAAAGTTAAGCGGTAACAAGATACCAAGCATACATGGTGGTAAGTTCCAAGAAAATCCTGTTCTCAACACATTTTAGCAGCCACTTTCATCCCACAATAAATGCTGTAATTGAGACACGTGTTCATTAAACTGAGTTTTGACTAAAAGCATAGGTGTGAACTTATTAAGGAATGTGCGAGTATAATGCTAAATATGGTACCTGGATTCAAATAATTACTTCACCCTGTCTTAACATTTGTAAATAACACTTTACAAAATTGCTCACAATACTAAAATATATTGACCAACTTAAATGTGCATTGACAAATAATTCATTTCTCATTGTTTGCTATTTCAATGCCAAATCCAAATTTTTTTCAGATACCTCCTGAAATATACACAGTAAGTGTTCCTAAAAAAAAAAGTGAATTCATTGAAAATTGAAAGTGAGTTACATGTAACACAGTGAAGAATGCATGTTACAAAAATATCTCTGCAAGCTAGGTATTCTGTTCTGTAATGCTTCCATATGATATAAACTACTAAGTGACTTACAAAAAAAGCATAGGCATAATTGTTAAAAAGCAAAACTATACACTTTAGCCTAAAATGTATGTACATCTAATACTAAACGGTACACAACTCATTGTTCCTTTAATACAATATACAAGTATGAAGATACAGCATGGGAATGATGAGCAATATTTTAAGTTGGATGTTAAAGTACTGTGATGAAAGCTAGCAAAAGAACAAGATAATCTTTCCCATTTTTAATTCACAAAATGTGAACTTTGAGCTTCCAAGTTCAAATGAGTGCTAACAGCACCTTGTGGATTAAACATCATCCACTATGATATAGACACAGATAATTATCAAACAAAATCATAAAATTGTGGTTAATAATTTACTATCCACAAAGTTCTACTCTTGAGAACTACATGAAGTTGATAAATTGTATGTACTGACTAATCCCAAGAAAATGAAGCATCAAGAAAATCAATTCAAGTACAAACATTGAAATCTGACATTAAAAATGTTGTACATACTATAATCATTGTAACAACCACTTTCATGGAAATTATTTCAAGTTTACCACTGCTAGTATAACCTAATACAATAGGCATAAGTGGGACTGTGATCACTCATCTGGCTAACATCTGCCTAATAACTAAATGCAAGAGCAGTGCTGTTGATTGCATACGTTCTGAAAACAATCTTTTCAAGGTTTTTCTATTTTTTCATATCTTCATCCACATTTCAAGGCAGATCAGCATCATTTCTCCAATATTGAAAGGCCTTGATGACAGAATGCTTTCTGTCTGAGTTGGTCAAATTCTGTTGAAGAGTTTCTCGAGTTAAACTTGCTTCAATGCTTGTCTATTTATAGTTACAGCAGCCATATTTGTTGGGGTGGATTGGCATCATCTGTGCAAATGTCAAATCCCTTTATGTCAGGATGCCTTCCATCAAATTTAGTCAAATTATGCTGAGTGTTTTTTTAAAGTTGTTTAAAACATTTTCTATTGTTAGTAATTGTTAGTAATTGTGTCAATATTTGATAGCGAATCAGCACAATTTTGTACAAAACTTTTAAAGCTTTACATGTCAGGATGCTTTCTGTCAATTTCTGTCAAATATTCTATTTTCCAGTTAGCATCTATGTGCACATGATTCCACGTCAGTGAGGCACTTGATCTGCAAGATCACACATGAGAACACGAGATTTGACTGAAGTGGAGCTATACCTCTTCCTGTATATTTAATAACCTGTCAGTGAAAGAACTTAAAAAGAACTTGCAATGGACTCATAAACTGCATCAAAATGACCACACATAATAAACCCTCAACATATTAAAAAAGAGTGGTTTATATTTTCATTCACTGGGTGGGAAAAAATCTTTCAGATGCTTTTGGTCAAATGTGGGTTATTCTATTAAGCTATTTTTGAGAAGTCATTTCAAGGTTTCCATTTTTTTTTAGAAACTCTGACCATATTTGACATCGTAATCAGCATAATCTGCAAAAATTTGAAAGCATTCTGTTGAACAGTTGTTAAGAAAAAGTAATTTAAAGGTTTTTCTATTTCTAGCAGCAGCAGCCATTTTAGAGGCAGATCGGCATAATTTTTATAAATTTGATGGCCCCTCATGCCAGGATGCATCCTGTCAAATTTGGTCAAATTCTGTTATGCAGTTTTTTAAAATATAAAAGGCTTTTCTATTGTTAGTAATAGTGGCCATATTTGATGGATCAGCATCATTTATATAAACTTGAATCCCTTTGTTTAAGAATGCTTTTAAAATTCTCTAAAGTGGTTTTTGAGAAGTCGTTTTAAGACTTCATACTTTTAGTAACAGTTGCCATATTTGATGGTGGATCAGCATTATGATTTGTATTTGTTTGATGACAGATCAGCATCATCTGTACAAACCTGAAATGCCTTCATGGTTAAAATTGGTCTAGTGGTTTTTTAGAGGAAGCTAAAAATAACAATTGTCGACATATGCACAATGCATGATGGGTGCATGACTATACTACAAGTTCATTTGGCCTATCGGACACATGAACAAATAATTTACAATGTGTGACTTGAACCACGATTACAAAACAAGGTTCATACGTTTCCAATTAAGTGATATTCAAGGACTTTTCCTGGACTTTCCAGGGCCTCAAAAATAAATTTTCAGGGCCTCAAAAAACATAGATTGTAAAAATAAAAATCATATATGGAATGACAAGCAATACAAAGTCAAAAAGTTGAAACACAGGAGATTGGCAACACAACAGTGCAAGATCATTGATGAATCTATTATGCCGATATTCCAAAAAACTGTATGACACAAAAATGGTCCAAAATAATTTGAGTTGAAAAAAATAATTTTCACTAAAATGTCAATTTTCAATGATTTCAAGGCCTTGAATTTAAAAAGCCAAAATCCAGTACTTTTAAGGTTTTCAAGGAAGTGAATGAACCCTGACAAAAGATATTTCATTCCCACCACTACCATATCAAAGTGATATTATGGGTAAGTGTAGATGGGGATGGTAGTGTCATCACTGATCGGTAATACAAATTCTTGTCAAGCCACACACTGTAGAAAGCCAGATGAATAAAATAAGGTTTAAAAATACAAAATACTGGGAAAACTATGTAGTTTCATAATCAATAAGAATGGGTCGTATCTCCTCTCCAGTCCATGCTGACCACTGAGTAGAAGACCACTGAGTATAAGAAAAAAGGAACCAAGGGTTAAAACAGAATAATAACCAAATCATACACTGTACAAAATTTAAAAAAAGCAAAAGAGCCAAACTATCAAATTCCTTCAGGTTGTTACAATAAGCATACATAATGACTTAAATTAAGAGAATGAAAATAAATTCAGTCTGCCAACTTGTATACTAAACAATGACATCACATAGTTTGAAATAGCTTATGAAACTGTAAAATGAAATTCCAAATGGAAAGAATTAAAGCAATCTTTCTGCAAATAAAAATGATAGTTGGGCATGTATTTTTCTAGTGACAAGTTTCTATGTAGAGCATGGGATGAATGTGTATGTAAAGTTTCATGGCAATTTCCCAGTAGTTTAGTTTAGCGATAACAAACTTGCTAACTGATGGATGGATGATGGACAACAGACCATACCATAAGTTCTTCTAGTCTATGGCCAGTAGAGCTAAAATAGCATTAGGTTGCCATCTATATGTGACATGCAGACATTGCTTCACATTAAAAACCTGCTGTTGAAGGGTAATACCACATATCAAACCAGTGTAGATGTTCATAAGTTTGTATTTCCACAAGTGAAAGTGTTTTTCAATTCAGTTTTCAAACATAAATTACAAAACATCTCTCGTTTCTCACTTATTTTTGAGTCATGGATGGATCTTTTTCCAGTTCTCATTGAAAGAGCATTTTCTTTTCTTGGTGGTGGTTGCACCATTTTCTTCTCACTCAATGCCGTCATTGGAACTATCATCATCAGTGTAAGGTTTAATGGAGTGAAATGGGTAAAGGAGTTCTAAAACTGTAAGTAATAAAAAAAACTCTACATGTACTTCTTGACACAATAACCCCAATCTGGGACATGAAATGGGCAGGAGCAGCAAATTCCCCTGAGGTCTCTGTGTGTTCATGTCATATCCCAAACATGAAGTGTCTTGGTTAAGGGATTACGAAAATAAAAGTGATGAAAATAACCAAATTGTGACCCTACCAAAGGACAGAACCCAGGGGAAGGATTGGTACTTGAGAAAAGGGGGATGTTATATATTCCAAATATGTGAATCAGGTGAGGAATTGCCGAGTTATAAGTGCTGTAAAATACTTTAAACAAAAGGTGTCCCCAATGTAATTCATGACCCCATTATCCCACCCAGGTGCAGGACCCACAGGCAGAGTGGTACTGAGAGAAAAAGCATATGCGATGTTCTATTCCAAACCTAAATGTGTCCCCATTATAATTTTTGACTCCATGGGACCATAGTGGTACCGAGTGAAGTGAAGCATGCGCTATTATATTACAAATATCAAGTGAATCAGGTAAGGGGTTACTGACTTGCACTTGCTGGGAAAAAAAACTTGAATCCAGCTGTCCAGACTCACCCACACACCCACAAATGGACAACTCAAATGCTACATGGCGCTATCTCAGGGGCATAAAAAGCAACAAGTGTACAAAGTTTGGGCTGTTTCTCCATTCTGTCATAAGGCAGGTCAAGAACACCAGGCATGTATAGGTAAGACAACTAATCAAAACTTAGCATGTTGGAACCCATCTAGAAATTATGTTATTGACAGAGCCAGCATATACTTCTGTTATTAACAAGAAGAAAAACAAGTGAAAACAATCCTTATTTTTTGCACCAATTTGACTGCATGGAGACTACAATTTTGCAGCATGTATTTTCACAATTTGTAGGATTCCCACATTCATGCATCCTAGGTGCAACCCTGTAATGGTTGCTCGGTCTTACTCACTCTTTTATAATAAACATTCAACTATAACTGAAGGTTATATACCAATCTGTGATTTTTGCATTTAACTGAGACAGGAATAACTTAATTGACTTTTAACCAAGAATGGTATGCCTTGTGTCCCATTTAACCAAACTGTCAGCTGAATGCAACATAAGACATTCTATCCACTGTTAAATGTGATACATTGCATACCATCTTGGTTGAGTTCAATATAGCTGTTACAATCTCAGTCAAATGTTATACACTTGTAATACCAAACCTTCCAGGACCCTTTAGAGAACTAGAGTAAGCACATGCTCAACTGTTCATTTGGACAAGGTCAGCAGATATTTATCGACTTATATATGTCTGCAAATTATGACATTTTGATGACTATCATACATGCTTAAAGCTATAATGCCATGCCATTTTTAATCACAGCCAACTGCAAATGATAAACCTAAAAAAAAAAGACGTCTTTAATCATTATCTGCAACTTCATTTTTAGTGACGAGAAGTATATGCATCTTTCAGAATAAAAATTATTTCAGTACAAGAACAACTGCCTTGGAATGAACATGCGTAATTAAATTTTACATCCTTAAGGAGGCAAATAGGCAGTTGCAGATTATGTTCAGTTCAATACATGCAAGTGCTAAGCAAAGGGCTTGAAAGAAACGTTTACTTTTAACAAAATAGCTGTTGAAGAAATCTTTTGTAATTAAATTTTATATGATATATATCAGTAAGAAAATTTATATAAAGATTTTATGACGTTAAAAAATAAATCATTTGAAGACAAAAGAAAGGCTTCCAGCCTAAGACATTTTTCTTTGAAAAAACCGGAGGAAAAAAACAAAAATACCTCATCATTGTGTCGGAAAAGTGACCTAAAGGCAAAACCTAACCAAGATGTAACAAACAGGAAAATGAGGATAACAGTGTACACCCTATCACTTTCAAAATGGAGCATAAAAAGTGAAACAGATCTGACATGCTCATCAACATTTTATGATGTAATCATTCTTCTAATAAACTTCTCCATTGTACATGTTAACTGCAAGATTTACTCTGTGAATCTTAACTTTGATGAACAACAACAACTTTTGGCAGCTGTCACACAAGTTAGTAAAGGCTTTATCTACTATGCTTTTCAAAACATCTATATGAATATACCCACATATATAGCGCTGATATTGGACAAGTGTTCTGTACAACTTTGTACCTTAACCATGTCTTGTATTCCTGACTTTATCTATGTAAAATTAGGTGTTTACTTGCAAACATGAATCTCATCGCCAATAGCACATTTGGAGTAGCCGACAATACAGGCTGGTATAGAGGAAAATACCATACCATAGTTACTCATACATACAAATTTGATTCACGTGGCCAACTTTTAACTGAATTACTCTCAATTTCAGATGCATCCACATATCAATTTTTATGAATGTATTTAAAATTGAGTCCAAGATATTAAGGGTGTAATGAACAGATAATACAAAAATTATTCAAGCATGAAAATTTGGCCACCGTGACCTACTTTTGGTATGATCGAGTTACCCCCTTCCTCAAGATGCCTCCACAAGCCAAGTTTCATTAGTGTTGGTGAAATAGGGTCAAAGATATTGAGAGTGTAATGGATAGCTGAAAACACAAATGTCATTCAGGCATGAAAATCAGTTTACAATGACCTAATTTTGAGATCGTAGCATTGCTCCCCTTGATATGCATCCGCAAAATAGGGTCCAAGATATTGAGGGTGTATCAAATGAATTGATGAAAATTCAAAAGTCACTCAAGCAGCAAAATTAGGTAACAGTGACCTAGTTTGGTATGGTTAAGCTACTTTTTTTGAAATGCAAAGACATACCAATTTTCATGTGTTAGTGAAATAGGATCCAAGATACTGAGGATGTAAAGAAACAAACTGCTGTAAACATAAAGTCACCCTAGCATGAAAAATGGGTTGTCGAGATGTATCCACATACCAATTTGCATAACTGTAATTGGGTACAAGACACTGAAGGTGTAATGAATGAACAGCTGAAAATACAAAAGTTGCTCAAGCATGAAAACTGGGTAAAAATGACACTTTTGGATGGCTAAGTTAGATTTGTCAAGATGTATCAACATGCTAATTTTCATGAGTGTATGTGAAATAGGGGTCAAAATATTGAAAGTGTAATGAACAAACATCTGAAAATACAAAAGTCTCGGTATGGCCAAGTTGTATGTACTTACCAAATTTATCGTGCGTGTGCAATAAAGTCAAGGATATCAAAGGTGTTACGATTTAACAGCTGAAAATGTAAGTCACTCAGTCATTTAAATTAGGTCACAGTGGCAGAGTATTGGTCTAGTTCAGTTCTTTATTTCCAGATGTATCTAAATAACAGCTTTCACTAGAGTGTGTGAAATAGAATCCAAGATATTGAGGGTATAATAAATGAACAGCTGAAAATACAAAAGTCAATCAACATGCAAATTTGGTAACAGCAACCTAGTTTTGGTATGGCCGAGTTAATCTTCCCGAGATGCATCCACACAAATTTTTTTACAAGTGTAGGTGAAATAGGGTCTAAGATACTGAAGGGGGGCAAGATATTGAGAGGGTAATAAATGAATGAATGAATGAATGAATGAACAAATACACGAATAAACAGACAAAATGCTATATCCCCTCCTAACTTAATTGGCATGGGGATAATCAATACAAAACTTTAACATTATGGATGCTGCTGGCACTGGAAAAGTGACATGCATGGTGAGACAAATATCATGTTGCATGGTTAGCTTTCTTCATTTCACTGGCTCTTTTTTCTTTTATGCAAAATGTACTACTCACTCAAATCACTAGTGATCATCTCAGATTCAATCTATTGGCATGCAACTAACATATAGCTTTTCTCAAGAAACATCACAAATAATCATGCCAGGCAGAAAAATTTAACCAATCCACCTCAACTTCTGCATTCACAGCAGCCGCTATCCTTTCAATCTCTGGCAATTTTTCTCCTGATTTGTCCTCCCCATAATCGAGTGAAGAGGCAGAGCTTGAAGACGAGGAGGTAGAGTCATGTCTCTTTTTGTCCTAGTGAGGGATAGTAGCTTCAAATTAGCAAATGGAATATGACCTCTTCACTTTTAAATTGGGATGTAAAGTTTGACATTAAAATTACCATGTACATTTTCTAAAAGTTTGTGGACAAAGTATTTCAAGTTGTAAACATCTTTATTAGTATATTTTTAGTTGTAAAGGAACATCTTGGAAGTAGCTATAGTTATAATATTGAATAAAGATCTATGAATAAAAAGCATGACCAGGATTTTAATTTTCTATTATATTTATATTTTATACTTAATGGTATAAAAATGGAATTTTATATATAAAGAAGAAAACTTATTTCCTGTATTTAAATGAAAGAGTAAATATTACTATTGTCAGACTTTTAATTTAAAAACTGGAGTTTAACGTTTAAACGTCAACCTCTTGACTTTCAGTCATATCAGGAACAGTGGCATCAGTTTCAGCTGCTACAGCTAATGGGGCACTAGTGCCCTCTATTGGCAGGGAGTCTTCTTCCTGTGGTATTATTTCCTCAAGTGAGGATTCAACAGGAGACAACTCCTGCTCAGCAATTTCATCCTGATAACAGAAATTTTTAAATATGAAAATTGCATAAATTTTGAATAAATGCCTATTTTGAATTATATTAAAATTCAAACTTTGCACCAGTCAAAATACTCTGGAGGAATGATCTCAAGACAATGAAATTTCTTTTGAAGAATGCTTTGCATACTCTAGCATGTAAATAAATGGTGTGTCCTAAAACTGACTTCTACTTTATGTTTTTTGAAAGAACTATGCTTGAAATGAGGAAGTTTGTAAAAATCCTAATTCTTTGTCAATTTAATATTTTAAATGTAGTACTATCAATGAAACTGTAGTTATCTTTATCAACTTTTTTTTCCCTTTAAATGAAAATAAAGATGCAACTCATTAATTTTCAAGGTATATTAGTTCTTCAGCTAATTGTGTTACCTTCTTTAAATAAAGTCATTATTATTAATATTATTAATATTATTATTAATATTATTATTATTATTATTATGTCCTTGTGTATTTGTCCTGTTTTTATTAATTCTCATATTCTATCATCTGTCGTATGGTGTTTTCATCTCACAATTTAAACAAGCATCTAGCAGGTGTGAAAGATGGAAAAAAATGTCTATAAACAACATGGACAGGTAAAAATAGGTCTGAATAAGTCGGAATTTACAATTCTCCTCATTTTAAAATGGAATAATTCCAATTTTTCCTCATTCACTACTAAATATCCAACATTTTTCAGGTAATCATAAATTTCTTATTTGACAATTTGTAACACTAACAATACTAATAAAATGGTTGGCATTTCTGGCATGCAGTGAGAAGCCCATTTATTTCCTACTCTCTTAATGTACAAATATAAGAAAATAAAGGGCAACAAAAATACTCCAAATGAAGCAAATAAACTATTAACCACATAAAATAAGGAGTTGGCCATAAGGAATAGTCAAAAGAGAACTATTCATTTTACAGTAACACAGCTACATGCTAAAAACCTTTTTATATCCAATCTGATCACTGCCTCCAGATTTAAATTCCTGCAAAGCTTGTTGGAGTACGGTTTCCACTATTATTTCAGCTGTCTTTGCTATTGTGTTATCATCGGAAGGGGTCTTGGGTCCTCCGTCTATTTTCTCCTACAGGTTTAAATTTCAAAAAAGTTCATTGATATCAAGGTTTAAAATCTTTTATCTGTTAAATTCTGCATTAGAAATTCAAATACTTTATGCATTACCTGTAAAACATCTATTTTAACTTGGATTATAATTCTCCAATCTCCCTGATCATAAATACGGATATCTCTTTTGTAGCATTTGGGAGATTTGGTTGCAAGTAGATACAGAAAATTTTTCAGTATAGGTGTTTAATTTTCTGTGGCATTGTAGATCCAGTCTGAACTAGAAGGGATATGTTTTTCCAAGTAAAATCATATCTTCTCCCCCCCCCCGCAACAACAAGAAGTAATGTCATTCTGCGACACTGATACTTGACAGAAGGAAAAGAAACTCTAGGGAGATGAATATAATTGGTATTTTGGTTAGGAGTGTGATATACAAAGTCACTGATTTTGAAGGTACAGATTTTTGTCTTCCTCTTTGTAAGATTCAAACAGTTCATTAATTTAAATATTATATATATACTGTATATACTCACTTTTAAGTCAAGTCCAAATGCAAACAACATAGACCCTGATCTGCCATCGCATAGTGTGCAGCACAACAGCGTCTATGCTGTTTGTTCTACTGATTAATCCTAACAAACTGCACAGACCCAGATCTGCTGGCACATTATGCGAAAGACCTGGGTCCATACACTTAGACTCGACTTGTAAGTATATACAGTAAAGCTTTAACTTTGCATAAATAATGTTAAGTTTAAACACTGTGCAAAAGAAGGGCCAGTAGGCTGAAATCTTGGTCCATAAAGTAACCAAAAAAAAAAAAAAAAAGATTTTTGTTTGTAAAACACTGCTGATATAAAATTAAATAGAAATGTCAAAAAAATTCAACAACAAAAAAAAAAGATGCTACAGTGACATGAAAATCTAATCAAATCATCTACAGATGCCTACAAACATGCACATCAAATTTCATTTGTCTACCTCAAATGGGTTGTGCTAAATTGTGCAAACAAGATTTCTGCTCCAAAAGTTCAAAAATGTATTAAAAGAAAATAGAAAGATTGCTGCACTGGCCTAAAAATCTAATCAGGATATATACATATGAATACAATGTGTTTATCAAATTTCATTTCATTTGGCTATCTTTATCTTTCTTTGCTTAATCATGTTACGAGTCCAAAAAGTTTTAAAAAATCGGGGTTTTGTGGGGTGTTTTTTTTTTTAATAAATGGAAAAATTTGCTGTAATGGCCTGAAAATACAATTAGTTCAGCTACATATAATTACAAATAAACCTACCAAGTTTCATTTGTCTACCTCAAGCAATTTTTGGTAAATCTTGCTTACAAGGGTTTTGTCAAAATTGTCCAAGTCCAAAAAGTTCAAAACTCTGTATAAAAAAAAAAAAGCCAAAAAATTCCAATAATGTCCTGAATCAGGTCATGTACATAATAATACAAATAAGCAGTTTCTGAGTTACCTTAATTACAATAAAGTGTGAAGGATAGATGGAGACACAGGTAATGGATGGACAGCACAAAAACCAAAATGTCTTCCTATCATGGGGGTGGGGGTGGAAGTGGGGTAAGGGAAGCTATGTCCACTATCTTAAACTCTTAGTACAATTTGATCATATAATTGTACATGACTGGTAAAGTGAGCTTTTCTTAAGCATCATAAAAATCTTGTGCCATTTATATACAGATAAAAAGTTTCCTAAAATCAACAAGATTCTCACAATGAAATCTCTTCAAGTAATAAATTAATTACAACATAAAAAAACCACACTATCTTCTGTTGATCAAAGCTGTGCTAACAGGCGAACAGCAGGCTAAGTTATATGAAGGCCGTGAAGAAATTAATTTGTAACCTTGTAGACTTTTCATCATTCTTTTTGCCCTGATGGAGGTATCATGCTCAAAGAGGGAGAATTATTTTCATAAAAGTGTATATTATTATTATTATTATTATTATTATTATTATTATCTCTAAGATAAAACTATATTTTCTACAATAAAACTATATTTTATGAAGAGAACTGGTGGATACACATTTCAGCCATATGTCAAGAGAAGTATATTAAGGCGCATATATAGCAGCATATAGCAAAGAATCCAGTAAATTACAATACAGCAGCCAAAAACAGACATTGTCTTTGGCTGAACTTCATGAAGACAAATTGCTATGATGAAATTATTTGAAGCAAGCATTTTAGGCTATTACAGCAGAGTATTCAATATACAAGACTCAAGCAATACTGGTAAAGCAATTCAACCTCATCTCCATATCCTGGGGTGACTGTGACAATGATGTCAGGGCCGTCTTTGGCAGATTTATGTTTCAATTTGCCCTCACCATCCTCCGAAGAGGAAGAGGAACTAGAACTTGCAGACCCATGCCTCTTCTTACCCGCCTGTAGGAAGGGAGATTATCAATGCTTAGAGAAGGAAGGCACCTTAATTCTATGATAGCATTTAGCCCTGTAAAATATGCATAAAAACTGCAAACAGTCAAGACTCAAAATGCAGATCTGCTGCAGGGTGGATTAAAATCTTACGTAGAAGGAAAAGTGTAAATTCTTGCCTGGAGATCATAAAACTCAGAGCTTGAGTTTGAGCTTGTGATTTTTGTCTTCAGCAAATCACAAATGAAGTTATTTCTGAAACCTCATGTCAGATTGACTGATGGTGGAACTCAGTCTCAGATCCCAGAAATCATAAAACTCCTGAGATTGAGATTTTTGAACAGCCAATCACAAAGAACTTCACTTTTGTAATGTCATTTTTGATTGGCTCAGTCTCTGATATTTTACAATTTCCAGGCCTGATCAATGTCGGCACAAAATACACTTTTGGATCTATGTCTATGCTGTTTGCATTTGAGTGTACTTGTACATTGCCATATATGGTACACTATAATATCACATAACTGCATCCGATATGGTATGAGTAAAAATGTCCTCTAATAATGAACTGCATGCTGAAAAGTTATGGTCAAAATGAATTTTTCATTGCTCTGAAATACACACAGTAGCTACCATATATACTCGCGTATAATCCGAATACAAACTGCAAACTGCAGAGACCCAGATCTGCCATCACATAATGCGCTGGCAGATCTGGGTCTATGCAGTTTGTAAGGACTAATCAGTAGAACAACATAGACCCTGATCTGCCAGCGCATTATGCGAAGGCAGATCAGGGTCTATGTTGTTTGCATTTGGACCTGGATTGTATGCAAGTATAGATGGTACTCTAAAATATTGCTGGTAGAAATATGAAATCCATTTTAGAGACAACTCGACAGTTATGTTATTTTACACTGAAACTACAAATCACATATTGACAATTGAAATCTTTTCACGACAGCATATAAAATATATTATAAGATGATGATAATGCATGTCTATTTAAAATTATAAATTCTTGAATTCTACCATTTTAAAAACCCTAAAAGTGAATGGTACAATCAGTTGTGTGACAAATAGCAATAAATAGGGTTATAGGGTTAGGGTTAGGGTTAAACAATTTATTGATGTCACACACTGAAAACAATTTTGATTAGTTCTGATGAGGTTACATGACCAAAACAGGCATATGAAATAACTAGAGCAAATGCAGTAAATAATACTGATCATCTTGTATCAACCATATTTTAAAAAAAACAACAAAAAAAAGACAGAATGAATGAGAATACCGTCAAAAATTTTATCCATAGCTTCAAATGGTACAACAAAAAAAAGTGTTCACTGTTGTACAATTTTATTTGGATTGGTTAGTTGCAATGTATTTAGTGCATAATTTTATTTGGACTGGTTAGTTATAATGTATTTAGTGCATAATTTTATTTGGACTGGTTAGTTACAATGTATTTAGTGCATACTTTTATTTGGACTGCTTCATTACAATGTATTCAGTGCATCATTTTATTTGGACTGCTTAGTTACAATATATTTGGACTAATTTTCTTTTGCAAATAAAGGATACTGGCTGCAGTTCTGGTATAGATAAGTGTGTTCATATACTGGAGATAAGTGTAGATATACTGGAGGTAAGTGTGTAGATATACTTGAGGTAAATGTGCACACAATTCTATTTGTGTTACATGCAGATTTATCTTTTTCAGTTAGAGTGTCATCCCATTTTTTGCACATGTGCTCATAGAGTCAAAACAATGGCAATGGTAAACAGAACTAAAGGGCCTCAGTCCTGAAAATCTGATGGCCTCTACATCGGAAATCAAATATAGTTTGATTCTTAATGTCGTATGTATTGAAAGCACAATTATTTTGGTCCTCAATGCATGCTAGCTCACAAGAAGATAATGTTTAGATACGGCAACATTGTGGCAAGAATACAGTGATCCCCGAGAGAAATAAAAATCTTTAGATCTGGTTACCTGCCGTCCTCTGGCCGTTTCAGCGTGTAGAAAGATTACAAAAGCTGTGTGGACCAGTAAAACTCAGGATATAATTAATGTAATCAAAGCAATATCAAGATGGCCATCTATTGTACTATTTAAAATTATCACAAATGTTGAAAATATGTTTGAAGAATATTACAGGGTCTGGATGTATATATTAATGATGGTATACTGCTTTTATATGAAACAATCTGTAACACCGAAAACTCGACAAGTCTTATACATTTTTTATAATTTTGTCAGTACTGCTGCAAAAGCTGAATGGTTGGTCCATAATAAAAATGTGCAAAAAATGTGATATACTGTTGTAAAAACAGACTAAAGTGGATATGTACGTATGTATGTGGTAGCATTTAGCATGTCTCAACACAATAGGGCATATATGGTGTAAACTAAAAGTAAAATTTGAACATTGTAAAATGAAGAATTGCACAACATCGTAGGAAGATAGACCCTTCCAAATAAATGTAAACATGAAGTACAAAAAGAAAATATATAAAAGATAAAGATGTTAAAATTCTATAAAAGATATAGGAAAAAAAAAAGATATAACACATGTAAAATCCTTAAAACATTTGGTACCTCAGGTTATTATAATCATTCTTCTGCTTTGGAATATTGTTAAATTCAAATAAGCTATGTATTTATATTTCTAATGATTACATAATATTATCCAAAGGAACAAAATGGAACGGGAGTATCTATCAGTTATGAAGTCTTCCCTTTTAAAACCACCCAATATTAATTCATTCCATATGTTATTACCTCAATAAAATGATTTCAAGGTACTGTATATACTCACGTACAAGTCAGTTCCAGCTACAAACAATATAGACCATGATCTACCGTCGCATAACGTCTGCCATTGCATAATGTGCTGGCAGATCAGGGTCTGTGCCGTTTGTTCTACTGATTAGCCCTAACAAACTGCATAGACCCTGATATGCGTGTGCATAATGTGACTACAGATCTGGGTCTGTGCAGTTTGCAGCTGGATCCTACTTATAAGAGAGTATATATATGGTAATAGAAATTACATATTAAAAAACCCTGTTCCAATTATGCCCACTAAGCTCTATGTACGATTGTTAGTATGCTTTTTACTAGTAAAACTAAACTGCAATGCCTCAAATGCATATGAAATCTATGGCATGCAATGCCGATTAAACTGTTAAAAAGTTTTATTAGATCAATTTTGCATTTGTATTCATATTTTGTCTCTTTCTACTTTCATCCGATCTGGCAAGGTTTTTGCCTTAACTAGTTTTGCTAACTAGCTTTTGCTCAGCACTATATAGCCAGGATTGTGCTGATGTGCCATTAAAACCTATGCATACATACACACATGCATACATACTGTTTCTGCAAGTACGATCAAGAAAAGTGGAACAATCTTAATATTTTGTAGCATGCTTTTCTTAAACTTTAGAAAAGCATTACTTCCTATAATAGGTTATACCTTCAGGCAGCAGTGAATAAACTGGTCTTGTTTGTTTTGTTGCTTAGCAACACACAGAAGGTTTTATCAAGCTGACAAAATCTGAGTAAAGTGCCTTGCCCAGGGGCACACCAAGGCAGCTGACCTGGCCTGGTCTGGGCTGGATTCGAACCTGCATCCTTATGAGATAAAGTCTGGAATGCCAACCACTGAGCTACAGTGTCTTTAAACTGGTATGTCAAGTAAAACAAGACATCCAGGTGGACCTGAGACAACTCACCAAGCTGACATCTGTCAAATAGTAAAATAAAAGAGCAGCTGGCAACACATCTGGTTCAGAAGGATGCTTTTTGTTGAACTTCTTCCAATGCTGTTTATTGCATCTGTTATAAAAACTACTGTTTCAAGTTTCTAGTGGTTTTTAAAAAAAAATCTTAATCCATATTTGATAACATATCAGCATAATATGTACAATATTGAATGGCCCCTATGCCAGGCCACTTTGTGTCCAAGATCATCAAAATCTATTCAGCAGTTCTTCTTTTTGTTTTTAATAGAGTTGTGTAAAGTTTTTTTCAACTTTTAATGGTGGATTGGCATCATTTGTACAAATCTGAAAGCCCTCTATGCTAGAGTGTTTTCGGTAAAATTCAGGCAAATTCAGTATAGCAGTTTTTTTTAAAGCCATTTAAACATTTTTCTGTTTTTAGTAATGGTGACCATATCTGATGATCGATCAGCATCATTTGTAATTGATAACATTTTATGCAGTGGTTTTGGAGAAGTAGTCATTTGAAGTTTTTAATAATTTTTGTAATGGCAGTCATATTTGATGGTGAATCACAATTATTTGTATAGATGTGAAAGGTCTTCATTCTAGCATGCTTTCTCTCAAACATGATCAAATTCTGTTTAGTGATTTTGAAGACGACGTCATTTTCAGCAGCAGTGGCCACATTTGATGGCAGATAAGTATCAGTTTTACAAATCTGAAAGACTTTTTGCCAGGATGCACTCTGATTTGCATCTTTTGTATACATCTTAAAAATATTCATGCCAGTTGCTTTCTATCAACTTGAAGTTGCGTCAAATTCTACTCAACAGTTTGATGAAGAAATCGTTTAAAGGTTATTCTGTATTTTAGTTATGATGGCGATATCTGATGGATTGGCATCATTTGAACAAACCTGAAAGGTGTTCATGATAGGATGCTTTATGCAAACTTTCACCAAATTCTATTCAGCAGTTATGGAGATGTTGCTTAAAGGTGTTTCTATTTAAAAACAGTAACTTCTATAGTAACAGCAAACATATTTGTAGGCAGATGATCATTTGTACAAACTTGAAAGGTCTTCCTGCCAAGACACATTGTCAAATTTGATCAAAATCTATTTAGCAGGTTTTGATACAAATTATTTAAAGAGTTTTTACTATTTTTAGTAATAGTGGGCGTATCTGATGGCATATCAGCATCATTTATATAAGCTTGAAAGCCCCTTATGCCGGGATGCTCTGTGCCATATTTGGTCCAAATTGGTTCAGTAGTTTTTGTGAAAAAGTTTATAAAGGCAGTTGTTGATAAATGCAAGGCCATAACATAAGCTCACTAAGCCTAATGGCCAGGTAACCTAAAAATTAGTAACTTGTTCAATTTATTTTCCTGTGATCCAGATTTAATGTCAAGTTAAAAAGTTTCTTTTTTTTTGCTCAAGTTATAATAACAAAAAATTTACAACAGAGAAAAACTAGGTTTTAAAATGTTATTACATATTTAAATTCAAATAAAACTTTACATCTTTAGACACTGAAGTTTCAACTGTATGCACTGAGGTTAGTACAGCCTGTTAAGACAAAAACGGAACATGCAAAATAAATGCCACCAAAAAAAATTTTGACACAAGCCTCACAGTAACCAGGACTTTCCAATAAATGTCTCACAGTGAAAATTGCTTTCCCTTAATATTTAAAAAAAAACAGGTCATTATTTGTTGGGAACATGAAAATCAAATATGAGGCTTTGCAATCAATTTATTTGGTGAGATTGATCACTATGTAAATAAAACATCACTACTGGCTGTTAAATTATATTTTGAAAGTATATTAATGAGAAATGTATTTTAAGCATATGCACGGCAAATACTAAAATACACAAGAAAAGAAAAAAATTACTTCTATGGAAAATTTACCACAAGGCAAAGATAGTCAATAATTGATGAGATGGAGTTTTATCATAAAACCAGTCTAAAATTCATTACAGTAAAACCAGTCTTGAAAGACCACTGCTACGGGTGCACTGACAAACCACTGCTATAGAAGACCACCTGTCTTGTGTAACCACTTGAGAGACCCAATTCTGAGTACACAAATTATTATATTATATAGTGCAATGACCTTTTTTTGAGAGACCACATGTCTAGAGAGATCATTTTTTGGAGGAAGAAGGGATGGTCTCTCCAGATGGGTTTTACAATTCAAGCAAAGAACTGTTCTTTTATCCTTCTGAGAATAAATGGGTCAAATCAACAGAGAACTTAATATCAATATTAAACAATTCTGATCAAGTTTTACTTCCTCCGTAAATCACTGAATTTATTATTGGTGACAAGTAAAGTATGGTCATTCAGAAAGCATACTTCTTTTTGCTAGTTTTCGTTATACAGATTTTTATTTTCTGATTCATCAATTTAGGAAAATCCAGACTTTTGAGGAAAAAATACAGGTTTTGACCAATTTAACATCGGAGTAAAATGCAAAGAATATTTATTTAAAAAAAAGAACTGCCAAAGTCAGATACAAAATGTGGATGATATTTGAAATTAATTTAGCAGCTAAATGTCATGAAGTTATTGGGTAATCTTGATAGATCTATAACATACTATACAAAAATCAGAACTGTTTGCAATATAAATATATTAAACTTAGTTAACTGGACAGGGAAAAAGTGTTGACATGGCAAGGCAAAACTTGATAAGGCAAGGCAAAACTGGACAAGGCAAGGAAAAACTGGACAAGGCAAGGAAAAACTGTGGACAAGGCAGAGTAAAAACAGCAAGCCAATTGTTCACGAATATCTGATCACTGCATCCTTAAAAAAAAAACAACAACAATGAAATTAACAGATATGTTTCTAAAACCTTTTTAAAATCTTCAAAGACAACTGAATGATTTTTAAGTGTATATGCACATACTGTGAAGCATATATTTTCCAGAGTAGTAGGCAATTAAAATGTATTTTGTGGGGGGGGGGGGGGGGGGGGGGGGGGGGGAGGGGTAAACTAATTTTAATAATGTAATATGTACCTGTCCTATTGCCCTGCTTACATCTTCCAGGACTAGAGTCCCCTCATCTGAGCTCATGATTCCAATATCGCATTAGATAAAACATTCTAGAAATCTAGAAGAGAGAGACCCCAGGACCAGTCTGTCTACCACGTCATCAGCTCATGTTGGATACTCTTCCTCTCTGATTCAGACCCAGACTAAGCTTGGGTCATCAAAGTGGGGTGGGATGAGGGAATCTTGCAATAGCGACAGGTAAGTATTACATTATTAAAATTAGTTTCCCCCGCCCCAAATAAATGACTACATTTTAATATCAGTAATACAACACCTTTCACTATTGCCTTGCTAAAATTTGCCAGTTCGGTGGGAGGCAGATGGTCTTGAAAAACTGGTATTAAAAAAAAAATACCCTTACAGCCTTACAATGTCCACTACTGTAAGTTGGAAGTAGATTATGCCACTTTTTGTGCCATAACTATTGGGCCCAAGGAAAAAATGTCTTCTCTCTGATGCACCAAAGACATAAGGTAA
Organism: Margaritifera margaritifera; assembly: GCA_029931535.1. Classification (NCBI taxonomy): domain Eukaryota; kingdom Metazoa; phylum Mollusca; class Bivalvia; order Unionida; family Margaritiferidae; genus Margaritifera; species Margaritifera margaritifera. The sequence continues at coordinate 515,466 of JAQPZY010000958.1, forward strand.
AAGAAGAATGTAGTGTGCGACCACCAAAACACTGCTCTCATAACATCCTCCAATCACGAATGATTAAAGTAGGCTTATGAAGTAGCAATAGCCCTGACTTCACGGGCTTTAATTCTCATGAATGAAAGGTCCCTTTCAGTGAAGGACTGTTAAGTTCTCTTGATAGTAAGGACAATCCACCTGGAAATGGTGGATGCCAAGATATTAGCTAGGCCCTTAATAGGTATGCTTGATATGCTTCTTTCCCTTTCTTCTCCTTTTGACGTGTCTAAATAATACTTGACAACTGAATTGGGCTGAAAAGTCCATCTTGATCATCCACAGCACAGATGCAATTGCGACTGGGGATTTTGATAGGGAGAGTGGCTACCAAAGGAAGCTGTTTTTTTTTTTAACAAAGAAACCTACTCGACAATGGAGAGAAAGAGACTCGAAATTGAACCGTAAACAACCTTTTCTACAGACAAAGCACGAAGCTCGCTCCTTCTTCTTGCAGGTACTAAGGAAAGCAGGAAAAATGTTTAAAGGGTAAGGTTCAATAAGGAAACTTCATCCAGCGGTTCATAAAGGGGTTTTGACAAAGTCCACAACACGCACAAGAGATTCCATTTAGGCATTAGTGAGTGAGATACCGGTCTCTGCAGCTCAAAATACTTGGAAAGATCGGAAAGATGAGGGTATTAACCAATGACCGGACCCTTAGAGAACTTAAGCATGTTGGACAGGGCTACCCTATAGCCCTTAACAGCAGAAACTGAACATTCTCTTCAAACAGGAAGAATGTCTGCCTCTGCACTCGGACAGGGAGAGCTAGGATTAACACATTTAATACTGCACCAATTGCAAAAGATTCTCCACTTTGCATCATAGACCTTGGGCACAAACTGTATCCTGGTCTGAACAATGTAGTTGGCAACCTTGCTCAAAAACTTGTCCTAGAAGAGATCACTTGAGATGAGCCAAGCATGAAGGTGGATAATCTGTGGGCTGCTGTGGAGAAGAGGCTCTTGTGCTGCGACAGCAGGGTCCCCCTCTGAGGTAATGTCCTGGGCTGGATTACCAACAGGTTGAATAGGTCAGTGAACCATGATTGTTGGAGCTACAGAAGGGCTATCAGAATGAGCATAGGAATGGAAGTCCAGACTTTGTGGAGCACTTGCAAAATCAATCTAAATGTTGGGAATGTGTAAGCGAACAGATGATCCCAACTTAGACTGAAGGTGTCCACTGCCCAAGCCCTCTAATCTGGGACTGGGGAGACATAAAAGGGGAACTAACTTCCTGTTCAGTCTCATCGCAAACAAGTTCACCAAGTCTGAACAGGGACTCAGCTACGGATTGGAACGGAAACCATTACATGAGGACTACCTTGCCTCTCCTGGACAGACTGTCCACCAGTATCTTTTTCTTGCCCGGAATATCTATAACATGGATGGTAATACCCTCAGAGGCTCCCTAGTGAAGGAGGTTCCAAATTTCCATGCAGAGAGAAGGAGCATGTGTACCTCCTTTGTCACCTGAGGTACACAACTACCGACGTGTTGTTGAAGAAGACCATCACATAATGACTCCTTATTTGGTTGATATACCCCTTTAGGGCGAAAAATGCTGCCCTCATTTCCAAATTGTTTATGTGAAAGATAGCTTCTTCCCGGGACCACAAACCCTGAAAAATTACAATTTCTGGCTCCAAGTGAGTGCCCCAACCCAAATCTGACGTGACCATGACCAGACAGGAATGAGGTTCTGGGCTGTGCATTGGGACTCCAGTCAGAAACCAGTCCTGATTGGCCCACAAACTCGAGTGATGAAATTCTAACCCTAGAGGAATCCAAGCCAACAAGGGATCCTCGTGCAGTTTCCAGTTACCAGGAGAAACTGAAGAGGGTGCAAGTAGTTTTCCTGGGGGAACCAGGTCTGCCGTGGAGTTCAAGGTCCCCAGGAAGGATAGATATAGGAGTGCCAATGAAGTTTTGGCCTGAAGCACCGCCAAAACAGCCAGGATGTTGTCTATCCTGTTCAGTGGAACACGAACTCACCCAAGGTTGAGAAAGTTCATCACCATGTAACTGTGATCTGAGAAGGAATTAGCTCCAATTTCTCTAGGTTTAGAATGAGTCCTAGCCGGATCACTGTGGGCCAGGAGCAGGATAGATTAGGCAAGAGAGACTCTTTGAGGCCATTGTGCATCAACCGGTCATCACAATACTGTAGGATGGGGATCCTCAGATCCCTCAGGTGGGCAGTAACTACAGCCATCACCCTGGAAAAATCTCTGGGAGTTGAGGTCTGGGAGTTGAGGCTGGGAGTTGAGGCTAGGCCTAAAATTGGAAAACATCCCTGTCAAGGCCAAACCAGAGGTATTTCCTGTGAAAAGTCAAAATTGGGATGCAAAGGAATGCATCCTGAAGGTCAATGGAGCTGGCCCAGTCACTGGGCCTTTTGGCATTCCTGACTGAAGCAGTAGTCTCCATCTTGAATGGTTTCTCCTAAAGAAACCTGTTTAGGGCAGAAAGATCAATGATAAACCGAAACTTTCTGCCTCTTTCGGAGACCAGGAAAATCCAGGAGTAGAAAGTCTGAGACTGGTTGTTTGGTCTCTACTGCACCATTCTGCAGTAGGGTGTGCACCTCTTCTCTTAAATGAGCCAGTTTTGACTTGTGAAAAGGAATGGGGGTCCTTGCAAGAGACGGTTGTTCATTAAACATGACCAAACCTCTAAATAGTGGCCTAGCTGAGCACCCACAGGGATCCTGGAATGAGGGATCCATGGCAGGAGAGGGTTCAATTCCCTATGGCCTCCCTCCACCTTGTTCCCTTAGGAAAGGGGGAGAAGTACACAGGCTTCCTCCCTTGACCCTTTAAGCTGTCCCGTCTAGCTAAAGACTAGTGAGAGGGTGACCAGAATTGATATTGTTTACTGGACTTTTGATGCTGCATCCTTTTAAAAAACTTTGAAGAAGGCCCTGAAAGGCAGTCAGGATGAAGACGCTATCTGGCCTGTTTTGATGGTCCGGGACTGGCTGCGAGGGACTGGTCCTATAGGTCCCTCAGGTGCTGAGATGCCACAGATGGAATGAGATCTCCGAAGAGTCTCCACCTCTAATAGAGCAGCCCTAAAAAGGTTCTTACAGTGATCAAGTAAGACCTTCAACATGTCCAGGGCAACATCCCTTTGGAGGTGAAGCAATTCCGTCGATAGTGCCATGGACATTGACAAAGCATGCCACGAAGGGAATGAAACCTCCAAAGAGTCCAAAAGAGTCTCTGCCTCCAATGGAGCAGCCCTAAGAAGGTTCTTATTCTGATCCAGACCTTCAACATGTCCAGAGCAATGTCCCTATAGAGGTGGAGCGGCTGGCAGATAGTGCCATGGACACTGACAAAGCATGCCTCGAGCATGGATCGAGGAGTGACTAGTCCCATACCCTCCTGGAACTGAGGAGTTTTATTCCTAGTCGCGAAGGACTCCAAATGAAACTATCCCAATGGGGCAGTACTCTTCTCTTGGCAAAAGGAAGATCCCATACACTCCTGGTTTGAGGAGTATAGAGGGAAGAAAGGTTTTTCTGGCTCCCTTTATAGTTGCGCCAACTCTCATCCAGGTCCCAAACATCGTTGGGCCACAGACAACAGAACGAGCAACTATCCATTCATATGCACTTTGTACAAGATAAATATGTGGGGTGAGAATCCCACAAGTTCTTATTGTGCCCACATTTCACCACATTTGCATGAAGAAAAAAAAAACATACTACAGAAGCTAGTACTCTTTGAAAGAAACTAGAGTTCCTCGAATGGTCTGATGCTCTACTGGCCGAAAAGAACTTACAGGAATTCAAGTTAAGACCATTTCTTCCTTTTAACTGCTGAATGTTCAAACCATCTCTGATATTCTTCAAGATTTTCAAATTAGCAGATTGGCAGCATCTTCATTTAGGACAAGCAACACAACATTTAGGACCAAGAAGACACCACAAGACATCACAAGACATCACAAGATTTTCAAGATGACCATTGCAGCAGTTATATTTAAGTTAGATCAGCACCATTTTCATTTACGAACAACTAGACATCATAAGAAGTCTTTCAGTGAGAACCACATGCTGATATGACAATTCATTCAGAAGTAGTGATAACAAGATTTTCAAAATGGACACTGTGGCAGTCATATTGGATGTCTGAGCAGCACCATTTTCATTTTCATTTAGGACCAACTATATATCGTAAGAAGTCATTTAGTAAAAACCCAATGTTGATACAACCATCTATTCAGGAGTTGCGACTAGAAGATGTTCAAGATGACTGCTGTGGTGGCCATACTGGATGTGCAAATGGCACCCTTTTCATTTAGGACCAACTGGACATCATAAGAAGTCTTTTGGTGATCCCATGCCAGTACGACTTTTCCATTCATGGGGATTAGCAACAAGAAGATTTTCAAGATGGCTGCCTTGGCGGCCTAGTGGACATCAGATTGGCACCGTTTTCATTTAGGACCAACTTGACATCTTAAGAAGTCTTTTAGTGAGAATTCCATGTTGATATGACCATCCATTCAGGAGGAGAAGCAAAAACAAGATTTTCAAGATTGCTGCAGTGGCCACGATATTGGATGTCCAAGCAGTACCATTTTCATTTAGGACCATGTAGACCATGGGATGAATGTGTGTGTTAAGTTTCATGGCAATCCTCCATGCAGTTTAGGAGGCTTAGTGATAACAAACTTGTGCTGATGGACAGACATGTGACAGACCATCCCATAAGCTCTTCTGGTCCACGACCAGTAGAGCTACAAATATTATACAAATTTGTACTGCTTAAGCGAGTACTTATTCAAAGAAGTGCAATAAAATTATTTGATGCAACAATTAAATCCATACTACCTAATCAAGTACTTATTCGAAAATGTACTGACAAAGCAGTGCTATATAATTATTTCAATATAGTAATTTAAGTGTATTGCTTAAGTAAATACTTATTAATTATTCAATTTCCACAACTGAACATAAAACAATTTAGGGGCACTGCCTAAACGAGTGTTATTAATCATTAATTTTCAAAACTGATGAACAAAAGGGAACCAAGATTCCAGAACAACAAAAGGGTAGTACTACTAACTCTAGACAAAAATATAACGAACACCACTGAAGTACTAAAATAACATTCCAGAACTACCACCAGGAGGAATTACTTACCATGACACTGGGTAAGTTAAAGGGAAAAACAGAGAAGAGCACCACAAGATGAACATGGCGCAATAAAGTCTCAAACTATAGAGAGTACAAATTTCACAATCAATTAATGCAAGGACTGAGAGGATTATCACTCAATTAAAACAGAAAATTGTAATAATTTGCTGAAAAACATATTTAAACATGTAAACAAAGGCAATTTTATGAGAGCAAATTGCACACTTCTTAGCGCTACAATCATCTGAGGAAAAGAGGATGAGTATCCCACATGAGCCGATGATGTGGCTTGTCAGATTGGTTCTGGGTTCTCTGATCTAGATTTCTAGAACGTTCCATCTAATGGGAAATTGGAATTATAAGCTTGGACAAGAGGACCTCATCTTGCAAGAGGAAAGCAAGTCAAAAGTGATAAGTAATGTATTACTGCTATTAAAATGCAAATATCAGATGAATACATCTTTAAATGAGCGATCAATGTATTACAAATTTTCTGTAATTCCAACAAATTATAATCATAGTGGTGAAAAGTGAATGTCCATTTTTTAAAGTTTTTAAGATATACCTTGTTTCTTTTCTCCACATCTAGAATTTGAGCCCGAGATCGCTCACCTAGCTGGCATCTGCCTAATAGCCAAATGCAAGAGCAGTTGGTCACAATGTCTGGATCAGTGAGATGTTTACTGTAGAAATTTCTTCCAATACTGCTGAGCAAATCTGTTATGAAATCGATTGTTTGAAGGTTTCTCCAAATTTTGTATCTTCATCCATATTCTGATGGCACACTGGTCAAATATTGAAAGGCCTTTATGCCCGAATGCTTTCTGTCAAAGTGTGTCAAATTCTGTTGAGGTCTCTTTTTTTAAAGATAAAGTTTAGATGTTTTTCTATTTTTAGTAATGTGGCCATATTTGATGGAGGATCTGCAAAATCTGTAAACATTTGGAATGCCTTAAAAGGAGGATACTGTCAAATTTAGTAAAATTCTCTTCAGTGTAGTTTTTGAGAACAAGTTGCTAAAAGGTTTTCTATTTTTAGTAACGGCAGCAATACTGGGCAGTAAATAGGCATCTTTTGTAAAAAAAATCTGAGTGCTCTTTATGTCAAATTTGGTTGAATACTACGGACTTGTTTCTGGCAAGGTGATTAAAGGTTTCTCTTTTTTTTTAAATAATGGTCGCCATATCTGGTGGCAAAGTTGTATCATTTGTACAAAACCTCAAAACTAATTTTGCAAGAAAGCTTTCTTTTGAGTTTGTTCAATTCTGATCTGCATATTTTGAGAAGATATCATTTACATTTATAGCTATACCTGATAATGGATTGGCACCATTTGTAACAAAATTGAAAACCCTTCATGCCTTTTTGTCAAATTTGGTCCAATTCTGTCAAGTGGTTTTTTAGAAGTTGTTTGAAAGGTTTTCATTTTTTTTCATTACGGTAGACATATCTGAAGGCAGATCAGCATCATTTGTATAATAAGAAAGACCTTCACGTGAAGATGTTTTCTGTCAAATTTGGTCCAATTCTGTTTAGTGGTTTTGGGAAGTCATTTAAAGGTTTCTGTTTTTAGTAACATATACCATTATTGGATGATGCATCAGCATCCATTTAACCAATTTTAAAGATCCTGATGCCATAATGCTGACTTGTAAAATCATATGAAAATTCGTCAAGCCATTTTTTATCAAGTTGTAAAGAATAAATATGAACAGACAACCAACAATGCATGGCAGGCATTGGGCAGGTGAGCAAAGAAAAGTCCCTCAAAGGGACTGATCTCTACTGTCTGAAAAGAATGTCCAGGAATCCAATATAAGACCATTTCTTCTTTCCAACTGCTGAGTGTTGAAACCATCTCTGATATTCTTGAGTGAAAAGATTTTCAAATTTGCCACTGTGGCAGCTATACTGGATATAAGATCCGCAGCAGTTTCACTTAGGTCAAAACATATACCATTAGAAGAATCTTGCAGAAAATCCCATGCCAATATGACCATCCATTCAAGAAAATTAGTGACAAGTTTTTCAATATGTCCATTGTGGCAGCCATAATGGGTGTTTGCTGGGCACCATTTGCATTTAGCAGCAACTAGATATCATAAGAAGTCTATTGGTGAAAACTCTATGACAATCAACTCTCAAGGAGTTGCAATAACAAAATTTTCAAGATTGTCACCATGGCAGCCATATAGGATGTCAGATCAGCATCATTTTCATTCAAGACCAACTAAAAACCAAAAGAAGTCTTCTGCTGAAAACCCCATGTTGATATGACTGTCCATTTAGGAGAAGTAATAACAAGAAGATTTCAAAGATGGCTGCCATGGTGGCCTTATTGGATGTTAGATTGGCACCATTTTAATTTAGTAGCAACTAGACATCATAAGAAGTCTTCTGGTGAAAACCCAATGTCAATATGACTTTCTCTTCAGGAGTAGCAATAAGAATAGATTTTCAAGATGACCACTGTGATTGCCATATTGGATGTCACATCAGCACCTTTCATTTAATACTAACTAGACACTGTAAGAAGTCATTTGGTGAAAACCCTATGCTGATATGACATCCTTTCAGGAGGAATAGAAATTTAAAAAATTTCAAGATGGCTGCTTTGATGGACATAGGACAAACTAGACATCACAAAAATTCTTTTAGGGAAAACTCCATGATGACCATCCATTTAGCTGGAGTAGCAATAACAAGACTTTTAAGATGACCACTGTGGTGGCCATATTGAATCTCTGGGTGGTGCCATTTTCATTTTGGACCAATTAAACATCATAAGAAGTCATCTAGAGAAAACTTCATGCTGACATGACTTTCCATTCAGGAGGAGTACCAATAACAAGATTTTCAAGATGGCTGCAGTGGTGACCATACTGGACATCAGATTGGCACCATTTTTATTTAGGACTAACCAGATATCATAGGAAGTCTTTTAGTGAAAACCCCATGTTGATATGACCATCCATTCAGTAGCGATAACAAGATTTTAAACATGGCCATCCTTAAAGTTGTTTAGGACTAGTGATAACAAACTTGTGCTAATGGACAACAGGCCATCCCATAAGCTCTTCTGGTCTGTGACCAGTAAAGCTAAAAATAAGTGAATAAGAATACATTCTGTGATATTTGGACTACTCAGTGAGCAATGATGTGCCTTCTGGATATTGCAAATATATGAGATCATGTGAAACATTCACAGTGCCACATTTGCAGCCTTAATCAACATTCATGGCCAAATAAGTCTATAGGCTTTACCTTGTATGCAGTTTAGTTAGTGTAGTTAATGGATGCTGTGAGCAGGATCACATGACACTACTGCAAGGAACAATTAACTGAATTGAATTAAACAGCACACATTTTTAAAGATTGATTTACCCACATAAGAGTGTTTAAGCAGCACTTAAGGTAATATATTTTTAAGATAGAAGCCCTTAAAGACCCAGAATATATACTAGAATGAAAAATTAAACATAAAACCCATCTGAGTTCATTTGTTCTAAATAAATTACTGTTACTGGTATGTGCTGTTTTGAAGACTTTGCATTTAAAACTCAAAACAAATGACAGACACCTAAAACTGAGGCTGGTTTAGTAACTTGGAATGAAAATGCACAAAATAACCTAGAACTGCAGAGGACAATCATTTGGACAAACACAACCAGGCTAGGAGCATGCCAAAGAAATCTATCGCCAACCTCTTGAGCTGCCTGTTTTTCCATGAACTCCTTTATACCAGGCAATGCCCATTTCATACCTGGCTTACTCTTCTGAAATGGAATAATCCAGGTAAAATTTTGGTATAAGTCTGCACCAAAAAAGGAAAAACCACTCATGCTCAGTTCTATGAAAACTGGACAACTGAGCACAGTGTTGCAGCAATCTGTATTAACCTTCAATACTGTCACCTTCAATCCAGGATTCTAAAAAAATATAATTATTTTTGGGGGGGGGGGGGGGAAAAACCCTGAAAACATAACAATTTTGAATTATTTTAAAAAAATGCAAACCTTACAAAATTCTATAGAAACTAAGAAAAGGGGTATGGCAAGATTAGGATATAATGAGTACAAAATGGCCGGAGAGTTGAAGTAAAAGCCATGTTTAATAACTGGCCAAGAAACAGGGGCATGGGTTGAAGAAAAAGTGTATGCACAAATACGGATCACATTCTGCAAAAAAAAGAAAACACCAACACCAAAACAAATATATTATCTGCTAAAGCAAACAACTGCAAATAATTATTTTTTTCTTTTTGTGCCCCCTAATGGTTTTAACTTAATGAGAAGCAATTATTGGATATACAAAATTTATTTAAGGATTTGATAAAGCTAGTATGGCATGTCATACTGTATTTTAACTGTTAGAGGCTAAAGCATGTTTCTGTCAGGTGAAGAAAATTTGAGGCAGCTTAGCTTTACATGTGGAATTCAATACATGTATATAACAGAATATGTGACTAAAAATACCAAGGCCCAAGGACAAGTGCATCAACTACTAATGCTTGCAATTTTATAAATTGAAAAAGCCTAATTTGTAAAAAAAAAAAAATATATATATGCAAGCAGAGGGTTATGCTGATTGCAACCTTTTTATCTCCAGCATCAAGAGAAGAAGATCCTGGCTTTAATTCCACATCAAGCTCGGACTTGTAGGCACCTTTGCCATGTTGTCTATCCATTCCATCCTTCTCTCTATCTTTATCAGCTTTACCTCTCTCCTTATCTCCCTTGCCTTTATCCTTATCTTTCTCCTTCTCAGGGGTCTTTTTGAACTTCCCAAAAAGTCCTCCTGATTTCTTATCTTTATCTTTGTCCTTGTCCTTGTCTGTTTCTTTGTCCTTGCTATGATCTTTGTCATTAATTTTGTCCTTGTCCTTATCTTTGTCTTTGTCATTCATTTTGTCCTTGTCTTTATCTTTGTTTTTGTCATTAATTTTGTCCTTGTCCTTATCTTTGTCTTTGTCATTAATTTTGTCCTTGTCTTTATCTTTGGCCTTATCTTTGCTCTTGTCTTTTTCTTTGTCCTTTTGTTCTTCTGTTCCTTTTCCTTTCTCTCTATCCTAGTATTTGACAACATATTCCTTTTCATTAGTCCTAAGCCAATCACATTTGGCACTAAATGCACCTCTTTAAAATATGTCTAATTTCAGGTTACAAAAAGGGAAACACATTTCCATACAATTTATGAATTGCGCCAATAATATCAGATCTTCATATAATGGTTATATTTGTGATTGTTAAAATTATAATTCAATTCCATAATGGATAGAATATATGGATTACAATCTTCTATGTATTTGGATCAACATTTCAATATTTATATCAGGTAACAGAATAATCTGCCTGGGCTAAAAATTGATATTTTCTACGATACGCTTTATTATAATTTTAACCTTACACTTTTTCAGTTATTACTCTGGGTTGAGCTGTCTGGGGAACATTTTCAGCATCTTTGTGCCCCTATTATTATCAAACTATAGGGATTTGTAAAATTTAGGGGGACATTGGCACTTTGCGGTGGGAAAATGTCCCATAGGCTCTTTCAAGGTACAACACTTACTACAATGTACACAGAAAACACTAAATTTTGGGAGTAAATATTTTCTTTTGCCAATGTGACTATCAGCTCATTTATTGGAGGTGGACACTTATGTCAAAGAGTGTCAACCTACCCTGTCTACAGTTTATGAAATCCAGCAAATAAGATTTGGCATAATAATGCATTGGTTGATGATTAAAAGAGCTGTAGTTGAAAATAATGTACACAAAATATTTGAAAATTATCAACCTATTATGGATAAGATGAAACATATACCCTAGATTTTCAAAATAAATATGCTTCGTTGTGCCTCGTAAACCATCCTATTTGCAGACACTTATGGTTGGAACAATAAGTTGCCCAACCACCCACCTGCCCATCCTTTTTTCTGTCCTGGTACTTAATACTGGTAAATCTACAATATCTACTGCATCTTAAAGCATTGATCCAAGAAATGCACTTGAAATAACAATCATGTTAAAAAGGCAATTTCAAATTTCCACATAAACCAGTGTGTAGAAAAGTGAGGCAACTCATACCTGTACTGTTCCAACCACATGGGCCTGTACACCTAATCTGATCCATAAATGAACAGATAAATCAAACATCTTGATAAAGAATTTATCTGCCCTTATATAATGTATACTAAAAAAAGGTTGCCACACCACCTTCTCGGGAGAGGTAGAGTCCTTGTCCCCTGGGGCCCGGAAGGCCAGGGTAAGCTGGGCCTGTACAAAAATGCAAAGCATAAAATATAAGGGATGCACTTTCAGTTTGCAGTGATCTCCCCATGAATTTTTCCTATGAAACCTTTTTTAAAAAAAAATAAGTATACTGTGTTTGCTCACTTATAACACCCAACTGCAAACAGTGCAGACGACCTGCCACTGTATAATAATGCATCAGCATATTAAGGTGTGCGTTGTTAGTTGTATTTCTGATTTCAAACGAACAGTGTAGACCCTGATCTGCTGGCATATTATGCTATCAAAGATCAAGGTCTGCATTATCTGTAGTTGCATATATATTAGAGATAAATGGGCGTCAGTTCAGTTTTATGTATGGTTCAGTACATCTCAGAACACATTTGAGGAAGCAAAGTATATTATACTACGTCTAGTGCTTATCTGTGATAATATAGTGGGACCAATATCCTCTAAGGCCATGGGGAGATCACTGACTTGGTTGGAAATTATGGCTAGGGTGTCTGTTCCAGGGGTGTACTTCATCACAGAAGGTGCAATTTAAATGACAGTGAGAAAGAAAGAAAGAAAATACAGCAAAAACTGAAGACAGAAAATATACTGTTGAATCAAATAATACACATGTACTGGGATTGCAATTTCAAGGATGTATTCTTCCTGCCTGTCTAAAACAAAAAATATTAGGTTTGAAATTTCAACATGTTTAACTCTAGATAACAATGAAATCTTATCACAATACCTTATTTATATGCTGAAAGTGCATTTAAAAACCATGAACCCTAAATTGCTGTCACATAATCTGATGGCTTATGGAGACTTGGAGAGGGACAATATGAACAGTTCTGAATGTAAAACAAATGGTGTTGCACCAAAAAGTAAACTGACAAAAATGATTACTGCAAGAAAAAAATCTTAAGAGTGATGTCTCAGTAAATTTTAAGATATAAAATTTTGATAGTTAATAAAGAGATGGTATTGAAAACTTATGCAAGTGACAACACAGGTTACAGTACAATGATAAACAAGTTTTGAATATATTTTATGAATCAATAGCACTTTCACACAATCTAATGCAACAAGAGTACCATGAATGGTACATTATATGTTAACATGTTTATTAGTCCCCTGTGCAGGCACTAGAAAGGCATGGTCGACTCCGGAGATCACTGACCAACAGGTCTAAATAATGGCCTCTGGTCATGGTATAGTCTTGAAACAGACTTACTGTGCAGAAATGATTATTTTCATATTAGACTTACATTTACCTTTGACAGTTACACTCTCAAATCTACGGGTTTCTTTCTTACCCTAAGTGCGAACCATCCAACATTTGGTCAAGGAACTTACTCTAGAATAAAAGTTGCTGTGCAAAACCCATTTTTCTACGAGTCACATTCACCCCGGACTTTGACCTTTTGACATCAAAAATCAACAGGCCTCAAGAAACTTTGGTAAAGTTACATCATCTAGAACTGAAGTTATCAGGAAAAAACAAACATTTATCTTCTTTCAGTCTGTAATCTTGACCTTTGACCTTTCAAACACAAAACCAATACACTTCTTTCTTACCCAAAGTGTAAGCCATCCATAAAAAAGTAACAGATGGATGAATATGCAAAACGAACAACATCCACCTTTTGATCGGCATATAAAAATGAAGTTAATCCGATCTTAAAAAAAAACATTTGATTTTTAACACATTGTAATTACCCAATGTATTATTCCAAAGTCCCTTACTGACCCTATCTGTTCATTCATTAATGTTTTGATATGTACAATATGCAGTAAGGAGAATTATAAAGTATGTGTAGAGTACAGTTTGCTACAACAAAACTCTCTCTGAAAGGCTAAACTGATTCAAATCTGAAAAGATTATTGGAGCATGAAAGAACATGGAACATTTGCCTAAATACTGCAGATATCCACACAAAACAGAAGAAAAAAACAACCTATAGCAGAAATAAAATCATTCTAAAAACAAAACCTAAATGCATGTCATGTTTCATGTATAATTATAGATAAATCTAGACAATTGTGTACAAAACTGGAGGAAAAAAAAGACCGATACAAATTCCCTTGTGAATCTGGTGAGAGGAACAAGTAACAGAGCAAACAATAACTTACCATATATACTCGCTTGTAAGTCAAGAACTTTTATAAAATATTCAGTTATAAATCAAGTGCTTGCCTTAAATGCAACAGATACTGAAACAACACAAAAACTGAAATCTAGCTAAATTTGTTATTTAGTTCAAGAAGCGATTGATAACTAGTATATTTCTAAGAATAAAAAATTCCTGTCCCTACATCCTGTCTCTATAAAAGCATGTCCAAAATCACATATGATATCTCCTATTTACTGTTGCCTTTGGCATTATAAAACTTTCTCATATGCCTCTTGGTCATTATACCAGTAATATGGCAAAATACAACCATATTAGTAATGGGTTACAGAGAAATAAAATTATAATTTCACTTCCATCTAGGAGGGGGCAGGTGTCCACTTATAAGCCGGTCGACTTGCAAGCAAGTATACGTGGTCACTATGAGTCCAAACCAAATGCATACACAAAGTTCATATTATGAACATACTTACATTTTCTAGTTCAGCTGCGTCTAGCTGACCTGCTTTACTTTTCTCAGTAGCAACATCATCTCCCTGAAGAAAAAGACAAGACAAATGTGTCCTCCCAGCTTAAAACTCTTGATTTGGTAACAAGTAGAATTTAAAAACAAGTTTTCCATGCAACCAAGTGTCTCATCTGTGTCTGTGTATTGATGTATTCCCCAACCCCAATCTTACTTTTAATGCAAAAAAGTAACATTCATGTCTCTCCTTGCTATTACAAGTGTATCAATAGAACACTCCCTAACAAGACAAGTTCTTATGACTTGCTAGAACTGAGAACAAATACATTCAAATCATGCAGATCATGTTAAACTCCAAATTTCTGGTGATGTGACTTCTCCCTCCTGTATACATTGGATAAAGTGATAGGGAGAATAAGAGGTGAGTTAGAGGTTACATTTTGTATTGGCAAATTAATGGTGTTTTACTGACTCTACACGAACTAATCATTATGCTTTATGCTTTATTAAAATATTGAAAACTGTCAATCTTGAATCTTACAAACTTCTACATAACTTTATTAATAGCATTAGCAGGTAACCTAACAAAAGTCCATCAAAGGGAATGATGCTCTACTAGATGAAAAGAATTTCCAGGAATCCAAGATAAAACCATTTCTACCTTTTATCTGCCGAGTGTTGAAACCATCTGGCAGCCATATTGGATGAAAGATCAGTACCATTTTCATAGGACCAACTAGATATCACAAGAAGTCTTCAAGAGAAAACCCCATGTCAACACGATGATCCATTCAGGAGGTGTAGTGAAAACAAAATTTTCAAAATGGCCACCATGGCAGCCATATTGGATGTCAGATCGGCACCATTTTCATTTAGAACCAACTAGACATTATAAGTCTTTCAGTGAAAACCGCATGTGCCCATCCATTTAGGAGTAGTAGTGATAACAAGATGTTCAAAATGGAAGTTATATTGGATGTCCTTCCTGGAAACACCATTTTCATTTAAGACAAATTAGACCATGGGATGAATGTGACTATAAAGTTTGGTGGCAATCATCCAAGTAATTTAGAATGAGCAGCAATAACAAACTTGTGCCAACTGATACCAGACGAAAGGCCATCACATAAGCTCTTCTGGTTTATTACCAGTACAGCTAAAAATTAGGTGGCTGTTTGTGAAAATAGGTGACTAATACTCATCAAAGGCAAATCATCTCAGTTCTACTTTGTTTTCAGGTAAAATATTGGATAAATTCATTAATCTCTTATAGTTTCATCTCGAAACTTCTTTAACAATACAGTCTGTGGTTTTCGGGAATGAAAAGGCCTGGGCTTTCATTTACTCCTTGGAGTTCACATTTGTATAGTTGGCAGTAAAATCGTAACTCTGCAGATCTGAGGGCACAAGAATCTATCATATTATAACAAAAATTGATTTTTAAAACTGTATCTGTTTTTGATCTATAAAACAAAATGTTATAACTAAACACCACAATATAAATGACTCTTTAATTTTAATTGAGTAGGGGCAGAAGAGAGAGAGGGAGGAGCCAGGGGGATCATGTGCTGATTTGTGAATAGGCAAAATCAAGTTTGCTTTCCTGGCATGTTGAAGCAAATTTCATGGATAAGGGCAACTATTCTGCCTGAATTGCTCCCTAGTGTGATCCCTGAACTTGTCTATTCAGTGCAAGCCGCTACCTTTACAAACATTAAAAACCTGTTGTTTTTTTATTTGAATTAAACAGATTACATTTTTTAATACCTTTCAATTAATCATTAATTTATTCCACTGTTATATAAGCTGTAGCTGTATTTATAAAAGAAAGTCAGAATATAAAGACCTGAATAACATCAAAAGAGACCCAACTCTACTACATCCACTTTCTGGATACCTCCACAGTCAGAAAATTGTTGGTAATTGTCAATTTGTATCTCGCCTGTTTCAGAGCTCTCAGACAGCTGTTTGCTGTTCTAATTCGTTGGCTTTGCTTTTATGTTCAACTGTCATAATCATATTGTCTCATGTTCTCAGGAGTTTTTTTTCTCTACTGGACCAATTAATAGAAACTCTGTTTCTAAATACTATTCATCTATCTGACCATTTTCCAAATATTGTTTTGTGATAGCATTTTCGCCTTCTTTTCTTTTTTCCTTCTCAAAAAGCGTGACTCATCTAGTGTGGGAGCATACTTATCATTTCTGGGCTGATTTAAGTGCTTTAAAGACTTGGGCACTGATCTTTGGTTAAGTTAACATGCTTAGAAGAGTTTCCTTCATCAATCTCATAAATGAACGAAATGCCCATATGGGTCTGATATCACTTGGCTTGTGTAACTAAACAGCTGACTATTTCACCAAGCTGGCTTATTTAGTATTGTAAGAACACAACCTATGTAAACTATCTCCCAAACTTTATATCATGTTGATTTTACCGATTTAACTATATCCTGGCAATTTTTTTTATCTCTCTCAAGATAATGGCATAATTATTATGCATAGTCTCTTGCTCATAATCAAAGACATCCAAGATACTGATGATATACGTCCATTTACCAAATTTGATAGAAACTGGATGAGAAATATGTCTCTAGATCTTGAGTTAACAAGCTCAGCCAATCGGTTGCAAGGTATCTCATTACTATGCATAGGTCTCGCTTATTATAAAACCTGTCTACAACAATGATAATATAAGCTTATTTACAAAGGTGGAGCAAAATTTGATCAGAATTCAGTCTTCAAAGTGTTAATAAGTGTTTAGCCAATCAGATGCAAGAACACCTCATTAATATGCAAGCATCTCGCTCATTACTGAACCCATCCAAGATCTTGATGATATAAGCACATGTTCCACGTCTGATCAAAACTGGAATAGAAATAGAGTGGTAACAAGCTCAGGCAATCAGATGCAAGATCACCTCATTACAATGGTTCTGTGTCGCTAATTATTGAACTTGTCCAAGATCTTAATGATATAAACAAATATTCCAAATTTGATCAAAACTGAATCAGAAATAAGGCCTCTAGAGAGGTAACAAGGTCAGCCACCACCACATTAATTTGCGTGAATCTCGTTCATTACCGAACTTGACCAAGATTTTGATGATATAAGTATATATTCCAACTTCGATCAAAATCAGATCAGAAATATATACTCCATAGTGGTAACAAGCAATTGTTGACAGACAGGAAACAGACAGTTGAGCTAAAAAAAAAAAAAAAAAAAAAGAGGAAAGGTACCTTTATGCCTGTAATTTTTTCTACCATGAAAGCATCAAAATATGATTCCTTTGAAATAACAGATCAATCTCAAAATGAACTGACACGTACCATCTGCTAGAGTATGAATTCTCTGTGGTGACATGCTATATTAAGTTATACATGCACCAACAACAAAATGGTATGCAACATGCAATGCAAAATGAACTCAAATCACAAAATGCTCTCTAATAAATTATGGCTAGGACAAATAGTAACACCGTCTGAACTCAAGAATAAAATTCATACTTGACAACCCTAACATTTCTGGATAAACCAGACGGTAATCAATGATTACATAACTCACCTCTACTTTTACAAGTCTCCAGTAGCCATTGTAAACATTATCATGCCAACAATAAAATTGGACAAAAATGATCTTGGCCCCTTTTCTAAAACTAAACAATTTGTTTTCAATTTTTGTTATATTCATATTTTAACTTTTGATCTTTTTAAAATGTAAAATTTTAACTTTTAATCTGCAAAATATAGCCAGCATTGTGCTGACACACTGAAACCACCTAGCAACCTACCCCCCCCCCCCCCCCCCCACCTACCATGACAGGACATAAAAGACAAAATAATGTATAAAAAGTACTATAATGAGTTGATAAAAAAAACTAAATATTGAAGCTTTTGTATAATTTTTTTCAGAATCATTGTTCTTAAAATCTTATTAAGATATTATCATTTTACATCCCTAGAAACCAGATTTTACTGGGTGAAAGTAACAGGCTTCGAGTAATCTTGGAATGACGACCAGCAGTACACAGAACATGTATCAATAATTATCTGGAGCTGAGGCTTCACATGAAATGCATGCAGTTCACTTATCTAATTTCTACTCTTTCAGATACACAATACAGTTAACCTGTTCAAGGTAACTATCATAATATAAACTGTAAAGTCATTAATATGGAAAGTTTACTATAGAATAGACATATTTATTCCTACTTCCAACTGCACTGGTCAGAAAGGGCTTTCTCAGTAGGCTAGAATGTATAAACATCTAGCATGGAGTAGTCTCTATGCTCTTAAACACATACTTAACCAATGTTAGTAAAGCATAAAATGTAGGTCACAGTGACCTTTGGTCACAAGGGAGGGTGTAGTAATAACCGAGATGCATCCAATTATCAAGTTTCATGATTCAAACATAAACAGCACCCACTAAATGAACTCTTAACACAAAACTGCAACAAAATTACTGATGCATGAAATATAGGTCATAGAGGTCTCTTTTTGCAAAAAGGATGTAAAACTTATCAAGATGCACCCACTAACCAAGTTTCATGATTCTAGATAGGATAGTATGCATATAACATTCCAAAAACTAGTGGTCATGAGCTAAATGCACAAACCTAACCAAAGCCAGTAAAAGATACACAAAATATAGAGCCCTTTTTGTTGTAATGGTGTGGTAGCAACAGAGATGCATATCATCATCAATTGCATGATTCTTGCATGAACAGTGCTGAGAAATGAACACAAAATTTAACTGAAGTCAACCAAGCATAAAATATGGGCCTACTACTGAAATGAGAGAGTGGTGCTCATCAAGATGCTTTCATGATTCTAGATATGATAGTACATACACTGCATGGCAAACACCGATGTAGTCATGAGCTAAATGCAAAAACTTAATCTAACCCAGTAAAATGTGGAATATAGGTCTGAGTGCACTTTTTTGATATGGGTGAAGTATTAAGAGAGATCATTTAGTTAAATGATTGAAGCATGAACAGTAAAAACATCAAACTGAACCCAGGTCAGTGAAGTGTGAAATATGGATCACAGTGACCTACTTTTGAAATTATAGTGTAATACTCATCAAGATGCATCCTCTCATCAAGTTTCATGATTCCAGGTATAAATGCTAAATGCAAAAAACTTAACACAACCCAGTAAAATGTGAAATGTAGGTGACAATGACCTTGACTTGTAAGGGTATAGTACTAACAAAGATTCAGTTCGATGATTTTGGCTTAAACAGTGCTCAAGACTGAACCCAAATCAGTGAAGCGTGAAATATGGGTCAGTGACCTACTTTTGTAATAAGGATGTAATACTCACAAAGACTCATTCCCTCACCAAGTTGCATGAACTTTGGTATAACAGTATGAATACAAAAACTTAACCTAAGCCAGCAAAAAAATCTAGGTCACAGTGACCTTCCTTTGTGGTAAGGGTGTAGTACTAAGAAAGGCGCAGACAATCATTGAGACTGATGTTCTAGCATGAACAGAGCTAGAGAAATAAACTTTAAACACAAAATGTAACCAGTCAGTGAAGCATGAAATATAGATCACAGTGACCTGCTTTTGTGATGAAGGTGTAGTAATCCTCAAGATGCATCCCCTCACCAAGTTTCACGAGTCCAGGTATAACAATATCTATACATACTGAGCTAAAGAATTTTTTTTTAAAACCAAGAATGTACAACTAAGGTACATGTTCGTACAAAGTCTGCCCCCCTCAGCCCCCTCCCCAGGAGGTATGTGCTATGAAACCCACTCCAAACTGTTGCCTAGAACCTAGGAAGACAAATGGTTGAGATTCAATGAGAGTGAACAAATATGTGTATGCTTTTATCTGTGCAGATGCTGACACCAGGGGTAGTACAACTGCATACACTTCTACACCTCTACATGTGAGGTAAAAAAAATAAAGATCAAAATTGTTAAATTCAGAATCTGGGTTCCAATTTGTGCTCAAGATAGTTTCTGACTATGGGAACACTATATGGAATCCAGTCAAAGTTGGTTAGTAAAGTGAGACTGACAGACATGGATGTCAAGGTGGGTATGATGTTAGTACCACTTGGTGCTGTCTGTCTTCTGCACTAGGAGCATCGGAGGCATCTCCTTTTTTCCCTTTCTTCTTCTTTTTCTCCTCATCTTCCTTCTTCTTCCTTTCTGTCTCTTCCTTTTTCCTTTGTTCCTCAAGTTTTTTCCTTTCAGCCTCCTCCTGCTTTCGTCTGTCCTCATCTTCTTTCTTCTTCCGTCTTTCTTCTTCCTTCTCTCTTTTCTTTCTTTCCTTCTCGGTCTCGATTTTACCTGGTTTTCCAACCAAACCTCCTGCTGCCACACCAGCTGCATCACCCTGGTAACCAGGGGCATGTTCTCTTTTCTCCTGAACAACAAATTAGTGAAGTGACAATACTCTGCACACAATACCCTCTTGTGAACCAGATCACATTAAAACCTGTCTTTACACTAGATCCACAGATTTTTAAACATCTATCATAAATTTATTTTCAACATTTTAAGTCCAAAACTTGCTTGAGAGATGAATACGTACAAATGCATTCTGCTCATCAAGACCCTGCAGTTTCCCAAATTAATTGGAAAACTGTGCCTTTCACTTCACTCTAACAAAAATTTACACATGTTTAGCAAGTACTGTGGAAATCAGCTTGTGGAGAAACTGTCAGACTGTGTGGTGTCTACTGTCAAACTGACATGACTGACAGGTTTTAATGTGTCCAAGTGCATGATGATACATGTCTAATAACAAAATGCTCTATTGAGGACAAATATATTAAAAAAATGCCTGGAGAAAACATTTCCTCCAATATATATTGTTTTGTTTCTTTAAATATTTATCAGGTTTTTTTGTTGCTTTTGTTTAGTTTTTTGTTCTTTTGGCTGGGATAAACATTTTTACAGCACAGTGACACTGTCATAGTTATATTATGCTGAGGCAAGTAGAGTAAAAAGCCTTGCTCAAGGACACAACATAGTAAATGATTTGGGCTGATCCTATGGTAGGATTCAAACCCATACCCTTCTGGTCACAATTCCAATGCCAAAACCACTTAAGCAGAGTGCCTCTATCATTGTGTGAACCTGTTACAGAAATCTTCAAGAATGTATCAACATGCATGTTAAAACTTGACAATCATTTATCAAAAACAAAAACAAAATTAGTCTACATACAACTAGTTCCATTTCAAATCCAACAAAAATGAAACAAAAAAAAAAAAAGGTTTAATTAAAATTAATAACAAACATGCTTTCAGGCATTCTTAATTAAATGAACATCCTGTTACACAAAACGTCTGTTAGACAAACACTGCAAGACTTTTTCAAGAAAGGATAGCTATTAGTGTAATCTACTTCAAGTCACTAAGTATGAATACCAACACAGATATTTCATTTACATGCTTATATATAGACCTGCAGCATATGTTACAATTTTATTAAATATACGAGACAAAAGGAAATAAATATGACAAACCTTTGAGGTCTACGTTGCTTTTCATAACCACTTCATATTTAGTAAAAGTAATTTCAAAAATTATTTTTTAGACAAACTTTGATTTTATAACAGATGTTTTAGTGTTAAATCACCATTGCAATGGTAGAAACATAGCCTGGTTTACAGATATTTACAGCATTTAATTAAATTTTTTGGAAGGTTAACTCAAAACTAGTCTGAACTTTGGGCCTAACTTGTATGCACTTATCAACACCAAATCTTTTGTCAATCAGCATTGCTGAAAATCTCCTTGTCTAATTATCTATGATAAATAGCACTGCTATCAGCTGCAGACTGACATGAGTGATTAAATATTGTTACAAACACAAATAAGCTTGTGAGATCACAAGTTGACCAAGTTTGAAAATGTTGACCTACAAATATATAGATAGATAGTAAAACTGAACTTTGTTATCCAATAATGTGTTGCTTCAATCTAAATAAAACTTGGGCTTTTGGGCAACAAGTCTGAAATATTTTATAATGTCTGTTTAATAATCAAAGATCTTATGGTGCAAATTTGTGTTGATGTGAGCATATGGTATGCATATATGTATAGGATTTAATGGCACATCAGCACAACACTGGATATATTGTGCCAATCTGAGCAAATAGTGGAACTATCAATATTGGTATTAGAGGCAAGTGTAAATGGTGATGGTGATTTGGTGCAGTGATGGTGATAGTAATGTCCTTTTGGCTCCTCTTACCCCTTCCGCTGGTAATTTGTCCATCCTGTCAGCTGCATCACCGTCCCCTGAGCCAGGTGCAGACTTGTATTTCCCATCCTCGTTCCGTAACTTTGAGTCTGGTGGTGGCCCCATTCCTGTAATGGCTGTAGGAACACCCTTTATGTCCCTTTTGTCTTTCCCATCTGGATAGTAATCATCATCGTTCTCCAACTGGTTCTTCCTGTGGGCCACTGAAAAATCATAAACAGTGATTACTAATAAAACGAAATTACTGGCCATTACAGATAACAGACAACAAATTGTGATGAAAGTGGTATGCAAAAGGTGAATGATAACATTCCACTTTTCAATCATTTCATGCATAACAACAACAGACAGATAAGAGTTGATATAGAGGAGCACAGATAGGACATTTTACTTATAAATCAGTTATCAACAGTGGTGGTGGTCACTAAGGAAAGGGTAGAGATTGGAAGTTTCCATTACTTTATTGTGCTTTCTTCAATACTGGGATTGGAATAAGATACATTTGTAACCCAAATGGTGTTGACTGGATTTAAATCAGATTTTGAAGTTAGCTTACTTCAAATAATAAATCTTTAAAATTTAAACAATTTCTGTTTAATTATTAAAGATTTTGTATTAAAATATACATAAGTGGTGCTTAAAGCATATAGCATACAGAGCATTATAAAATACGTGATGTTAACAAAGGTGATGCATAATTACATTCATCCATGCTCTTTGCTTTGTGTTCAGGGTATGATAAAGATCGTCTTTCGGCAGTTCGGGTAATGTGTGGTTGCTCTCTATTAACCATCTCTGCAGCTCTCCGTGCCTGAGCTTGGGTTCTGCCTGAGTAGCGAAATTTGGAATTGAACCGTGGAAAGAGGGTTGAAGAAGAGGCTTTTTCACCTTCCTTTAACCTGTGTAGAAGAATTACAAAATTCAAATTTTATGACAAGCCAATACCGACACTTATAACATGTCTTGTTTTTTTTAAGTCTAAAGTTTAGTATTGCACAATTTCAAAAACAACGAATGACTGGCAAGGAATGAAACTAATGAACACAGAAGTTTCCCATTTTTTTTATTTTTTTTTTAAAATATGGCCTCAGACCAATGTTCTTGGGATACTTCTGCATTATCAGGCTCAATTCGAAATTTTCAAACCAAAGAATATGGAAAACTATTTTCTATCCTTTCTATATATACAGGAATGAGACTGGTGCATTTATACAACAAGATTACCATCAATGGCACATTATATGCCTGCCCCATGTTCAAAAGTCCTATACGTTGATAACTTAAATTTTTGCATAGAAACCATTTTTCTTCTTTGTGTCACAGTGATCTTGAGCTTGCAACTTTTGACCCCAAAACTGATAGGCTTCTTCCTACCGCAAGTGCAAGTCATCCACAAATTCTGGTCCAGGTCTGTGATGTAGAATTAATGTGTGTGTGCAGAAACCATTTTTCTTCTTTCAGTCACAGTGACCTTGACCTTTGGACAACAAAATTGATAGGCTGTTTCCTTAACTAAAGTGCAAGCCATCCACAAATTTTGGTCCAGGTCTGTGATACAAAACAAATGTTATTGTGCAGGAAGCATTTTTCTTCTTTCAGTCACCATGACCTTCTAACCCTGAAATCAATGCAGTTCTTCCCTACACCAAGTGCAAGCCATTCACAAAGTTTGGTAACTGCAGATGGTGAAGAACAAGTTGTGCAGAAAATATTTTTCTTGTTTCAGTTGCAGTGACTTTGATGTTTCACCCTGAAATCAATAGGGTTCTTCTTTACCAAGTGCAAGCCACCCACAAAGTTTGGTAACTGTAGATCATGGAGAACTTTGGTTTTGTGCAGAAACCACTTTTCTTCTTTTAATCACAGTGACCTTGGCTTTCGAGTTTTTGACTTCGAAATCAAGTGGGTTCTTTCTTTCCCCAGGTGCGAGTCATCCTCAATGTTTGGTAACGGTATATGGTTGACAACTCGAGATATTGTGCAGAAACAGATGGACAGATGAATGGATGAAAAACATCAAAATATAATATGCTCCACCTTATGGCAGGTGTATTATTGTGCAGAAAGTATTTCTTCTTCTTTCACTCACAGTGACCTTAACCTTTTTGACCTTTTGACCCCAAAATCAATATGCTTCTTCCTTACCCCAAGTGCAAGCCATCTGCAAAGTTTGGTGACTGTAGATAGTGGAGAACTAAAGTTATTGTGTGGAAACAAAATTAGTAACAGATGGACAGATGGCTAGACAGACAACATAACATAATAGACTTCACTTTAAGATGGGCATAAAAAAAAAATCATCACTCATTTGAAAATAGTGGAGGTACAATGATTGGCCAACATACATATCTTCTGATGATGACCATAATATGTATAAAATTTTACAGCAATCCATTAAAAACTGGAAGAGTAGGTACATTCACAAAATTTTGCAATACACTGCATTCAGCTGTAAGACAAATAGGACAATAACGTTTAAAAAAACACACTGGAGCACAAAAATCTTTCAATATGTGCATCTACTGATGATTACAATAATATGTTATGTACCAAGTTTCACAGCAATCCATAAAACCACAAGACAAGTTGCCTTCACAAGATTCTGTCATACACTGCATTCAGCTGCAGGACAAAAAGGGCAATAACTCTAACAAAAATCACAAGAGCGCAGTGATTTGTTAATATGCATATCTTCAGATGATGGTCACAACATATACAAAACTTCATGGTGATGCACTAAAAACAGTGGAACTAGTAGCATTCACAATATTCTGTCAACCATGACATGCAGCGCCAACTCTAAAAGGACAATAACAAAAATTGCAGAAGCACAGTGAATTGTTGACGAGCACATCTTCAGATGATCATCACAATCCACTGAAATCTGTAAGACTAGTTGTATTCACAAGATTGTCATACAATGCATTTAGCTTCGAGTCAAAAAAGATAATAACTCTAATATGATAACCATAACATTTACCAAGTTTCATAGCAATCCATCAAAACCTACAGGACTAGCAGCTCTTACAAGATTGTCACACACTGCTACAAAACAAAAAGGGCAATAACTCTAACAAAATTTTAAGGAGCAAAGTGATTTGTTAATATGCACATCTTTAGGTGATGACTATAATATTTACCAAGTTTCATTACAATCCATCAAAAACTTAATGAGTGCCAGATGGAAGGGCAGACAGATGGAGAGAAGGAGAGATGGATGGACACAAGGATTACTATATACCGCCATCCCTATAGAGGCAAAGGTATTAAAATTGACCAAAAGGTGTCCTACTTCTTGACCCTAGGGGTCCATCCAGGGACATAACCCTGGTGACAACACAGAATAGGGAGAAAGCAAAATCTGGGATCATATAAAGTTCTGAATTTGTATTGAATTGGATAGAAAGTTAATTAAAACGAGAGATTGAAACAAAACTTTTACCAAAAGGTGTCCTACATACTGACCCCACGAGTCAACCCAGAGAATTAACCCAGGGGTAGGAGTAGAAAAATCCATAAGGTCAGATTGCTATGTTATTTTCCAAAACATGAAGTGACTTGGTTATGGAAATAAAAGTGAAGAAAAAAAACTTTAAGCAGCAACTTTAACCGAATTCATAACCCAATTGAATGGCAGAACCCACAGGCAGTGGTGCTGAGAGAAGGGGTGTATGTGATGATGTTATATTCACAGCATGAAGTGAATTGGTGATGGGGTTAAAGAAATATAAGTGATTAAAAAAACTTAAACCAAAACATGTCCCCATTATAATTCTTGAACACATGGCCCCACCCTGGGGCAGAACCTGTGGCCAAGAGTTGTACTGAGTGAAGTGAAGCATGTGATTTTATATTCCAAATATCTGGTGAATCGGGTCAGGAATTACTGAGCTACAAGTGTTGGAAAAACTGAAGCCAAAATGTTCCAATTCTTGACCCCATGCAGGGGTAGAACTCAGGTACAGGAGTGGTACTGATCCCATATTTAAACTGTTGCACAGATTAAAGTCTAATTGCTTTAGTCATTCTATACTTACTGTAATGCCTTTTTCCTTACTGAAGTATATCCAAGAACAATCAAGTGGTCGAGATTTTTCAAAAACTCTGTTGTGCACCAATTCAGTTTGTTGAAGAGCGGTGGTAGCTGAGAAATGCTGAAATCAGCTAACATGCCGTTACTTTTCTTTAATGGAACAAATATGGCTAATCACATTTGGCCAAATGTTCCCAGACATATTCGTTTCATTAAAGAAAATATACCATAAGTTAACCGATTTCTGCATTTTTTTGACTACCATCGCTCTTCAACCAACTGAAATGTTTATCAATTGAAAAATATGAGTTACCAAATGTTGTTGTAGGCTACCATAGTTTCCCTTTTTGGCAGCCCATCAGACTACCACACATATTGTGATTTGTCCACTCTTGAACTTTAACCAAATGGGTTCCCAATTATAATTCTTGACCACGTGACCCCACTCTGGGGCAGAAGTAGTACTACTGAGAGAAGGGGAGTATGTGATGATGTATTTAAAATATGAAGTGAATTGGGCAAGGGGTTGCCGAGTTAAATGTGCTAGAAAAAACTGTAAGCAAAGTGTGTCCCCATTATACCTGCAATTTTTTACCCCATGGCCCTACCCAGGGGCATGAGTGGTTCTGAGAGAAGAGGAGTGTGAGATGGTATTATATTCCAAATATGAAGTGAATTGGGTAAGGCGTTTCTGAGCTACAAGTGCTAGAAAGACCATAAACCAAAGCCACCACCCCCAACACACAACTGCACACCTAAACACCCACACATGCACTGACAATTCAAAGAACTATATTCCCCTGTCTCAGCAGCATAATAAAAAAAAAAAACATTTTGAATTTATAAAAAAAAAAACATAAACTGTAACAAATATGTATGGTTAAGTCATCTGCCTAAAATAACACAGAAATGTGAAATAACTTTTTTTATTAATTTTAAAAAGTTTCCACAACCAGCACTTTTTTTTTCAAATCTGGCATTCTTTCTATGGAAATCTATAATTTAACTTACCTAAAGAAGGCATGATGCTCCACACAAGTTTTCCATACTCTTTTTGCCATTTTGTGATTTTCTAATTTAAATCCAACAGTCTTCTCATGCGGTTCAAACTGAAAAATGTTTAGAATAAATCTTGTGTATATATCTGTTGCATTGTTAATTTGTATATATATTTGTACTAGTACTACAATGTTTACCAGATTTAACTATTTGAATATCTGTAGTCTGCACTTGACTGGCATTTATATATTTGTTACAATATTGTTATGAAACATTTACCACAACTCAGAAAGAATCTGAGTCATAATTTCTGTCAACATTACAACTTGTCAAGTTATCACTAAAGTTTACTTGGTTACTGAGACAATATCTCCCCTTTAAAAAGATGCCCATTACACATGTCCATGATAGAATTGATACTTGCTCTAATGTTGCCAACATCCTATCATATAGGATACAATAGTTTCAAATATAGCACGGGACTCAAAATTAGCATCAGTTCGCTATCCAGAGGCTAGTAAATTTCCTGTTGGACTAGTAGTTTTCATAATTTTAATATTTTGATGGCTAGTAAAGTTTAAATTGTCACCAGTCAGCATTTATTTATGCCATCATACGTAATTTTCGAAAACCTGATTGATTGGATGATGTCAAAGTCTTCCTGGTGCTAATTGCATAAATTCCTGAGATTCAATTGTTCCTCTAGCGGGTGATAACAATTAGGATTTGACTTTTCATATTTCAAAACCAGGCTCTGAAAGTCTTTACTGGCTTTGTTAGATTTATATGATAAAATTGTATGTCAAAGAACGTTAGTCCCAGTTTGCTCTGACTTTTCCCATCCCATTTACGATATTCTGACATTTATTATGGGGTGTGAGGTTTGAGTGCACTGCCTATTGCAAAAATGGAATTAGGTTAAACCGTGCTGTGTCGGTATATGGAAGCCGCTTACTACTGGGCCTAGCAATCTTAAACAACATTAAATTAAGCCCTACCCTCATGAAATCGATAGGAATATGAACTTGTCACAAATTGCGAGTATAACATTTGTTATGTCTTTAATTTGTTGACAGATGAGACGTACTACTGCATTAACAAAATTTGACCTGGTACTCTGCATATGCATTGCTGGTCACATGACTACCCAAATCTCCCAGACTACATATCCATGACATCAGTGGTTCAATAGCCACGGGACACAAACAAAAAAAAACTTTCCAATGTTGTTGTACAAAAAATTTATAAATATTAACTCTAACTACAACTCACTTGTATATCTGCTGCCTTCTCAGTGGCGGATACTATCCACCATAGCAGATATATCTGCCTGCTGGTTATGTGCCCAAGGTGTAGTTAAAGAGTTAAATGAAAGTCGAGTAATGTTTTTAAAAAAACGAAAAGAGACAACATTTTCAACATATTTATCCCAAGAAATATAACCAGACACCTGTCGCTGTCACAGCAACCTGGAAAAAAGATTCATCACGTACAGAGCACATGTCAATGTGGTAGCCATGTGATACCAACAAAACTCAGGCTAAAAGACTGTAAACCAGACTTGTGTACTTGTCAAACTGCCTTTGTAGTGCCATGGTCATCCAAATCCCTATTATGATTAACCATTTCATCTTTAAAGGACTAGCAGTCGTGGAGACACATATTCTGTTCAAAGGTTTGTATCGTTTGTCTATCTGTTGTGAAAACCCGCACAATGGCAATAGTCATAATGACAGATCTTCTCATCCTGCTTTCACTGTAGCATGACAGGTACTGCCTTAAATTGTCTGTCTGTGGAGTTATGATACATAATGACCAGTGTGAATGAGGTATTTGTCTTTTTCTCTTATTATTTTTTTTATATTTTTCCATATGATGAGGCTCTAAAAATATGTTTACTCAAGCCATCTTTTTTTTACAGTTAATTTCTGAAGAATCGTTGTTTTTGTGGTGAATTTGTAGTAAATATTTTCAAGTAACCTTGGTGGTTTTCAAAAGCAAGATTTGTACTTTTGAATTAGGAATGATGGTGATATTTAAGTAATAAAAGTGTTGTTAATCTAGATATGTTCACATTGTTTTGTGGGAGGGACTAGCGAAGATTCAGCAGGACTAGTAAATTTCTCAATCTACTAGTCCTTCTGGCTAAAAGGAAATTTTTTATATTCTAGGTCTGTAGCACAGTCAACCGGTGGCTCTGTGATAAATATCACAGAGGCCATCTTAGAGTTTGAAAGTAAAAAAGTGTATCAAATATGGACATGTTTAGTACATGTACAATACAATGAATATTCAAAAACAACTTGATAATCTGAATATTTGACAAAAGAATATTCTTTTCTTAAGTATTCACAGCCCATTTCAGTACTACTTTGTCCTACTTGCCATTAAGACAAAAAAAATGTCCTTGCTTTTAAAAGCTAGCAAATTTGAGACTGAAACTGTCAAAATCACAACTCTTACAGAGTATAAAAAACATGACTGTCAGTCCTCCTAAATGTAGGTAGATAGTGGGAATTTTACTATGATCCCTATAAAGTGCCAGAAATATGGGAAAGGCACTTTGCTCCAATTTCCTCAGCACATAGCCCATGCTGTGTTGAAAGTGCTATTAAAAAAAAAATCAACCAGAAATGTCTTCTTTTTTTTTTTTAAATGACATACATTATATACCATGTCTAAGCATGGCATATTTTTTTCTATAATGCATCTCATTCATGTTGTCATCTGTGGATGATCAACGAAGTAGATACTCTGGGATAATTTCAAGAAAAGGGCAAATGACTCCGCTTACTTTGATTGGACAACATTGCTCTAACATCTTGAAACTTCCAAATTTGAACAAGAAAGATACTGAACTGCCTGGTTTCTCCAAAGCCAGATGATGTTTGTAAATTCGACAATTTTGTCTCGGTAAATTATGCAGGAATGAATATTTCTAAATTAAAAAAAGAAGAACCGTGAAGCAAAAAGAAATTAAAAATTCATAATCGGGTTTTTTCATTTGTTTTCAATTTATCCCAAAGCATGCCTATGCAGGTTTAAGTCTATATCTTACAATCCTATTCATGTACCATAATGATATTTTACACAGCGACAAGAGCAGAAAATGTGAATTCTATATGACTGCTTACCTCTCCTGGACGAAGCTTTATATAGAAGTTATTCCTCTTATATGACAAATTCAGAATTTTTGGCCACACAAAGCGGTTAATTCTCAGCTTGTCTTTATACACCAATATACCACTGGCACACACCCCCAACATAATGTCTGTTCTATCTGAGTCCTGAAGCAAAGAAATTTGAACTATCAAACTCGGGAAATTAGAAATATCAAACTCAATAGATATTATATACTTATCAGCTAAGAAATCCAATTATTTTACTTCATATATTGATAAAATGTCCTTTCTCCCTGTAGAACGAACCATCTATCACTTATGTATTTCATTCTTTAAAGATGCTTGCTGAATTAATGTTTATCAATATATTGTTAATGCAATATTCACATATCAAAATATTTAATCAATATTTATTCTGAGTTTCTTTTGTTACTGAATATGTACATATGAACTCACAAACACCCCTCAAGCATTAGATTACTCAAAAGTCAGAACGTTACAAAGTACATTGATTGATTGAGAAAGAGAGTGAGGGATAGGATTATAAATTAGATACTGAAATTAAGTGACATCAGTAATTAATATTTTAGAGTGTATTTGTACGCCTAAACTTCAAATTACAAAAGCTTTATAGACTCACAAAAAGTAACTTTGGAAAACATTGACAATGGCTTTAATAAGGACTTTTTGTAGAAAAGCCCTAAAAAAGTAAAACAAAATTTTCATAAGCCAAGCACATGTAGAATCAACCTAGTCTCTCTAATCGAACACAAAATATTCTAATATTTAAAAAAAAAACAATTATATAAAACAACCTGTAAAACACAAAAGGGACAGAGTTTTCATTAACCTGTGATGATTTGCTCTTATCATGGCATGGTGTAAATGTGAAAGTCTGAATTTATGAAAATTGGATTAATGAGCTTAGCTTGTATACCTAACAGTCATAAATTGATGTGTAACATTCAATAAGCTGGAATTTTTTTGTTTACTTTTCATTTAAATCACTGAAAAGTAGAAAATCTAACCTTGGCTTCATGAAGGTCAACACCAAACATGGCTAACTTCTTGGCATTCTCTAGGAAGTTATGGTCTGCCTCTGATGGTGTCAAACCCCTGAAATTAATAAACATTTTAGACTTTGTAAATAATGAATGTCAGAAAAGATTGAAAGGAACCAAAGTGGAACCTGTTTATGACTAACCTCAACAGACCAGTGAAATGTGTTTCCAAATACAGAAATACAAGTGTTCTGCAGAATGTCGAGTCCAGCCTGTAAAAAACATTATGGTGCAGTAACTCTCTGTTGAAGCAGATGAGATCTTTAGAATCCTGGTCCAAGATTTACTAAATTTCTCAAAATGTTTTAATTGAATTGAGATTTCACATTATCATGCTCATGACACACTGGACAACATTGTTTTATGTTAGGCAAAAATACAAAATAGAAGACAGGATTTTTAAAAAAAACTCTTTAGACACTGAGGAACTTTTTTATTCTCAACAAATAAGAGTTGATGAATTCCTCAAAGCTAAGAAAATCCTCAAATTTTTCTCAAGAGATAATCTTTTCAGGTGAATTCCAAATATTATGACAGAATTTTACTCTTTGATACCTGCTTAATATTCACTGAAAAGAAATGTGTTGTTGCCAAATGAGTAATAATAAAGATATTAACAAAAATCTCAATTTGAGGGAGAAAAATTTGTGAGTTTAGTGAAACTGTGACCTAGCATATCCGAGTACAAACTTGAGACATATCGTGATGAAGCAGTAAAATTACGGTTGAATTCAGCAATTGATGCAAAGACAGATGACTTTAAAAACCTTTAATACTGGACCTGAAGATTGTTGCCGATGTTCTTGCAGCTGACAGAAAAGTATTAACATTGTCTTTCTACTCAAAGACAAGACAAAACCTGGGAAAAAAAATTTTTCATAGGAAAAAGACACCCCTCCATGATGCCTGAGATGGACCTAAATGCACAACTTGACAAAGCTGTGACAGACAGCTATATGGATGAATAGGTGGACAGATAAGAAAAACACTATATGCCCTGTAACTATTGTTGTGGGGCATAAGGCAAAATAAACAAATGTGTGGTTCTGGTTACATTGAGAAAAAAAATTAGGGTAGGTAGGTTGGTACAAATTGGTTTTGTTTGTTTGTTTGTTTTTTTGTCCAGATGGATTTAAATGAAGCATAAGCTAGAAAATAAGCGTTATTTACATCCTGAATTTAACTTTGATCTTACTCACATCCCTTTGTTAACTTTGTTAATTTTATTTTTCTCTAAAAAAAAATGTTAAAATTTTTTTTAGGGGGGGGGGGGCCAAATTTTGTATATTTGTTTTAAAAAAAAAAAATTGTAGTGTCGGCAGAAAAAATAGGGTCAGTCACATAACCAGAACCAAACATAAATTTTTATTTGGCCTAAAAAAAAAACATATATAACCATTTGGACATAAATTAGTACTTTGCTATATCTGAAAATATTTACCAAACTGAATTCATTGTAAATGAGGTCAGCTGTATTTTAATCATCATTGCTGAGTAAATGTTTAATACTAAACCTCACTATCAGCATCAAGGTCAAGAAAGACTAGAAATGTGTCCAGAAGACATGGATGGCCCTACCAATTTGGTACAATTGTAAAAACTTGGGTTCAATATGCAAGGGAAAATTTAAAGTCAAACATGAGCATAACTCTGTAAAAAGTTGGCCACAACCGAGTCAAAAAGATCAAACATTACCTAGGTCTTCTTGATACCAAGCCTCATACCAAATTTAGTTCATTCCCTGATGTCCAACAATAGTTATTACACAGAAACAAAATCCTTGATTCAAGGGCAAAGTTCTTAGTTAATAAACAGATGGTTATAATTTAGTCAAATCCAGAGAGAAACAAGATGAAATTGTACTTGACCTCGGTCTATTTCAGCAGAATCATCACTCATCACAATGACACAAATACCATCAATACCGTCAATTTTCTAGACATGATTGAAAGTTGATCAAAGAAACACCCCTCTTGATCAAAAATTTTTTTTTCAAAAGTCCTTTCATTTATGTTTTTTTTTTCTTCAAGTTTGAAACTTTTTTTAAAAATTTGCTGTACAAAAAATTTTATTTGAAGCATTAAGAATGTAATTTTTCTGCTGAAACATTTTTAAAATACAATTTGATAAGTGATGAATTATTAAAAATGTGAGTTTCCAGACATTTTTAGTAATTCAACTTTTTTATTGCATCATAACACAAGCCTTGCTGAAGCTACCTGCCAATACAGCCAAATCGTTCATTTATACTTTGCTGTTTAGCTTCAATGCAGTAGATCACATCAACTTTCCTATACAAATAATTATTATGTCCAGTTACTCTGAGCTACCAAACTCCAAAAAGAAGTAATGAATAGCACACATGTAGGTAATCCCTGATGATCTGCACTAAAACATGCTCTGATTTGTTGTTGAGTATCGATCCTTCTTAATATTGAGCATCATATAAAAATTTAGTCCGAATCCATGAAATCCTTCCAAAGTTGCTGAGCAGAAATACAATTCATGATATATAGATTGGATGTAATAGAAAGATATGGGTAACACGATATTTATGGAGATGCCAACTCGTACTGATATGAAACAAGAATACTTGAAAGATCAAAGAATTTATTTCAAGCATTAAACATCACTGATTCAAAGCAATTTTTGGTTTAAATGTGCTTCCTACAATCATCTTTCCCACCATATGACATGCTAAAATCTGTTGAAAAAAGACTGAATAGGCCTGGTATTCATCCAATCTTGATACCTTGAATATCCTGTTCAGAATCTCTGTAGTACATGTGCATTCGCTGATGTATTTTCCTCATCAGCCACTCATTTCAACATCTTTCTTGTGCCTTCTCAGTTCCCAGGTGAACTAAAGCACAAGGCCAATGTGATTTCTGACTGGTCAATATTCATTTTGTGATACAAGCAACATTACAAGTGTTTCAGTGATCCAGATATATTGGTGTTCAAGTTGCAGTGCACCTACATAAACTTTTATCGGACTGGAAAATTGGAATCTTTTAGAAGTGATTGCAATGGCGTAATTTGAGGTTAAAAGTAGGAGTGATTCTGAAATTGGCAACTCTGTATATGCTCCTTCCACAGAATATGGCTGGGGGCATAAAATGTAATTTACAATGTTTAATGCATACAACTAAGCATTCTCTTTATTCTGTACTTTCCTGAATTAATCTGCTGTCCACCACACATCAACCGATTCAATGGGAAAATTCTACTTACAGACCTCTAATAACTTCTGTCTACTCGATGTTTCAAAAATATCTTTATGTAAACAAAATTGGAAAGAAATAAAGGAAATATTAGTGAAATAAATTTGACATTATGTAGTTAATTTCTTTTTGGTATATGCAACATTTTCTAAATTGGCATAAATAATTTTGAGCGACATGAATACTGAACTGCAAGAAGCTCAAGAACCTTCAGAAAACAATTGTCCTAAAAAACAAGCCTAGATCAACTGCAATGACTTGCCTTGCCATTGCAAATCCCCATGCTTTTCACTGCATATTCCAACACAACAATATCCCCCCCCCCCCCCCCCCCCCCCCCCCCCCCCCCCCCCGTGACCAAGGGGTTATAATTCTAAGTCTTATAAACTATTTGAAAATGTCATGGTAACTGACATTGTAACTGATATTTTTGCACATCTGACCTTTGACAAGCCTCTCACAGATGGTTACCTTTGGGGCAACAAAAATTACAGATTTTCATGAAATCCCCCCCCCCCCCTCCCTGGTATAGGAAATGTGTAAACAGACAGGCAGACAGATGGATGATATCACAATATCCCCAACAAATTTTAACAAGAGTCCCTCAAAAGGACTGATGCTCTACTGTGTTTCTGTTCAGGTAGAATTGGGAGAATTTCCAGGAATTCATGATAAGGCTATTTCTTCCCTTTAACTATTGAGTGTTGAAACCATCCCTGATATTCTTCAGCGATAAAAATATTTTCAAATTAGCTACTGTGGTGAACATATTGGATGTCAGATTGGCACCATCTTCATTTAAGACAGAGTAGTCATCATTAGAAGTTTTCTGGTGACAACCCCATGTCGTAATGATCATACATTCAGGAGGAGTAGTGACAACAAGATTTTTAAGATAGTTGTCGTGGCAGCCATATTGGATGTACAACTGGCACCATTTTCATTTAGGATGAAACAGGTATCACAAGAAGTCTATTGGTAAGAACCCCACGTTGATATAGCCATCCATTTGGAAGGAGCAGAGATAATATTTTCAATATGTGACTTTCCTTTCAGGAGTAGCAATAACAAGATTTTCAAGATGGCTGCTGTTGTGGCCATATTGGATGTCAGATCAGCACCATTCTCATTCAAGACCAACTACACATTATAAGAAGTATTTTAGTGAACAAATGTTGACACGACCATCCATTCAGGAGTAGTAGTGATAAGATTTTCAAGATGGCCACCGCATGGCGGCCATATAAGATGTCGGGTCAGCAACATTTTCATTTAATACCAATTGGACATCATAAGAAGTCTTCTGGTGAAAAACCCATGTCAATATGACTTTCTGTTCAGGTAGAGTTGGGATAACAAGATTTTTAAGACAGCTGCCATCGCAGTCATTTTGAATGTCAGATTGGCACCATTTTTATTTAGGACCAGCAAGACATGATATGAAGTCTTTTAGTGAAAACCCCATGTTGATATGATCATCCATGTAGAAGGAGTAGCAATAACAAGATTTTCAAGATAGCCGCTCTGGTGGCCATATTGGATGTCAGATCAGTACCATTTTCATTTAGTACCAACTAGACATCATAAGACATCTTTTAGTGAAAATCCCACGTTGATATGACCATCCATTCAGGAGGAGTAGAAATAACAAGATTGGACATCAGATTGGCACCATTTTCATTTAGGACCAATTAGATATCATAAGAAGTCTTTCAGTGAAAACCCCATGGTGATATGACTATCCATGTGGGAGGGGTAGCGATAACAAGATTTTCAAGATGGACTTCAGATCGGCACCATTTTCATTTAGGACCAACTATACATTGTAAGAAGTCTTTTAGTGAAAATCCCATGCTGATATGACCATCCATTCAGGAGGAGTAGCAATAAGAAGATTTTCGAGATGGCCACTTTGGTGGCCATATTGGATGTCCGTGCAGCACCATTTTTAGGGCCACCTAGACCATGGCATGAATGTGTGTGTAAAGTTTCATGGAAATCCTCCAAGTAGTTTAGGAGTAGCAATACTAAAATTTTGCTAATGGACAGACGGACAACGGACGACAGACCATCCCATAAACTCTTCTGGTCTATGACCAGTAGAGCTAAAAAAGTAAAAGGAATATAAATCATACTTGTGATGTTTGTGCAGTTCCATAATTTTCTCCAGTAGTTCTGGTGTCTGGTTGGGAGCAAAGTCGAAATCTTTCAGATAGTCAGTAGTCTTCCCATGTTCTACAGGGTTGTAGTCTCCTAGCTCTGACTGTACTGTGTAGGATCCCAACAGAGCATATGTGACAAAAGAGCACGGTAATCTGAAAACAGATTATAATCATTAGTTTTTTCTCCCCTTTTTGTGCAGTCTTGTTAGAAAAAAATCAAGCTAGAGAATCTCTCTTTTCCAAACATTTTTGGGATTATATTGACCTGTATCTTTATGTCAAGAACAGGTAGGGTCTATTACATAGATCATATTTTAGATAGTCCACATTTGTTATTCCTTTTCCCTGTTATAAAGCTACCACTGAATACTCCATTTTTACGATGGCCACAGTGGTGGCCATACTGAATATCCAGATGGCACCATTTTCACTTAGGACGAGTTAGACATCATATGAAGTCTTCTGGTGAAAACCCCATGCCGATGTGACTTTCTGTTCAAGAGTAGCGATAACAAGATTTACAAGATTGCTGCCATGGTGGCATATTTGACGTCAGATCGGCAGCAATTTTATTTAGGACCAACTTGAGATTCTAAGAAGTCTTCGAGTGAAAACTCCATGTCGATATGACTTTTTTACAAGATCGCTGCCATGGTGGCATATTTGACGTCAGATCGGCAGCATTTAGGACCAACTTGAGATCATAAGAAGTCTTCTAGTGAAAACTCCATGTCGACATGACTTTCTGTTTAAGAGAAAAAATGATAACAAGATTCTTAAGATGACTGCCATGGTGGCCATATTAAAAATCAGATCGGCACCATTTTCATTTAGGACCAACTAAACATCATAAGAAATATTTTAGTGAAACCAGCATGTTGATATAACCATCTATTCAGGCGAAGTAGCAATAACAAGATTTTCAAGATGACTACTGTGTTGGTCATACTTGATGTCTGAGCAACACCATTTTCATTTGGGACCAACTAGACTACATGATGAATGACTCTGAAGTTTCATGGCAATCCTCCAAATAGTTTAGCAGGAGTAGTGATAACAAACTTGTGCTAACAGATGGATGTCGGACAATGGTTGATAGAAAATAATCCATCCGATAAGCTCTTCTGATCCTTGACCATTAGAACTAAAATATCCAGCAGTATTCAGATATCTTCCTCTATTGTGAATCAGATGCCATTTCAATGCCTTCTCACCACTATTTTGATGAAAATGTTACACAAAAAGCAACTGTATATTGTAAAACCTCGATAATTAAAACATCACTCATATATGTGGCATATCCTGAATGACTTGTTTAGTCCTGCTATAAAACCTTCTTTTGGCAACAACCCTCAACAACTTGAAAAGGCCAAAACTTCTAAAATATCGAAGTAGTGAGAATACATATGGCTTGGAGGGTTCAGGAAATGCTAATTCAAACAGGTTGAAAGGGATGACCATAAACTGTGAGATATTGATAATTACGCTCCTTTTTTTATGATCATACGCAAACACCAATATCCCTCAAAACATATTAAATTTTAATTACCTTAGTTTTAAGTCTTTTCTTTATCTCTTTAAAAACATTAGATTTAAAATATTCATAACATATTTTGAAGAAAACAAAAGCAATTACTTCTGATGAACATCCTCTATTTAAATGATTCTGTATTGTTCAAAGTGCTACACAGAAGCTGTCAAATTATATAAAGGGAGGTAACCACTATGACTAATAATTTCCTCTCTGGATCAGAGTTTGAGTTATGTCACTTTACATATTTAGACTTAGGGTCAAAAAGCCAGAAGAGTTAAATACAGAAAGTGCCTTATTATTAGAAACACAAACCAGTTATGTAACAGTAAACAGCATGCCAAAGACTTTGATGAAATTCATCCTAGGTAAAATCAAGGTCTGCAGCACTCAAGTTTAGTAGTCTTGTTGTATTTGGTTTCCCAAAATGTAAATATTTTCAGAATTCACATTTGAAAGTAGTTGCATATAATTCTTATTAATTTCACAGTTATTACATATATTTTCTTCGTCTCACAATGTCACTACATAGTTGTATTTATCCTGCTCCCAAATGATTAAGTTTTCCCTCTTCTCCAACGCCATGAACTTTTTTTTATGGATTGCACCGATTGGCTAATATTCTGGTTCCATTTGACATGGGGAAATGGTGGAAGAAATGAAAGGGCAACAAAAGTACAATTTGTTCTTACCTTCCATTGAAGATATCTACTCTAAGCTGCAGACAAAGGAGGTACCTGGAACAAGAAAATATAAAATCTGAATAGGCAAAAAACATTACCAATTACCTGTGCTAGTATTTTTTAACTCTATCAAAGCTTGAGAGCACAGTCTTACATGCTAACATTTTAGTTTCATTATGGATGTAAAAACTTTTTCTTACAAGGAAGCATAATCTTTCTGACACGTGTCCCTGAAGAACCTGTATTCCTGATTTTTTTCATACCTACTGTGTACAAAGCCATTGTGTTTTTAAAAATAAATACTTCATGCTGAAGAAATCATTTTGTGTTATTCTCAAGGAAATGTGTTTTTAGACAAGCAAGCACGAACCAGCAATATATGATTACTAATATTATCTACCCATTCACTCTGCTAAAATTGATGAACACTGCTGTTATTTTAACCAGTCCAGTATCCTCCCCTATGTCTTTCAGGATAGCAGACCCACTATACTATCATAAGCAGCCCCTATCCTTTCAAACAGGCCGTACTCCTGTAACATTGTCATCCGGAACATTGTCACCCGGAACATTGTCACCTGTTTTATTTTTATTGCAGTCACTAATCTTTGTCAAGTAACATGAGGGCACTATAATTCACCTCAAACTAAAGATGCATGTGCCAGCTTGATTACTTTTGTGTAGGCTTTGGATTTGATCTATAGTATTTAGCAAACTCAGAAATGGGTGGTGATATGATACCATATACCACCTTGTAGTGAGCTCAAATCGCGATATTTCACAGCTAACACAAAATTTATCACAAGATCCTATTAGGAAAGAGTCGCGAGAACTGCAGTACTGTATAATTTCATCATTAAAACACACGTGTAATGAGGGAAACTGATATTAATATTAATTAAAGAATTTACCTATAATTTAGAGAAAGTGCATGCTCCACCTCCAGCAGCAGTTG
Organism: Margaritifera margaritifera; assembly: GCA_029931535.1. Taxonomy (NCBI): domain Eukaryota; kingdom Metazoa; phylum Mollusca; class Bivalvia; order Unionida; family Margaritiferidae; genus Margaritifera; species Margaritifera margaritifera. The sequence goes on from JAQPZY010000958.1 coordinate 555,508, forward strand.
ACTACTTCAAATAATAGAAAATTCTCACAATGTATGCAAAAATAATAACTATAATCAAGATAATCTCAGAAAAAGAAATTAGAATAGGCTTTATACATGTAGGCACAAACCTTCTGAAGCATAGGTGCTTTAGCTTTTTGAAATGAAAAAATTAATATGCAGATAATACAGAAATTGTCTGCTCCCTATTATATATAATTAAATATCAAGATTTCCTAATTTAATTTATGTGAGACTACAATCAATAAAAAAAGTAAATTGTCCATTTCTTGATAACATGCATCTTCAACTATTTGTAAGGACTAAAATAAACACAAAACTTTAAATTGTATAAAAAAATTTATATTCACTGTTACAATTAAAAGTCAAACTTTTTCTCTCCCACCACCAGCCCCCAAGTAACTGTCAGCAACGGCCAGATGGTTCTCATTGCAGCAGCAGTCCTACTGATATAGTGAGAAAGTCTGTCAGTTGAGGCTAGTTTGGCCTATCCCGCAAATTAGATGTGGATTAAAACAAGTAAATAAATTGCTTAAATGGAATTCGCACAGTTGAAACAACTTCAATATTGTTTATTACCAAATTATCATTTATGATTCAAAGTATAAGAGACTGATGCAGAATATCTTCTCTTACAACATAAAAACTTCCAAGTTATGGAAATATATAAATACAAGAGAGAGAGTTTGGTTCCACTTTGTATTTATTTTGCAATATTTGCCCTATTTTATAGCATGTGTACTAATTTACAACATGGTTTTTCCTCCACCAAATATACTGGCCACCCTGTATAGCCTATCATGTGCTGAAAAATGGCATTAAACCCACAAAAAACTAAACCTCTTTGTACCAATCTCTGTATTGTGACTATGAAATGACTCCACCCAGATTCAGGTTGCAACATTTACACGTGTAAATTGACTTTGTTTAGTATACTGCATGTAAACATTTACAAAATCAATAACCATGTAAATGAACATGCACATGGTTGTGTTACATCAGACCTTCCTATTCCAATTAAATTCTATATTTTCACATTTCTACTTAAGAGGACTGTTTAGCAGGATTTTTCTGTTCATTCTTTTCTTAAAGTAGGAATGATTTTTACATCCAATGTGACATTGCTAGGAAAAAGCAGAACTTGACAAAAAATTGGTTCTATTGCACATTACACATGATGTTAATTTACAATATCACAGATATCCTAAGTATGTGCAGAGATGCTGCCAGGATTTTATCTAAAGGGGGGAGCTTCCCCCTTGTCACCAAAATAATGGGGGAGTAGAAAAAAATGAGGGGGAGGAGGAAATGGCCATAGTTCAGTATTTAGCTAACACATAATTATCATTCTATTTCTTTTTTCGTGCTATATTGAAATCTAAATCCTCAAAAGATGTCTCCTCTAGTTGTATAAGCATTAATCTGCTGATCATTTCTGAGCTTAATTTGTGCCTTATCTGTGTATGAATATTGTTCTGTGCTGATAACCCTCCTTCACATACGCATAGCTAGCTAAGCCAGCTTGAACAAGTTGGAAAAATGTTCTTTATGGTTGTTATGTACAATTTTCAACAGCTCATAGGTACTGACTCTTGGGTATCTCTGCTCCAAAAAATATTTTTCACTAACAAGAGCTCTGCCAAAGTTTCAATTTCCTGATCGGTGCTTTGCTGACTACTACATTTATGCCATATTTCTAATCTGTTCCACAATTTTGTATTAGGATTTTAAGTCCATCAATGCCATGGTCAACTTGTTCAGACAGAGTTATTCTGATTAAAAATAAATGTCCTTACTTTTTAATTTCTTTTTAGATTTTTATTTAGACCATTTATCTTAACCCTTATAGTGCTATATAGTTTTGTAGCACAAGATCCATCAAGGCAGAATTGTTTCAGAAAATAAATGAAAAATTGCACTCTACTTTTAAATTGCCTGTACTTTAATTAGGCTTTTTTTACATTTAATTTCGAAGGACTGCTTAATAGGGGGTTGACCGGCATATCGTCTGTTTTTGCCCATCCAGCATGTACATCAGACTCGTATTCAACATCATTTTCTGGTTCAAAATTACTCACTGGTATTTCCAGTAACACTTTCCGGGCTCCAATAATCTCATATACTTGAAAACTTTAAAAATCATTGTCATCATCGCTAGCATCGGCCAGTATTTGCCGAATGAAATCGTCATCTGAAGATGAACCATGTTGCAAGTCAGCCATTTTGAATTTTCTAGGAGCCCTTACTTTAAACATGCATTTGTAAAACTTCCTTCATGAATGCAAGATTAAAACTCGACAGTGCTTGTTCATGGGCCCAATATGCCAATCAAATTTAATTTAACAGCCGTTCATATCAAGCTGAACGATGTGTGAACAGTTACTTACCAGAAAAAAGACCAATAACTAGACAAGCAAACGAGACTTCTATTGGCGGCGCGACTTATGCCCCGACAAGCACTTTAAGGGTTAACAGTTAATAAAAATTGTATACTGCGCAGAATACATTTTTATATGCGCGACTTTAAACTAATTTGCGGGAGTTCTCGCGCATCACTGCTTTCCAAGTGCGCGAATTCGTACAAATTTTGCTAGATTCACGCAGTCGCGCACCCAGGCAGCATCTCTGTATGTGTAGCCTAAACTGTCAGATATATTCAACAAAGACATGTCTTACAAACTGAATTTGGGAGCCACTGAGGTTCAGTGGTTACTGTGCCAGACTCATGACCAAAAGGGTGGTGGTTTGAATCCTACCAGTGGACCAGCCCTGGTTGGCTAACATGGTGTGTCCTTGGGCAAGGCTTTTTACTCCCATTGCCTAGGCACCAAAAAACATTGTGTTGCTGGGCCATAAATCACCAAACCCAAAACACTGAATTCTGTCATAAAAATAAGATGTACAGCAAATGAAACAACAGCAACTTGAGCGAGGCATGGCATGCACATTGTCATGACTAACATATAAATAGTTGGCAGCTGTAAGCCAGACATGCAGATCGGGGAAAGGTTGAGTTTCGAATTGGTTCGATTATATGGGATCATTTTTGTTACTGTATACCACGTACATGTTTAGAAATGTTGGTAAGCATTGCAACCTTAACTCCAATGCATGGTGTATGAGCAGTTCTCCGTATTCAAATGCTGTGATTTTGTAAAGTGTGCAACATGGAAGGACTTTTCCTATATCCCCTCCATTTTCAATATCCCCCTGGAAAATTAGAGTTGCTGCAAGATAAAGTAGTTTGAATGTTTTAAATCAAAAGTATATTAACAAGCCATTATTTGTAAAGTTCCCCTTCTAATGATGATGTTGAGGTATACCAAGTTACAACCCTTAGTCACAACATGGCTTTAAAGGTATAGAGTGGAAGGGAAAGGGTTAATGGAAAATTGAAAATACTGAGCTATGACCTTGACCATCAAGATAGCATCCCCAGTGTCATATGTGACACATCTTCTAGTGATGATGTACAAGTTAACCAAGTTTCACCCCTTAATCTCAACTGGCTTTTAAGTTATGGAGTGAAATGGAAAGTGTTAGAAAAACATGCAATACTGAGTTGTGACCTTGAACCTGAAGATAGGATCTCCAATGTGGTATGTATAATGTGCATTATGTAGATGAGCATTAGACCGACTGAGACTGGTGGTGGTTCACTGCTCCATGTTACCAACTTTATATTTAATACAGCAAGAATTGATAACAAGTCTCACTATATACAAAAGTACATCTTCACAAGAAGTATTTGCAAATATTATAGTGACTTTTTTAAGAAAACTTAGGCCTAATTATAATGAATCAATGTGATACAATCTATTGGAAATTTTATTCAGATGCTTCATCTCTTTATGCAGTCCATCATCAGAACTTAATGAAATGAACTTTTGGTAATAAAGTCAGCAGCATGGACAACATGGCTTGCTATAAGCATGGTGAAAACACTGTCAAAGCTGGGTTCGATTTAGCTGCTGGCCGCCAAGTTCATGACCTGTGGGTTTTTAGGAGGGCCAGTTAATATTGACAGCCGCAGGCCTCTGCAGCAAGTTAAATTTACCGAAGTTGTTATTTTTATTTCCTTGGGAGGGCCAGCTGATTTTCTGCAGAGCAAAATTATTTCCACAAGAGCTGGCCCTGCTGGCCAATAGAAAAAACTGTGTTAAGTCAACTGCTGCAAAGTTAAAATTTGCAACTGTCTAGCACAGGACAAAGACAGTGCATTGAAGTAAATGTGATTTAAAAATTGTCACACTGTAAACAGATACACATGAAGTCATTTTCATTTGCATGTCATTAAATGTTTGCTTTGTAAAACAATTCACAGTGCTATTCAAACAATTTGTCTAAGCAAACAGAAGACCAGTCAGCAGCATATTCAGTGACACAAGAGTACAACACCAGAGTAAATTTCATTCAGTGTAAATGCATTTTTTTTCCAAGCATTTTTCAATGACTACAAAACATTTTCAAGCATTTTTCCAGTACTTTTTGGAGCCACCTCTTAAGATCATGCGAACCTATGCTTTACTTTGAATACATCTGATTCAATTAGTTAGTTGAACATCTGTAAATTTAATATTTTTTGTATGGGGTACCAACATACATTATCTTGTGTGGTTGCTACAAACCACCAGCTAAGACCTAATGAGCAATGATCCACCCACCTCCTTCCCCATAATTAAAGCACTGTAAAAATGTCATTTTTTGGCAAACCTCAAATATAAATGAATACACACTATTTGCAAGAATGTTCTCACAAAACTACAATTACATTGTCTTTTTCTACAGGTTCTGGTAAAGGCAAGACAAGGGCCGACAAATAAATAGCACAGTGACAATTTTATGGAACATCTTCGAGGAACATACAACATTTTTGACGCAGCTAATGAACAAATAAAATAGCAGGTAATTTTTCACCTGTCAATTCACTCTTTATTTAAAGTGATTTATTTCTGATCATAGGCACTTTAAGAGAGTTCAAGTCTATAGCTGGTAAGCTATTCTGCATAAAGTTTCTATAAAAGAAGGGAAAAAAACTTGGTAGATTTAAATGTAATTATCAGATCATATTAAAAGTCATGCAATTTTCAGATAGTAAAGAAAAAAAGTCTGCTTTACACACTGCATGACAACATATCTGACAAATCTTTTTAAACACTCAAAACCTTTAAAAAAATACTTACAACCTTGATCTTTTGACATGTCATCTTAAACATGTCTGTTTTATTTGGGTGTAAAGCCTGATAACAACCCATCTATGTAACTACAACACAAAGTCAAACAAAACAAAACCAATGAATTAAGTGAACTGCCTTGACCGTGTGACTTCTTTGTCTATAGAAATATTCCAGGTCTCCTGTTCGGCTTGCATCTAATAACAATTTATCCATGCAACAGAAGACAGACGCATCTAAAATCTTTCACCACCACCACCCCAAAAAACCTATTTTTTCCCTCTGTGGCCATGACCTTTGATAAATTTAACCTTTATACTATAAGGATGTTCCCATCGTCGCTAAATATGAGCAACAATCCACTATGCTCCTTTATTAACCATGGCTACCTGTGCTGAGATTTCCCATCGTTTCACAATATAAGTAAACCTGCTCAACCATACACTGAGGGCGCAAGTAAAATGTTCTTGCCATTGTGATCCAACATGATCTTTCATGCCGACTGAATGAGCTTATCAAAGCTAATCTTTCAAACACAATCACTTACTGACAAATAAAATGGGCAATATCACCAATGTGTGTAAGATTGATAAATTGTGTTCTTGAGGACGTATTTTTGTTTATGCATACTCATGAAAAACAAGGAAATCTCAGCACAGGCAGCCATGGGTGATAAAGGAGCATAGTGGCATGTCATCTGTGGCTTGCAACAATGGGATGTTCCTTGTCCCCTGGTGAACTTCTATGTGAAGTCCAATGATGATCCACTGATGCAAATAAGAAATATTGACCATAAAAGGTTCTGTAAAGTTAGTAAAAGACATATGTATGGAAAGACAATGTAACAACTATTTCCCAGCTTTTGAGACACTCCAGTAGACTACACAATATATGAATGTAAATCAATATTAGCAGTGATTAAGGCTGACATACTGGCATAAGTCTTTAACTGACTTACCTCGTGAGGTCCTCCTTGAGTCCTCCATTTGGATCTGGTGGGTAAAACTTGACATTGAACTCAAATACCCAGGTACCACCTGCAAATACAGGACCATGTTAGCATGGTATGGAATGGCCAAAAAAAAAAAAAAAAAAATTCTTTAATCTGAAGCACTGAATATTCCACAAAAGAGAGAAGAGAAGAACTAAAACATGATTCACAGAGCCCTGTAAAACTCTTTTAAAAGGACTTTTTATGGAGTTTTCAATGACTTCTTCAAGTTTTCATGAAGTATTTTTACTTATGGAAATTTAACTTTTTTCCCATATTTTGCTTTGTTTATCACAGCATAAACTGGTACAAAAGTGGAAGATAAAACATATAACTAATACTAACTTGGATTGTCTTCAAGATTAATTTGATTTCAGGCTTTGAAACTCAGTTGTGCTAGCAGCTGATGCTCTGAAAACTGACTGCAAGATGATAGCAGATGAATTTAGTGATGTGATTCTCTTCGGGTTTTCACTTACCAAGCGAGACTTAAAGCACTGCCTCCAATGCTCAAAACATCAATAACTTTGTCACATGTCTTGCACATCACTTTGTGTTTGTCCCCCTTGAACACCCAAATGTAAAGTGGTTTCCATTGCACTTTTGAATATTACAAACGTAACTCATTTCTAGTCAGGTCACATGCCTTAATGAATTGGTCATCTAACTGTAGATGATTAGCATGTCACTACAGCAAAGAGATGCTTGCTCCATCTGCTAATTACCAGTGTCCTTAGATCCAACTAATTTTATCCGATTTTAAACAAAAATTCAAGGAGTTTGTCAACAAGTTCAAAGACTTTTCAAGGATAAAACAAACTTTTTGAAATTCAAGGAGTTTTTATGGCAACCTTCAAATTCAAGGCTTTTTTCAAGGTTGTATGAACCAAAGTAAAAATGTGGTCATTTAACACGGATTCCACAAACTGCATAGACCCAGATCTGCCTTTGCATAATGCGACAGCAGATCTACATGTAGGTCTATGCAGTTTGTTCAAAGTAATCATAAAAAAAACACAAACCCTTATCTGCTGGCACATTATGTGATGGCAAATCAGGATCTATGCTGTTTGCAGTCGGACTCAACTTGTATGTGAGTATATATGGTTACACTATATGCCACTACTGGATAATTGGGACAGTGAAATTGTAGTAACTTAAATATGTCTCTATAAAATATTCATTTATTTAATACCAAGTTTCATTTCAACTAATAATGTACCTAAGACCAGGAAGAATGATCATGTTGCTTCCTTTCTGCTGATGTCAGACCCATTGATTGCTATGACGAAAGGAATAGACCCATTGACTGCTATGACGAAAGGAACAGGCAAAGTCAACATGTACAATGACTTCAGTGAAGTATGGAAATAGTCACTAAACATTACTCGTTACATACAGTATCACCCTGCAAATGCACCCACATACATCTATGAGCTCTCCCTTGTGTATAGTGTTCACTAAACATGTGTTTATCAATGGCAAAAAAGCTTGTTATTAGAATGTATCGTCTATACTTGCGTATAAGCCGATACCAACTGCATAATGCGCCGGCAGATCTGGGTCTATGCAGTTTGTAAGGACTAATCAGTAGAACAAACAACACAGACCCTGATCTGCTGGCGCAATATGCGACGGCAGATCAGGGTCTATGTTGTTTGCATTAGGACCCAAATTATACAGGAGTATATACGGTAATTTGTTTCTCTTGGACACTTTGTCAGCAAAAGCAACTTCTGAACCACATAGGTTCTTTTGAAAAAAGTGTTTATCAATGGCAAAAAAGCTTGTCATGATAATGTGACTTGTTGGAGCTCTTGGATACTTTGCGAGTGAAAATCAATTTCTGAGCCACAGGTTCTGTAAAAACCATGCTGCAAACAAGAAACTTTAGAAGTAAGCAACTTTAACTCTGAGGTTAGTCTAGGGCAGGTATGTGCAACCTACAGCCTGCAGGCAGAATCCGGCTCGCGACCTGGTTTTATCCACTAATTTACATCATATAAGGTGTGGCTTTAAAAATCGCTTATACAGCCCACGCCATGGAATAAGTTACACATGCCTGGTCTAGGGTATGAACATACAAGATATACATGGACATCAAAGTGATCACTGTATTAAGCTTCTGCCATGACAGGCTCAACAATTATGCAAAGTAATTGACTTGAAGCTTCATTTCCTCAAAAACAAGAGGCCTAAGTTTGCCTGAGATCACTCACCTGGTTGACATCTGTCTAATAGCCACATGCAAGAGCAGTTGGCCAATAAATCTGGATCAGTAGGATGCTTTTTTAGTTGAAATTCTCACAATGCTGTCGATTGGATATGTTATGAAAACAATTGTTTCAAGGTTTCTCTAGTTGTATTTTCATCCCTATCTGATCGCACATCAGCATCTTTGGTCCCATATTGAAAGGCCCCTATGCCAGGATGCTTTGTGTTCATGCTGGTCAAATTCTGTTCAGAATGGTTTTGAATGCAATTCTACTTCTAGTAATGGCAGCCATATTTGATGGCAGAATGGCATCATTTGTGACATTCAAGCTAGGACACTTTTCTAAAATCTGGTCAAATTCTGTTAAGCTGTTATTGAGATGAAGTTATAAAAGGTTTTTCTTTTTTTTTTAGTAATACCCGTTATATTTGATGGCAGATTGGCATCATTTGTAAAAATTTGAAGGCCCTTCATGCCATAATGCTTTATGAAATATTTTGGTCAAATTCCGTTCAATGGTTCTTGACAAGAATTCATTTAAGGATTTTCCATTTTTGCTAATGGTGACCATATTTGTAGGCCCTTAAATACCAGAATGCTTTCTCTCAAATTTGGTAAAATTTTGCTGAAAAGTTTCTGAATAGAAGTCATTTTAAAAAAAAATTGTTTTAGTAATGATGGCCATATATGATAGTGGATAGGCATCATTGGTACTAATTATACAGGCCTTTATGCCAGTATACTTTCTGTAACGTTTGGTCAAAATCTATTGAGCAGTTTTTCTGAAGAAGTCATTTTAAACTTTTTAATTTTTAAATTTTTAGCAATGCTTGCCATATTTGATGGTGGATCAGCATAGTATGTGAAAATTTGAAAGCCCTCATAACCAGGATGCTTTCTGTCATATTTAGTCAAATACTGTTGATATTTTTTTTTATGAATAAGTTATATAAAGGTTTTCTATCATTAGTAACGGCATCCATATTTTATGGCAATTCAGCATCATTTGTATAAATCTAAAAGTAATGTATGCCAGGATGCTTTCTATCAAATTTGGTCAAATTCCGTTGATCAGTTTTTAAGAAGAAGTAATTTATAGATTTTTCTTTTTTTAGTCATGGTATTTGACAACAGATCTACATAATTTGTATAAACTTGAAAGGTCTTCATGCCAGGATGCTTTCTGTCAAGTTTGGTCAAATGCTATTCAGCAGTTATTGAGAAAACTTTAAAGGATTTTCTACTTTTAGTAACATCAGCCATATTTGATGGTTATTTTAAAAAAATTCAAAGGTCTTTATACCAGGATGTTCTATGCCAAGTTCGACTGAAACTGGTCTAAGCTGTTTTTCAAAAAAAAGTTGAAAACAGACATTTCTGACAGACAATGAAAAAGATTTCTATTTTTAGTAACAGTGGCCATATTTTACAGCGGATCGGCATAATTTATAAAAATCTGGATGACCTTCATGCCAGGATGCTTTATGTCAAATTTGGTCAAATTCTGACGCAAATTTTTAGATGACCCCATCTAAGGGACTTCACGGATGGAGTCCAAGAATGACACCCCTTGCACAGATGGGTTATCACAGGGCAAAATAACTGCAAAGTTTCATATTTGAACCCGATGGCTTAAGAAAAGTGGTAACAGATAGACAGATGGACAGATCCACATTATCTCCACACCTGACACTCAAATGTCTACTCACTTCATGAAAAACAAGATAATACATGTTTACATAGCTATTATGTTGAATGATTCTTTTAAGTCACAAGCAGAGTGAACAAGTAATCTTAAATATGAGTGAATTATTCAACATACATGTAATTTCTGTGCTAACATGTATTACTCTAATTATTATATACATTATACAATATTTTACCTTGTACCTCTATATTTTACTATCCTGTTTAATTCAATCAATACACTGCACCAAACCATTGTGATGGAATAACGGATGAAACTTCAAAGCAAACTGCTACATCATATGCCAAGTCTTACCATTGATTGAAATGAAGTGCAAAGAAACCTCCTCTCACAGATCAAGCAGTTCCTAACATTTACAAACTGTAAATACTGTATTTCATGTATTTTTTCATACCCTTTAATTTTTCGTACACCTTCTAGCTTCAATCATAATAATTAATTAAATGTATCATATTTTTTCGTACATAGCACTTCGTATTTTTCTTCAAAACCTTTAAATTTTCTTACATAAAAGTTCTACTGAAAAGATTTATGTTTGCAAAAAATATTGAAAATATTGCCATTTTTGGGGTACAAAAAAAAATAAGAGATTAAAATTGTATATAATTAAGGTGTTTTTTGTAGTTTTTTTATCTTTGTCTTATTTTTTAACCTTGTATTTTGATGTGTTAAAATTAAAGTGAGGTTCCCATTTAAAGCAACTTCGAAAATATATTGAGGTACGATTTAGACACGTCCAATGATCAAAGTATTGTTTTGCTAAGCATATGTTGTAAATGGTGATTAACTTACAGGAAATTCTTAATTGAGACATTGAATAATGAAATGAGAGATTAAAAAATAAAAAAATCACCATTTATAATCGTGCAGAAAGGTCAATGATCATTTCATTCTTTTATTTTTTTAACCATGTATTTTGATGTTTTTTTATTTGAATCAAGAAGAGAAGTTCGCGTTTTTCAAACGGCTTCGAAAAAATACTGACATACGATTTAGATACGTCAAAAGATGAATGTATTGTTTGTTGAGTATGTTTGATATAATCCCATATCAAAAACATAAGTATTTGTTGCCTCAATTAAAAACTTGCCCGAACTATTTAACTTCGCATCATTTTTTTTTTTGAGGCATCAAATCATGAAACAGGAGATTAAGAAACAAAAGAATCACCATTTATAATCGTGCAGAAAGGTCACTGATCATTTCATTCTTTTTTATTTCTTTTAACAGCACATTCTGAATTTTTTATTTGAATCGAGAAGATAAGTTCACATTTCAAACGGCTTCAAAAAAATACAGATGTACGATTTTGATATGTCAAACGACCAATGTATTGTTTGCTGAGTACATGTATGATATAATCCCAAATGAAAAACATAACTATGTGTTGCCTCCATTAAATACTTACCCGAACTATTTGTTAACTTCGCGTAAATTTTTAATTGAGGCATCGAATAATGAAACAGAGATCAAGAAATAAAGACATAATCACCATTTATAATCATGCAGAAAGGCTTTTGATAATCCCATTTTGAAAGGGTAATTGTTTTGTTAATTGAGAATCTACTTTCATTCATCGATTCGCCCTTCTTTGTCTTCTTTATCAGCGAGAAAATATAATGATTGATGTGTATGATCTCTTGTTGTCATTACAGTATCGACTGCTCTGCATTAACTGGACAACGGCGTTTACAACACATAATCCTTAAACAATATCGTCAATGAGAGATCTTTATTAAGTTGGTTACTGCAACAAAGCACCACGAGCATTTTAAAACGAGTTCGGAAGCCATTTGATGTTTTTACCTATCCAGCTAAAATTATATCTCAGTACATGATAAAGTGAAGACCACAGACCATTGGTCAAATTAGTCTTATTGTTTAATTATAGTAATACGAAAATAAAATTATAAAAACCTTGTCATTTTCTATCATAAATGCAAAAAACACTACAAATAAAAACTACTCCAAATACATACAATCTTACACACTGACACAACGTTGTTTCATCTCTCTCTCTCTCACACACACACACATTCGCTAAAAACAAGTATTTTTGAATTAATTTTTTTATTTTAATTTGATAATGATGTTACTGTTGCTGTAAGAATGCAAGTTGCACTTAACTTTTTGACAACAGGGGCTCATATCATTGCGTACAATTTACCGATAAATAATACCTATAAATAATACATGTACAGACCATCTTAATCATTTTGCCAACATAACGCACCGTAACAGCTACAAATAAGTATGATCTGAATACACATCATATTGAACACTGACACAAAATTTTTGTTTCAGCCATCTCTCTCCTCTCTCTCTCTTTCGGTCACTAATAACAACAAAAGTCTTTTTGAGTACTTGTAATTTTTATTGTATTTGGATTCTTCAGTTGAGAGCAGAATGAGACAAAAATTGTAGGTTTATATTTTACTTTAGTACTGTTAGGTTGTCGAGTACCACGTGTCACGTAGACCTTGTTCGGGTCTGATCCCTTTATTTTTCGTACATGGTCAGTACTCCAAAAGAATTATTTATTTTACATATAATTTTTTGTACTTTGAAATATTCAGGCAGAAATGTAAAACTGATTATCTCCAGTTTTCAAAATTTGTGCAAACTTTACTTCATGTATTTACATAGGGTGTTGCATGTAATCAGTACAACTCAAGAACCCTTCAACATATCAGGAAAACAATAAGAACTTGTACTTTAACTCAATAAAACACAAGTGCTTGTACTTGAGTACTCCACATCATGTGAACGGCAGATTTAGAGAACAAAGGTACATAGTACATTACAATTCCGGGAAATGAAACAAAACTTAGTGTTCTTCGAAAGATCAGCGCAATGAAAGATCGATGGTAAACCCTCCATTCAGGAGGCTAATGCATCAATCTCATTCAAATCCAGATCATCAACTTCTGATACTGAATGTACCATATATACTCACGTATAAGCCTATACCAACTGCATAGACCAAGATTTGCTGTCGCATAATGCACCAGCAGATCTGGATCTATGCAGTTTGTAAGGACTAATCAGTAGAACAAACAACATAGACCCTAATCTGCCAACACATTATTCAATGGCAGATCAGAATTATGGAAGTAAATACGGTAATGGGACTTCTAGCCTGCTGAACCAAACCCCCAAAAATTTCAAAATTAGATATTATCATGGACCCAGAAAACCTGAGAATGGACCCCCAATTTTGTCCTGAATTTAAGGTTAAATGGATCTAAATTTCTTTTTGACATGGGTAAAAAAAAGTTTAATGTTACCTGTTATATATGACAACTTCAACTTGCATCCAAATGCTAATTAATATTGTTACAAATAAGGCACTTGCACCTACAATTATCAAATCCTACCCTAACCTACTATAACTAACTGCAACTTTGGATGATAGAATCACTCTAAAACTCTAATACCTGATTAAGCTCACATGAACAAATCTTGATGGCTTTAGTTTAACTACACACCATAAAACAAACAACCTGTAATTTAGTCAGTTTGAAGAACACATAATGAGAATAAACACTCATCCCAGGTGAAACCAATTACCTTGCCTGAGGGTCTGGTCTTGCCAGGACTGAGACCTAAATAATGGCCTGATCATGATTTAATTGGGCCTTATGGAGTGTGAAATTGAGACACAGAGAGGCTCACAGACACACTAAATTAAATTTCCTTCTAAATGAGAGTTTACACGGTATAGCGGTTTACACAATTTTTAGCTAGACTGTGTTGTGCAAGTTGCTAAACTCTTACACCTTTAAACCTCCAAAACTGTTATATTGGAAGATTTGGGTACAAATCTAACATTCTGATTTATCCCCTAGTAGTGTGATTAGGGGGGGAGAGCAGAAAGGTTGGAGGGTTGTGGTGAGGTGAGGAAAAAATTGATAAAGACATTGAAATAACCCTGATTTGTTGTAAAATGTATTTTTTGGGGGGGGGGAATTAATTTTAATTATGTAATACTTACCAGTCACCATTGCTTTGCTTACCTCTTCTGGGATGAAAGTCCCCTCATCCAAGCTCATTCTTCCGATCTCCCATTAAATGGGTAACCGCTAGAACACACAGAACAGCAAGAACACAGACCCAGTCTGACTCCCAAATAATAGGACCATGCGGATTACACCTCCTCCTTGACTTGGGCCTATACTAAACTTAGGACAGAGCTGGGTGGGAGGGAATCTTGCAATAATGACATGTAAGTATTACATAATTAAGTTCTCCCCCCCCCCTCCAAAGACTTCATTTTAATAGCAGGAGCACAATACCTGTCACTATTGCATTGCTGTATTTGCCAGTTTGGAGGGAGGATGATGGGATCAAGGACCTGGTATAAACTGAAGTGCTTACCATTACAGTAGTAATGTTCATTACTGTTATGTGGCAGAAAGTTGGGCCACTTTTTGAGCTGTTACTATTGGGCTCAACAAGAAAACTGGAGATGCTGCCAGGATTTTATGTAAAGGGGGATCTCCCCCCTTGTCACTAAAATAATAGTGAGAATAAAAGAAAATGGGGGTGGTGGGGTGGCTATAGTTCAATATTTACCTAGCACTTAAATATCCATCTCTCTTTCTTCCTGCTCCACTCGGTTAGAGATCTATTAAAATCAAAATCCTTAAAAGATCTCCCCTCTAGTTGTATAAGCATTAAACTGTTGATTGTTTCTGAGCTTAATCTGTTCCTTATCTGTGAATGAATATTTGTTCTGTGCTGCTAACCCCCTTTCAGAGTCTGTTGTCTGAAGGGACATATGCATAGCTATCTTAGCCAGCTTGAACAAGTTGGGAAACTTTTTTATGGCTGTTATGTACAAGTTTCCACAGCTCATAGGTATTGTCTCTTTGATATATCTGCTCCAAAATAAGATTTTTCACTAACATGAACTCTGCCAAAGTTTCACTTTTGACTACTATGGCAGATTTCTTATCTGTTCCATAATGCTGTATTAGGGTTTCAAGTCCATCAATGCCATACTCTTCTTGTTCAAACACAGGTATTTTGATCAAATAAATACCCTTACATTTTAATTTCTTTTACACTCTTGTTTATTCAATTTATGTTAACCCTTAGAGTGCTATATAGTTTTGTAACACAAGATGCTGCAGTGCTGAATTATTTGAGAAAAGACTACTTTAAAATTGTCTGTAATATAAAAATAACCTTGGTATTCTCAATTTTTACATAATTTTGAAATAATACTGACAAACAGGGGGTTGACAGGCATGCCGTCTGTTTTTGTCCATCCAACATGTACATCAGACTCATATTCAACGTCATTTTGGGACTCAGAATCACTCCCATGTTCGGAGTCAGCCATTGCAGGTTTTCTGGGTAGCACAAATTTTAAACAAGCATTTATAAAACTTCCTTGATGAATCAAGGTTAAAACTAATACAAAATGCTTGTTCTATGGCCCAATGTACCAATCAAATTTAGTTTAACAACCATTCATGTCAAGCCGAAGTACCCAGACGTGTAAACAGTTGCCTACCTGAAAAATGAAATATGTCACAACAAGCGCTAGGAGACCTAGTAGGCTGGCAGTCCAACTTCTGTCACGACAAGCACTTTAAGGATTAACAGATAAATAAAATTACATTTTTATATACGCAACACTGAACTAAATTGTGGGAGTTCTTGTGAATCACTGCTTTCCAAGTGTGTGAATTCATAGAAATTTTGCAGGATTTGTCCACTCACGCACCCTGGCAGCATCTCTGGAAAATGCCTTCACTCTGGTGAACCAAAGATCGAAGGTAAAAGGAGGAAAAAGAAGTGTGTGAATGCCAAAATGCAGCCCTCATACCATCCACCAATGAAGAAGGATTAAGATAGGCCCACAAAGTGGCAATAGCCCTGACTTCATGGGCATTCATTCTCATGAAAGAAAGATCCCTCTCAGTAAGGGACTAAGTTCTCTTGATAGTGAGGACAATCCACCTGGAAATGGTGGATGCTGAAATATCAGCAGAACCCTTAACAAATAAGAAGAGACCCTTCTGACCTTTCCTTCTCCCTTTTGAAGTGGTTAAATTAAACCATAAGCCCCTAATTTGGCAGAGAAACGTTATTGATCATTCCCAGTACAGATGCAACTGAGACTGGGAATCTCAATAGGAAGTGGAGCTAATGAAGGGAGCTTGTTCTTTGATAAGAAAGTCAGTTCACAAAGGAGAGAAACTGACTCTTAATCCAATAGACAGACCCTTAGAGAACTTGAGTGTGTTAGACAGGGCTGCCCTATAGTCCTTTATGGTAGAGACCGAACATTCTCTTTCCTCGAAAAGAAAGAAGTCTGCCACTGCTCAAAATGGGACAGCTAGGATCAAGGCATTTTCCACCTGCACCAATAACAGAAAATAGTATACTTCGCATCATAAATCCTGGAAGTGAACCACCTCTTAGCCAGGACGATGCAACTTGCAACTTTGCTCGAAAACTGGTCCTGGCAGATTGATCACTTGATATGTGCCAGGTGGAGAACCTAGGCTGCTGTGAAGCAGAGCCCCACTGTGCTGCAACAGAAGGTCCCTCTTCAATGGTAAACTCATAGGCTTCAGAGATGCTGCCAGGATTATATCTAAAGGGGGGAGCTTCCCCTTTGTCACTAAAATAAGGGGGGAGTAGAAAACAAATGAGGGGGTGGAGGAAATGGACATAGTTTAATATTTACCTAACACATAAATAACCATCTCTTTCTTTCTTCCTACTCCACTTTGTTATAGCTCTATTGAAATCAAAATCCTCAAAATATGTCTCCTCTAGTTGTATAAGCATTAATCTGTTGATCATTTCTGAGCTTAATTTGTTCCTTATGTGTGTATGAATATTGTTCTGTGCTGAGAACCCCCTTACACATATGAAAAGCTAGCTAAGCCAGCTTGAACAAGTTCGAAAACTGATCTTTATGGTTGGTACGTACAATTTTCAACAGCTCATAAGTATTGTCTCTTGGATATCTCTGCTCCAAAATAAGATTTGTCACTAACAAGAGCTCTGCCAAAGATTCACTTTCTTGAATCAGTGCTTTGCTGACTACTATGCCCAATTTCTTATCTGGTCCACAATGCTGTATTAGGGTTATAAGTCAGCTTGTTCAGACAGAGGTATTTTGATCAAAAATAAATATCCTTACTTTTTAATTTCTTTTTAGATTCTTACTTCTTCAATTTATCTTAACCCTTAGAGTGCTATAGTTTTGTAGCACAAGATCCTTCAAGACAGAACTGTTTGAGAAAAGAAATGAAAATTGCACTCTACATTTTAATTTCCTGTAATTTAATTAGGTTTGGTATTCTGCCTTTTCGACATCTAATTTCGAAATACTGCTTAATAGAGGGCTGACCAGCATGCCATCTGTTTTTATCCACCCAGTATGTACATCGGACTCGTATTCTACATCATTTTCGAGTTCAAAATTACCCACTGGTATTTCCAGTAACACTTTCCTAGCTCCAATAATCTCATATACTTCAAAACTTTGAAAATCATTTTCATCATCACTATCATCAGCCAGTATTTGCCAAACAAAATCGTCATCTGAGAATGAATCATGTTGGGAGTCAGCCATTTTAGGTTTTCTAGGAGCCCTTACTTTAAACATGCATTTGTAAACCTTCCATCATGAATGCAAGGTTCAACCTCAACAATCCTTGTTCCAGGGCCCAATGTGCAAATCAAATTTAGTTTAACAACCGTTCTTGTCAAGCGAAAGTACTCAGATGTGTAAACAGGTGCCTACCGGAAAAAAGACAGATGACAAGACAAGCACTACAAGACCTCTACTGGCAGTGCAACTTATGCCGCAACAAGCACGTTAAATTTTAACAGTTAAATAAAATTGTATACTGCGCAGTATACATTTAAATATGCACGACTTTGAACTAATCTGCAGGAATTCTCGTGTATCACTGGTTTCCAAGTGCACGACTTCATACACATTTTGCGCGATTCGCGCACCCTAGCATCTCTGGGGCTTGTCTATCAACAGGTCGAGGAGATTGCTGAACCATGACTATTTGGGCTACAGAGGGGCTTCCAGAATGAGCTAAGCAGTGGAGGTCCTGGCTTTGTGGAGCACTTGCAGAATCATTCTGAAGGGTTGGAAGGCTTAATAATCCCACCCTAAACTCTACTGCCCAGACCCTCTAATCCAGGACTGTGGAGATGTAAAAGGGGAGTTTGTTGTTCAGTCTCATCACAAACAAGTCCATCAGTGGTCTCCCCTACAGATGAAAAAATACTTCTGGTACAGAGACCATTATATATGGAACACACATCCCTTCCTGAACAGACAGCTGACCATGATATTCCTCTTGCCGGAAAATGGCAGACTTGGAGCGCAATCTCCTTTTTGTTTTCTGAGGTATACTACAACTGACGTGTTGTTAGAGGAGATAATGAGAGTGGCCCCAGTGTTGACACACACACCCCTGCACGGATAGAAAAACTGCGCACATCTACAAGTTGTTCATGTGGTGGGTAGCTTTTTTCCAAGACCACGAGCCTTGAAGAAGTACCCTTCTGGCTCCAGGTTATCACTCCAACCCAAATCTGATGGATCAGTGTACAGATAGGAGTTGAGTTCAACTGTGTGAATTGGGACTCATATCAGTAACCAATCCCAAGTCAGGTAATGAAGAAAATTGGTTCCCAAAGCAATCTACGCTGACAGAGGGTCCCTGTGCAGTCTACAGTTTGCCAGGAGAAGAACCTGGAGAAGTGCAAGTGAAGTCTTCCTAGGGGAACCAAGTCTGCTGAAGAGTTTACGGTCCCCAGGAGGGAATGGTATAGGAGAGCCACTAATGAAACTTGGCTTGGAATGTGAACTCACCCTATGTTGGTGAGGAAGTTCATCCCCAAGTAAACTAAATCCTGAAAATGGATTAGATCCGTTTTTCTCTAGGTCTAGGTCAACTGGGTCATTGCAGACCGACTTCAGGACAGGTCTTGCAGAAGAGACTCACTGAGGACATTGTGAATCAACCAGTGGTTCAACTACTGGAGGATGGGAGTCCCCAGAGATCTTGTGGGCTGCAACTACTCCAATCACCCTGGTAATAGTTCCAGGGGCAGAGGCTAGGCCAAACAGAAGAGCTAGAAAGTGAAAGACCTCTTGCTCCAGGCAAAACTGGTTGTATCTCCAGCCAGGGAGGAAAATGCGGATGTGCAGGTACGCATCCCGCTGGTTGACAGAGACCGCCCAGTCACCAGGCCTTATGGACTGAAGCTGTAGTCTCCAGCTTAAATGACTCTTCCAGCAGGAATGTGGTTATGGTGGAAAGATCGATATAAGCTGAAAGTTTCTGCCTTTCTTGGACACTAGGAAAATCCTGGAGTAGAAAGCCTTAAACTGGTCTTTTTCCACTCTCACTACTGTGACCTTAATTGAATTAGCCTTGACTGGTGAAAGGATGGGGGTTCAAGAAAGAGGAGGATGCCCCTGGAAATGCAGCTGTTGTCCTTCCTTCAAGATAGAATGGACCCACACATCTTCTGAGATGCCCAACCAGACCTCTGAAAACAGGGCTAGTCAAGTGCCCACAGCGACATCAGGAAGAGGTATGCACAGCAGGAGAGGGGGCGAGTCCCTAGGGCCTCCTTTCCATTCCTTGAGAAAGGTAGAGGGGCCCACCAACTTCCTCCCTTGGCATTTACGGCCAACTCATCCACTGAGGGGAGGACGAAATGACTGTTTGAATTAAGATTGCTTCTGAGAATACTATGACTGTAACCTCTTGAAAAACTTTTGGGAAGGACCCAAGGGCAGTCTGGATGAGCATGCTTCTTGGCCTGCCTCAACGGAACAGGAGCGGCTGCAAGGGACCTGTGTTGTTGGTCCCTCAAATCCTGAGAAGCGACTACAGGAATGAGACCTCTGAATAGCATCTCTGCTTCCAGAGGAGCGACCCTCAGAAGGTTCCTACTGTGATCAAGCAAGATCTTCAAAGTACCCACAGCAATATCCCTGTGGATATGGAGCAACTCCACTGACAGTGCCATGGCCCTGAACAAGGTGTGCCTCAACATCTTCACAACAACCTCCAGTAGGTGCTGTAGCATTGCCAGAGACAAAGTTTCCTCCTTCAAAAGATTGAAGGAGGCTGCCTAAAAAAGATCAGTATGCGAAGCTATAGTTACATGAGTACAAGCCTTAAGCTCCAGCACTTCCAGGTCTTGACTGGGAGGCACGCCCTAGTCCCCATCAAAATCCCCACTTGAGATGCACCAACATCCAGGGAAGGGAGTTTCAGGAGCCAAAAAGAAGAGTCACCTCTATAGCTCAAAGCCGAGACCAAAAGTAGCAGTATAGAAGGGGGGACAGACAACCCTTTTTGTTGCCCGGCAAACTCCTGGCCCTTGGAAAAGCTTCTGAACCATCATCGCAGAATGCGGGAGCAAAAGCAAATCTGTGTGCAATGCTGCCCTGGAAAATCTCTCAAAACTAGTGGGGAGAAGGCAGTAAACCTTGTTTACCAACTTATAGAACCTCCAGATTTGTTCCTCCTCCAACGCCCCAGTTATGGAGGCAGGGTTCCAACAGGTGAGGGACTGACGCAGCTGCTTCCTCATCAAACTCATTAGCATCTGCCAACACAGAGAGGACATTGTTGTCCTGTGCTTGCTCTTTGCAGGAGGCAGAGCTTCCTGCTCCAACATCTCTCTGTTGGTCTCACTCCTATTTTTTTTTTGGGGGGGGGAGGAGCCTGAAAATAGTGGTATCCTCATCCCTCAACTCCTCAAGGGGAATGATGGGACTGCCCACTGTAGCAGACCTTTTAGGAGGTTGAGAATGCCCCTCATCCTTCCCTGGTCATCTAGGGGAAGAGGACCAGCCCCCCTCTTTGTTTAGCTCCGCTTTAGCAGACGAAGCAAACTTGTGTCCTGAAAATTCAATCTGCTCTGAGGCCAAGGCATGGAAATCCAGGTGCCTTGAAGGGGAAGGGAGATTTACTTCCCCACATCCTGTATGGAGTGATCCGATCCCTGTCCCAAGACCGATGATGAAGCTCCACTGACTGGTGCTGGAAGATCACTGACCAGTGCTAGAAGACCGGTGACTGGTGCAAGATGATGATCTGACAGACATGCTACCATCAGACAACCTAAAGCAAGATTGCTGCTTTCCCTTCTCAGGGATTTGCGATATGTTCTCTGGCATCTTCACTGGGCCTCCGCCCCTACTGATCGAGTCTTGCAACTCTTCAGGGGCATTATGTCTGTCAACTTCTCAAGAGACAGATCTCATATGCTCCTGGGATCAAAGAGTGAAAGCTCCCACACTCTCCTGGTATAAAGGAGTGAAAGCTCCCATACTCTCCTGGGATCAAGGAGTTATATTCTGAGTCCCACAGGACTCGGAACACCAGGTAGGGGAATGGGGAAGAACAGAGTAGAGCACTGCTAGATTAACATGGCACAATCAAGTCCCCTAAACTAACAAAAGAACTCAAATCACAATAAAAATTTGCATGGACTGTGGAGATAGTCACTTGTCAATTACAAAAAAATCTGAATAATTTACCAAAAAATATCTTTAGTCATGGATAAGAAAGGCAATTTTCCAAAAGTTAATTGCACACACATCCAAGGAAAAAAGGTGTAATCCGCATGGGCACATAATCTGGGAATCAGACTGTGTCTGTGTTCTCCTTGTTCTAACTGTTTTAGAACTTTCCATCTAATGGGAGGTTGGGAGAATGAGCTTGGATGAGAAGACTTGTTTCCCTGAAGAGGTAAGCAAAGCAATAGTTACTGATATTATATTTCTGGTAAAAAGATTTTTTCCCTTCCATTCCTCTTTTTTAAAGACACTGTCCCAATCCAGTTTATGTAATAAGTCCTCTTTTTAAATGAACTCATAAAAAAAACAGCTCTACACTCACCTTGCACTTGCTTTGAAATTTTTTTGTTGCCATCCAACCAAAACTGAAAAAGAGAACAAATGTACTGGTCAAGACATCTGAGAAGCAAAAACTTGTGTTCAAAACTATTTCTACTTCAATTCATACTGTAATACAGTTTACCTAATTGCACTGATGTATGTTTTTAATTATTATTAATATTATTATTATTAGTATTATTACTGTAACAAAATTAAAGTCTGCAGCTGTTCATAACAACATGAAAAATGCTGAACACAATTAAGTCAGCAATCAACAGTAACTATTCTTGACATTTAAAAATATCTTCTTAACCTTCTGTATGAGCTGTAACTTGTAACAATAAATTCTATTATAGAATCATATGCTGCTAATGGTGGTAATGATGATGAAAATATTCCATTGAAAGAGAAAAGCTTAAAAGGGATTAAGCAGCATGCATAACCTATTTAAGCCCCCTCTCCTCTCCTCACTTGACAGCACTCAGCTTGACAGAAAAAAAGGGCACTGCCCCCTCAGCATACAGTACCCTTTCTTATCTCTGCCCTCTATGTCCTTCTAGCTCCTCCCCTCTGCCCTTCTAAAGCCCTCTCCTCTGCCTCTCACAGCATTACTAAACCACCTCCTGAAAACTTATTTTGATTTACTCCACATAATTGTATGTTTATTTAACCTAGAATAAATATATGAATGAACTTTTGTGTTTCAACTTTCAAAAAGATGAAATTCTATATTGTATAATTTGCACTAAGTCAGTCCCTTTGTTCCAAAAAGTACTGCTGTTGGCCTCCCCAGTGTATGAAATTATTAGCTAGAACACTGCATTACATCTAGCAGAACTTACCCTCTTGCCATTAGCATCTCTGTATGAGAGTGCAAAATATTCGCTCTCACACAAATCCAAATGTCGACATACTTTGTCAAAAATGACTTCACCTTCTGCACCTTTCTGTAATAGAAAATGAAAGTAGATTAGGTAGTCTTGGCTTTTGGCTTAATTGTCCGATATGCCAAAAAAAATAACTTGAACAACTGCAACAACTCACCATTGCAAATTCCCATGTATTTCACTGCATATATGAACCCCCACCCCATACACCCCCCCACCCCCAAAGAGTGAATCAAGGGTCATAACACAACATCCATTGCATATAGAATGTGTCATTTTGCAATAACTGCATCATCTTCACTAGCCAAGGGACATCAATCCACACTGACCCTTGGCATATGTAGCTAGCCAAAACAGTATCTGCTGCTCTGCTCTATGACTGGATGCAACTGAAAGAATCTGGTACAATCAGATTGCTCATTACATTTACCTAGGAAGATAGTTGAGAATAATCACTGCAGCCTCCATAGACAATGACACCAATCACATGTAAAGGACAAGGTAGGTTAAGGTCCAATTTCAGCCTGTAATCAAATCCAGATTAAACATAAAGAGAAACAAGAGGCTCCTCTCTCTTCCTTAAATATGTATTTAATGATCCAGGACCACTTGTAATAAAGGCAAGCAAACATTAAAAACCCAATGGTTTTCTCCTCCATTATGACATCTTTTCTTGGTGGATTTGAGATATGATCGCTAATAAGCCCCGATCAATATCATGCATTTGCACACAATATGCATATTAGTCAATGATAAAACCTAAAAAAAACTTCTTTTGACATTATAAGAAATCTTCTGGTGAAAACCCCATGTTGATATGACTTTCCGTTTTAGAGGAGTAATGATAACTAGATTTTCAAGATGGCAGTCATGGTGGCCATTTCGGATATCAGATTGGCACTATTTCCATTTCGGACCAACTTGACATTATAAGATGTCTTTTGGTGAAAGCACAATGTTCATATGACCAACCATCTTGGCAATAACAAGATTTTTAGGATGGCTATTGTGGTGGCCATATTGGAAGTTAGATTGGCACCATTTTCACTTACAACCAGCTCAACATCATAAGAATTTTTTCTGTGAAAACCCCATGCTGATATGACCATTCTTTCTGGAGAAGTAGTGATAACAAGATTTTCAATATGTCCACTATGGTGGCCATATTGGATGTCTGAGCAGCACTATTTTCATTTGATACCAACTAGACATTATAAGAAGTCTTTTAGTGAAAACCCCATGTTGAGATGATATTCAGGAGGAGTAGCAATAACAGGATTTTCAAGATGGCCACTGTGGTGGCTATACTGGAAATCACATCTGCCCCATTTTAATTTAAGACCAAGTAGACATCATTACAAGTCTTCTGGCAAAAACCTCATGTCAATCTGGCTTTCTGTCCAGGAGGAGTGGTAATAACAAGATTTGCAAGATGATTGCTGTGGCGACCATATTGGGCATCAGATTGGCACCATTTTCATTTAGGACCAACTAGACATCATAAGTCTTTTAGTGAAAACCCCATGTTGATATGACCATCCATTCGGGAGTAGTGATAAGAGTTTCAAGATGGCCACTATGGTAGATACATTGAATGTCCAAGCGGCACCATTTTCATTTAGGACCAACTAGACCTTGGGATGAATGTGTGTAAAGTTTCTTTGCAATCTTCCAAGTAGTTTATGAGGAGTAACGATAACAAACTTGTGCTAATGGATGGATGGATGACGGACAACATCCCATCCCATAAAGTCTCCTGGTCTATGACCTGTTGAGCTAAAAACCAGCCAAAATAAATACCTACTACTTCAGTGTCCTTGATGTGCTATGATGTTTTCATGAACCACTGCTAAGAGTAAAATTACAGGTAAAAACTTGTTTCGAATCAGATGCCACCATCTTAAAAAACATGTTCAATTCAAGGTAAAAAAAATTATCTCATTTTTTGCTACAATCAATATTTTGAAAAAAGGTGCAGCACACCAAAGACACAAAAATAATAACTCTCTATCTCACCTGGTTTTCTTGTTTGAGAGGCTCTGATTTATTTCAAACACTTCAACCAAATGTCTCAATTGGCCAATTTAAAACCAATACTAAAAAGCACAAAGTGATCCAAAATGCCAGGGTTGTAGGATAGCGAGATTGTAATCTATGGTCTATGTATCAGAAAGGTTGGCACGGGGAGGGGGCTGCAACATTTAAATTAAAACGTACATCTATATCTTTTGGTTCAAAGGTGTCACCATCAAGCAGGGTCACCCGACACACAACCATTTTCTTCTGGAATGAGAACCTGCGTTTTTTCTTTTCGGGAGATTTTTGTGCTGACTCACTGCTCTCCCTCCCAGTGCTGTCTGCTTTTTGGCTTGAATCCTGCAAGAATGAATGTTAATTATTAATAAATTGTCCCCTTTCCAGTAGTAAAAATTAACTTTTTTCAGTACTAGCAGCATTTTGATAGTTGTAATATTTTCAACAAACAAAAATCAGGCTATATTCAATGTCAACCAGCATATTTATTATTTTGAAATAAAAATTTTAATACACTACCAAAGTGTTATGATCTTTTATCGATGGTTTTCTGTATATCTTAAATCCAAGCCATCCACAAAGTTTGCTACAAGTTATTTTATGGAAACCGATTTCCTTCTAAGAGTCATCGATAGAGTAAAGTCAAGACTTGTGGTGCAGACCTTATGTAGTTTTGTGGACATTGTTTTTCCTTCTTCAATCCGCATGTCCCTGACCTTTGACCTTTTGTCCCCAAAAAGAATAGGTGCCTTCCTTGTCTTAAATGCAAGCCATCCTCAAAGTAGGTGATAAGGATCTCAGGAGTCATGCAAAAACTGTTTTTCTTGTTAGAAGTCACCATCATCTTGACTGTTGATCCTTTGACCCAGAAATCAATAGGTGTTCTTATCTCAAATACATACCCAGGGATGGACAAATTCACTTGCTTGGGACATGCTCAAATTCAGCTTGGGCAAGCTAAAGTTTTCAAAGCATTTGCCTGCGTGAAATGTGCAAAAATTTGTCAAATGAAATGTGCCAAGCTTGCCAATTCTCAAAAGTCAGCTTGTCAAAGATCGTTTTGATGCATGTTGCTGATTTCAAAGTGACCATGTGGTACAGTGGTCCCCCTTTTATAAGGCCACGCCTTCTGCAGAAGAAAAGTGGCCTTACAAGAGGGGTGGCCCTTCTAGAGAGAGATCACACAGATGAGCAATAATTATATATAAAGTTATGAAAGGTGTAAAAGACTTTTAAATATTTAATATTTTTATTTAAAATCACATGCATCTTATGCAATAAATGTGACAAATCTTATAATAATGTTATTTAAAATAATTATGAATATTTGTCAATTGCACTGCAAAACCATTCAAAAACTTTGCCAACAAAATCAGTGTACAAACATATGCTTGTAACTATTATTCTCCTCGGCTTGACCAAAGTTAGTATGTAAGAAAGCTTGCTAGTAGCTTCCTGTGGGATGGTCGTTCTTCTCAGGTTCTTCCTCCACCAAATTACACTGGCCACCATGTATAGCCTATCATGTGCTCAAAAATGGCATTTAACCCACAAAGTCATACATTCATTTTCCACTGCTGCAAAATGTATAACTGATGGTGTTTATTTGAATCTTCTGACATAAAATTTCTCAGCAGTGATCAAAGGACTCTATTAGTTTAGTCAAATTGCTTTCACTCTTCCTTCTTAACTGAGAATGTCTGACATTTTGCACTTTTTGCCTTCACTGGCAACTAACTATACTATTGTCAAAGTAATTTACCTGTAGCTATTACACAAAATGCTCTGTATTTAACATTATAATCCCTTTACTGACAATCAAATGAATGAATTTGTCAAGCCATTTTTTGTGGCTTTCCATTAGTTCTTAACTACCGCTTCAAATATGTTGCATTCTTTGCAAGAAATCATCTTTAGATGTGAAAAGTGGTTCTCATTAAGAAAAAGAGAAAAAATTTGAGAAAAACTTTCATGTACATGTAGTTTTTTGACTGACAATAAAGACACGGTCAGGATAAACATTGTTTTTGGGGAGAGAAAGATGGGGGAGGAAGCATTTATGCAAAATTACTTTTAAAAAAGAAACTATTTAAGATTCCTTATTTAAGATTCCCTACTTGTTATGACAGGCAAATTCCAAGATATTACATCACTTTCACTTGCATTAACATGCAAAGTGGACCGATCTTATATAAAAGATTAACAATCCAAAATGAAAAGAAAGGTAAGCATGCATCGCCGATTCTTTTGGCCCAAATTCAGCAAGATCATCTTAAAATTTGCCCATCGATGATAATACTGGTAGCACAGCAGATTCCAAACAGATCCCTAACACTGATCATGAACTCAATCTTCTGAACATAAAAATTTTGTGAGAATAAATTCCAGTATGAATGGTTAACAAAATCTGCATGACTGCACAATTATTACTCACAAGGAAGGAAAAAGCTTAATGGTATTCAAAACAAATAATTGTGATAACTTTGTAGTACATGTACTTATACATATACTAGTGACAAGCATCAAGTCTTCACAGTGCATATGAAATGTCTAACAAATTAAGATTCTCGATTGAAGTATATAGCATTCAGGTCTACCTTTAAGGTTGCTGAAATTATAGGGCAATGCTTTATAAAAAAAAACATGAAGCTGCCTTCATGCTCAAGTGGCTCAGCCAATCATCATGCAATAAATCGACCAGTGAATCACTGTTCATTCGCCCCAAAATATTTATTCCGTTTGTTTGCGAACAATTATTCATGTGGTAGTCGAAAAAATTACATACATTCAGATTCATTTGGAATCTAACCGAAAATTCTAGCCATATGAAATGTATACTGACACCACTTAGGTAATGACTTCAACATATACAAGTGCATACATACTTAACTGTAAATGTTCTTTCTTTCCTGACAGTATTTTTGGGTTATTTTTTTTCTTCTTCTATTTGTTTTAGACACATCATGATCTATCCATAAATTACTAAAATGCACGATTCTTTGTGCATATTTTCAATGAAATTATTATGGATTTACTGCAATGACATCTGACGGTGAGTACATCAGGGGTAGAAAAATCCACTGCCCAAATGCCAGGGACAACTAAAAATTAATGCTTGGGAACCATTTTTCCCAATGTAAATGCCTGTTTGGACAAACGAACGTAATATTAAAAAATGACCATGCTGAAAATTATAATGGAATTTACATTTTTCCAGAAACAAACGTGATCATTAAATTGTCCCTCTGGGTACATACAGCAAGGTGCCTGATTTATCTCCATATAATTCTGAATTTGCTTGCAGGGATGATTCTACTATATTAATTAGGGCTGCTTGACTGCCCCAATTTCAACTGGCAGCCCCAGAATTTTTATTTTGAAATATCCCAAACGATAGTAAATTTTGCTTTCCTGAATTATTCCTCATTCCATTTGTATATGTAACATGTTACTATAAATCAGAACCATAATTTTACCTTTATTCTGACCAGAAGCCATCTTAATCATATAAATGCTTGGTATTGCTTTTAAGTGCATTTAATCACAAGTTGAAAAATTTCCTCGCTCCAGACAGAATAGAGTGAAGTTGACAAAATTAGTGAGAAGTTAGCGCAGAAAGTTACAAATAGCCACTTTAACTAATGTTTTGGCATATTTTTATGTCAGATTATTAAAATGATGATGAAATATTATTAAAAGTTTGTAAAAATGTTAAAACTTATTTATTGTTATTTTATTATAATTTTATTTTGCTTCACCACATTTGATGTATAACATGTCAACCTTGAAATAGGTTACAGTTGAAAACTGGCAACATCTTTCATTACAGAAATCCTCTTTTCATATGTATATATGTGATGAAAATTTTTATAAAATTATTAATTTTATTAGTAATGGACATAGACATGTCCACTGAATCATACTTTTAAAATTGGCTGCAAATATTGTATTTTTTACTTGTTTCATGAGTGAATTTTTGGCAGGAATTGCATAGATTGCAATGTAATTTCTGGTATTTAATTAGCACCAAAATTTACATCACAGGAATAAAACTTATTTTTCTACCTTTCCACCTTCCTCTTTGAAGGGAAAACTGACACAAAATTTGATGTTTTACTTTGATTAATAATGCATTGCACTGAAACAAACTGGGGTGGGGGTAATGTGAAATCAATGCAAGGCAAAGTGAACTTCACTTTTTGGGCATGTTTGGGTGAGTCCTGAGGTGACTGTTTCATCCACATCACCCACTAGTGTGGACCCTGTAAGTGTTTGGATTCTCCAACATTAATAGTATGTGCATTGTCGTAAAGCTGACAATAGAGCAGAAGGCTCCCCATTTTCATAATAATGGATATGCAGTCCTTTTTTTACTTTGTCGATTTTTTATTACCAGCTGTTCAGATAGTTCACATTACATACTGGTAATGGTCGATACACCCATTCTGTATTGCAGAAATTCAACACATGGCCTGGTATTCATCTCCCAAGGTATGCTTGGTCTTGTGTGAAATGCTAAATTACTTTTTCTACTACTTTACTTCTAATGAACCAAATTGTGTTTTTATGACATTCCATTTCATGCACTTTTATTGAAAATGTAATATCTTTTTAAATACTATTCAATATTTTAGTTTGTTTACTTGTATCCGCTTGGTAAATATGTCACAAAGATTCCTATCCTTTAAAATACAGAACATTAATTTGATGTGAAACAAACTAATGATGCCATATGATCATAGGGCACCTTTCTTCCAATAATACCTGTAAGTAACAAACAAAATTATTATAATGCAGACTACATTTATATGATGTTAGATGAAAACATACATTTGTTTTGTATTAAAGACCTGTTATAAAAAAGCTACTTTTCCTAGCAAAAACACGACAACAATCACAACTACTAGTACAGCTACTTTAAAAGTCAACTTCTCTAAAAAACAAGAACAAAATTATATAACTAATTTATAATGTTCATTTTTTGATCTGCTATAAAGGGACATCTGAAAATAAATTGCAACAAATTTATTAGTGATGAAGGATATGAAGTTTGAAACGATCAAACTATTTGTTAAATTTTCCTCCAAAATTTGATTCGTGATTAAAAATTCCCAATTCTGGGAATGGAGGCCCCAAAATTTTATTGTTGGAATCAACCCTGGATGGATTATTGCTATCGGGTAGAGGCCACACCAATCCTTATGTGCTGTCTACTCATCAGCTGATCAAGTAATCAGTCCATAGTACCAGCCCCTCAGAGAGAACCCTTAAAGAAACAAGACTCCCGACTTTTCGTCTTTTGTCAACACACCATCATATGATAGCAGTATCTTTCATCTCTGGCTTGACATACTTAATGCCTATGATCTAGTATTTCTTTTCCAGATTGGTCTGTTGAAGAATGGTCACTTGCTGTAGACCATGTGACAATTGCTCCTGTTGGCCAACTTTTGCTAAAGGAATGTGGCAAGTTTAAATAATCAAACTAATCACAACTGTTGTTGCATGTTATATTGGCTTGCTGAGTCATGGCACAACAAAAATTCTAAGTAGATTTTTTACAGCTCCTCACAGTTTACATACGGGATTATTAACAGCATCAGATTAACAATAACCTGAACCATAATGATGTTCACTCAGACAAACATAATATATGGACAAGTTTTGTGGTCAAAGGTGGCCAACTTGTAGAAACCTGACAGAAAAGAAGACAGCGTCAAAAAGGGAACTTGTTTGATTATATTTTATTAGCTGATTTTAAACTGATTTAACAATATTTATTACATATTTTTAAACCTCTAATATGCCTTGGTCCCCAAACAGTGATGTGTTCACACTGGACATCAGAGGAAAGTTTTGTCAAAAAATGGAAGTCTCTCAAGTCTTACCATCGTCACAAGTCACTGGAGATAATCTGCTACACTTGTTATTCAGGAGTACGCATAAACAAAAATATTTAAATGACAACACAACATAACAATCTCCTACACATCAATGAAAGTGCCCGTTTTATCGACCGATATGTGACTGTGCATCAAAGAGAAACTTTGATTGACTGATTCAAACAGCGTGAAAGGTCATGTTGGGTCACAATTTCAGAGATGCTGCCAGGATTTTATCTAAAGGGGGGAGCTCCCCCCTTGTCACCAAAATAAGGGGGGAGTAGAACAAAAATGAGGGGGAGGAGGAAACAGCCATAGTTCAATATTTACATAACAAAAAAATAACTGTCTCTTTCTTTCTTCCTGCTCCACTATGTTAGAGCTCTATTAAAATCAAAAACCTCAAAATAGGTCTCCTCTAGTTGTATAAGCATTAATCTGTTGATCATTTCTGAGCTTAATCTGTTCCTTATCTGTGTATGAATATTGGTTTGTGCTGAGAACCCCCTTTCACATAATGCATTGTTAGCTAAGCCAGATTGAACAAGTTGGAATACTGTTCTTTATATACAATTTTCAACAGCTCATAGGTATTGTCTCTTGGATATCTAGAATCCAAAATAAGATTTTTCACTAACAAGAGCTCTGCCAAAGTTTCACTTTCTGGAATCAGTGCTTTGCTGACTACTATGCCAGATTTCTTATCTGTTCCTCAATGTTGTATTAGGGTTTTAAGTCCATCAATGCCATAGTCAGCTTGTTCAGACAGAGGTATTTTGATCAAAAATAAATATCCTTACTTTTTAATTTCATTTTAGATTATCTTAACCCTTAGAGTGCTATATAGTTTGTAGCTCAAGATCCCTCAAGGTAGAATTTTTTGCAAAAAGAAATGAAAATTGCACTCTACGTTTAAATTGCCTGTATTTTAATTAGGCTTGGTATCCTGCATTTTCCACATTTAAGTTTGAAATACCGCTTAATAGGGGGTTGATCAGCATGATATCTGTCTTTATCCACCCAGCATGTACATCGGACTCATATTCAACATCATTTTCGGGTTCAAAATTACTCACTGATATTTCCAGTAATACTTTCCGAGCTCCAATAATCTCATATACTTGAAAACTTTAAAAATCATTGTCATCATCCCTATAATTAGCCAGTATTTGCTGAACGAAATCGTCATCTGAAGATGAACCATGTTGGGAGTCAGCCATTTTAGGTTTTCTAGGAGCCCATACTTTAAACATGCATTTGTAAAACTTCCTTTATTAATGTAAGGTTAAACCTCAACAATGCTTGCTCCAGGGCCCAATGTGCCAATCAAATTTAGTTTAACAACTGTTCATGTCAAGCCGAAGTATTCAGATCTGTAAACAGTTGGCTACCGTAAAAAAAAAGAAAAGAAAGATGATGAGACAAGCACTATGAAACCTCTACTGGTGGCTGACTTATTCTGCGACAAGCACTTTAAGGTTAACAGTTAAATAAAAATTGTATACTGCGCAGAGTACATTTTTATATGCGCTACTTTAAACTAATATGCGGGAGTTCTCACGCATCACTGCTTTCCAAGTGCGCGAATTCGTAAAAATTGTGCATGATTCGCACACCCTAGCAGCATCTCTGGGGCTTGTCTATCAACAGATCGAGGAGACTGCTTAACCACGACTATTTGGGCTACAGAGGGGCTTCCAAAATGAGCTAAGCAGTGGAGGTCCTTACTTTGTGGAGTACTTGCAGAATCATTCTGAAGGGTGGGAAGGCTTAACAATCCCACCCTAAACTAATGGCATCTACTGCCCAGGCCCTCTGAGCCAGGACTCGCATGCCCTGGCAGCATCTCTGCAATTGGGTGTAAAATTTATTCATGCTTGCAGTGATTGGTAAAGTTTATGCATATTTATGCGAAATGAGAAAATCTCTGCACAGGCGGCCAAGAGTAATAATTTAACGTAGCGGATTATCGCCCGTGGCTTGCATGATGAAGTCTTACTAGCAAGATTTCATTATGGATGAGTACATAACATGGGACATAATATACTGTGGGCAAAAACTACCTTGCACATAAAACTCTGCCTTCTACAGGAGGAAAGTACGAAACATGTACACTGTAGTAACTACTTTCCACACACCAATATCACTCATAAAACAAACTCATGAGATAAACCAAATGAATCATATTAAATAAGAGAAATGCAATAAAGTCGCATAAGTCGTGTACAGCTTGTTTACAACTAGAAACATCGAATATGGCGACCGCCAATGAACAATTTCGAATAGTCAAAGTAGGTCATGGAATTTCTTCTTGCTATCGAAGATCGATATCCAAGTAGCTTCGTTACTGTGTTATAATAATATTAATATATGCTGCATACAAACCCCTGTTCTCGTACGAAAAGACTATTATTCCAACGGGTTGGCAAAAAATTTATCGCACTTTCGATGCCGGGGTTGGAGTGTATAGTTATGATATCACTACCCAGAATTCCACTCCCAAACTAAAAATAGACACAGGTGTGCGGCTTTTCCGGTTCAGATTACATCAGTGGACAGGTAAACCACACGCCACGCCCTGTTCTCACAAGGGATAGACAATTTATAACGTAAGGAATGCAGAGTAGTCTGTTTAGATCCAAGTGTTTTCTGACTCATTTTACTGGTTATAGTAATAATAACAATAAATCTTGATGAAATAACCGACTTGTGTAACTATTTTAATGACTGTGAAATGCAACAGTTTTAACGATCAGCAGCAGTGTTAGTATTATTCATGTAATTTACTTGAATCATACTTTGCGTGCCACACAATGTCTGTTTGAGAGAGAGCTCTGATCAAGGCTTTGGTGTTTGTTTTTTTTTTTTTTTTTTTTTTGTTATGTTTTTGTTTTGTTTTTTAAACTCCAATTTCAAAACAGGTTTCCTTACGTTGAACAAGTGTCTCAAGGGTGTTTCAATGTCACTATAATGTATAACATATTTATCCTCATTAAATGCAGGTATGGAACTCTATTAGTGTGTTACACACAGGGCCAGATTAAGACCTTTGGAGGCTCTTAGCACTGAAAAGATTATGGGGCCCCCCCCCCCCCCCATGTAATTGAAAATAAAAACAATACTAAACCGTAATTTCTCAAATTTTTTGGTGCCCTTGCTTTCCTGGGGCCCTAAGCACGTGCTTAGTCTTGCCTATTGGATAACCTAAATTGTTACTGTGTTTAACAGTGTAACAAGTGTGCATCATCATTTTAATTACAGGAGACAGATCCCGTGGCTTATCAAAGTTAATCGAGCTTTGTATAACACATTTTCGCCAAAGGTCGTCGATCCACTTCTTTACACATCAATCTGGAACGAAGTAGATCGACCACCCTTGGCTAGCGAAGATAGGTGTCACCCAGGTGTTATATTCTGTTAAACAGTAGCAGTCTATCACCAGCAGCGGTCATTTGGGGTCACTTCTGGTTAGCATCGCGAAACGAATCAGCTTTCATTGCCAATGTTCTGCTCCATTTAATATTGAGCAATCATCAAGATCTAATCATCACTTACTCCATTATTCAAGGATTCTTAAAAATTACAGCAAAAGTATTTACTTACAGTATTAAGTCACAGAAGCTGAATCAAGCACTTACTCTTGTTAAATAATTAAATTAGTTCCTCTATACGTAGATAGGACTGCAGACAGATACAGTGGTGGCACTTTACCGTGAACATCTGTGTGGATTGATAAGACTCTCTCTCTCTCTCTCTCTCTCTCTCTCTCTCTCTCTCTCTCTCTCTCTCTCTCTCTCTCTCTCTCTCTCTCTCGTTATTAACTGCGGATGGTGCCCCCTCGCTCCATTGCATTGATGAAAATGTTTTATTGACAAAATAATTATTGTTCTCGTAGCAGAAATTTGGTGGAAAGTAAAATTAAATCTTCCTTCTAAAAGCCAGTAAGATAGCAGCCTCTGTGCATGCCCAACTAATTTGTTTAAGCTAATATTTATGTAAAATCACCATTTTACTATGAATTTAAAGCATAATACGAAGAATACAAGTCTCTGACAGTACATTACTGTTAAATAATGACAATTGATGAGACATAGTTATCATAGGTTACCCAACGTCTGACATTTTCATTTAGTATCAAGTTTAAGGTAATTCTTTCTCCTGTAAATGGTTTTATCTCTTGTTTATACCATCATATCTGTTCATGATTTTACATTGGGTCATAAACCAGGGTATATTCTAGGACGCGCTAGTTTCTCCAAACTCTCTCTAAAAAGATAAACCGAATGCGCGAAAATCGGGCATCATATATTTTCATGCTAGAACACCTTGCACAATCAGTTCGTAAAATCAGCAGGCCAACAGGGTTTAGGTTTGATGTCACCCAACATTTGTTGTAGATGTGAGCACTGACCTCGTATCCTCGAAACTAACTGAGCAATAAACTCAAGCTCAAAAAACAATCATTAGAACTCATACTTACAGTATATCTTACAACATTAGAACTCATACTTACAGTATATCTTACATCATTAGAATTCATACTAACAGTATATCTTACATCATTAGAACTCATACTTACAGTATATCTTACATCATTAGAACTCATACTAACAGTATATCTTACATCATTAGAACTCATACTAACAGTATATCTTACATCATTAGAACTCATACTAACAGTATATCTTACATCATTAGAACTCATACTTACAGTATATCTTACATCATTAGAACTCATACTAACAGTATATCTTACATCATTAGAACTCATACTTACAGTATATCTTACATCATTAGAACTCATACTAACAGTATATCTTACATCATTAGAACTCATACTTACAGTATATCTTACATCATTAGAACTCATACTTACAGTATATCTTACATCATTAGAACTCATACTTACAGTATATCTTACATCATTAGAACTCGTACTAACAGTATATCTTACATCATTAAAACTCATACTAACAGTATATCTTACATCATTAGAACTCATACTTACAGTATATCTTACATCAATGAATTGTTGCATGTTAGCAGAGGTACCAAAAATTAGGACAATTCTGAAAGTTCTGTGATTCCAACATTAGTCTAATTAAAAGTACAGCGTTTCAAAATATCAGACTCTGACCTTGAGTTTTGTCTTCAAAAGGTTTGAGTATACGGGGCCAGGTCTTGAGAATACGCGAATTGGTTTCTTGACTATTAAACTGTTGTAAATCAAGTGGCAAAATAACTCTCGTCAACAGCCATGAAAGCACTGTCTTTCATTCTGGGAAGCGAGGCAAGAATTTGCAAGAAATCAAATTATTTTGCATGAAAATTACATATTGTCATAAATAGTTTATATTAAGCATTGTGTTTGACATTTAATTAGTAAAAGATAACGGTGGCACAGAAATATTTCAGGAAAAAAAGATAAAATATATGCAAAATCGTAATTTAGAACTCTATAAACACAGGAGAATAAAAGGACAAAATCAGTGCACATACTGGTTTTGATCTTGTTACCAAAATAACTTCAAATTGTGCAATAAAGGGGCTTTTGACTGATTATCTTGCTTGAATAAAAACTACGGCAGCAAATTTAATTTATTAAGGCATTTCCACTGACTAAAAAAAAACGATCAGCCCTCCAATAACAGTCATCGACCGATATTCGATAAATAATAGTTGCCACAAACATGTATATTTGTTGATGTGTATAAACGGACGTGCAAATTCTAAGGGTGTAGGAGCCAAAGAGAACGGAATATTGGGTGTATTGCAATTCCATCTTCATAGTCAGATGTCTCTGTTATTTATGTGTTCCACCACATCCAACAAAGGTAACATCAATAATTAATACGGAATGTGTTCCACGTCCAACAAGGGTAACATCAATGATTGATATGGAATATGTTCCACATCCAAAAAGGTAACATCAATGATTAATACGGAATATGTTCCACATCCAACAAGGGTAACATCAATGATTAATACTGAATGTGTTCCACGTCCAACAAGGGTAACATCAATGATTGATATGGAATATGTTCCACATCCAAAAAGGTAACATCAATGATTAATACGGAATATGTTCCACATCCAACAAGGGTAACATCAATAATTAATACGGAATGTGTTCCACGTCCAACAAGGGTAACATCAATGATTGATATGGAATATGTTCCACATCCAAAAAGGTAACATCAATGATTAATACGGAATATGTTCCACATCCAACAAGGGTAACATCAATGATTAATACTGAATGTGTTCCACATCCAAAAAGGGTAACATCAATGATTAATACGGAATGTGTTCCACATCCAACAAGTGTAACATCAATGATTAATATGGAACATGTTCCACATCCAACAAGGGTAAATTAAATGATTAATACGGAATATATTCAACATCCAACAAGGGTAAATTCAATGACTGAATCAATATAAAAAATTTAAATAATGATATAACCGTCTGCACGTCTTCAATAGAAAAAACTAAATTCAGCGTGTACATACGCTACAAAAATGGTAAAGGAAAATGGCTTATCTTTGAGTGCTGGGGAAAAGGGGGCATGCATGGAAGATGAGGAGCAAAAAAACATTATATATCTGTATGTATATATATATATATATATATATATATATATATATATATATATATATATATATATATATATAATGGTGTAAGAGGTTTATTGTTTTAAGTCAAAGTAGAAATATAATATATACTGCCATGTATCGTTTTTGTTTTTTTTTTAATAAAGAGAATATAATAATGAGTGTAAGTTTTGACTTCTCAATGCAAAATGCCATTATGCTAAAATATGTTAAATCTAATTTAATTTTGCATTAATATATATGAACTTTCTTCAAATATCTAACCTATGATTTATGATGTACATGTATATAAAGGTAATATAATTAATGTAAGGAACTCACACTACTATAACCTTTTCTTTTTCGATATTTCATGCATGTACCATACACACTTGTAAAAGATATGCTGTTTTACTTATTGTGCCATTATAAAATCCCAGATACTTCATCACAGTTTTTCAGCATATCATTGTACACAGTTACATACAATAAATTGCATCCATATACATAAAGCTTATATCAATCACAACTTGGTGTGAACGCACAGGGTCACTATAAATCACACAATAATAGCGAGCAGAAATTTTGCAAATTTAACCATAATAAAGTACGTAGTATGTATCAGTTGCTTGCTAAAAAAAAATATTTATGTCTCTAATATGCTGAACTTTTCCTTTTTTTTTCCCCCCGGGGGTTGGGGGGTTCCCCCGGGGGTTGGGGGGTTGCAAAAATTGAAGAACGTTAAATACAGTTATTTACAGTATTAGCTTCGTTTGTTCTAGCTCATGTCTGGGTAAACTTAGGATACAGTACATATAAGCATACAATTGACTCACCATGTACATATGTAACTGATTGATTTCCTCATGCTACAGTTGGCAGGCATATTTGTCACTTTCAATGATATATGACAGTTTTAATCAGGTTTAATTTAGGTCCAGAGTATTGAAAGACACATAAATGACAGGAAAAGTGTCACCACCACCCCATCTCTCTATGTATTGACCTTATTCCCTGGTCATGACATAGGCACTTTTAGAGGCAAAATATCACCACCACCCCATCTCTCTCTATATTGATCTAATTCCCTCATCCTGACATAGGCACTCTTAAGGACAAAGTACCACCACCACCCCATCTCTCTATGTATTGACCTAATTCCCTGGTCATGGCATAGGCACTTGTAGCGGCAAAATACCACCACAACCGATTTCTGGCAACATGGTGCAAGCTAATGGCCCCTATTAGTCTAAATACTTTGCCTTTCGATTTCGTTTCTGTTCAATAACTTTTGAAGGACTTCTTGGACTGACGTCTGATTCGGTATATAGTCTCTCTATTTACTGATCTAATTCCCTGGTAATGGCATAGGCACTCTTAGAGGCAAAGAACCAACACCATCCTGTATTTTTGTGTATTGATCTAGTTCTCTGGTCCTGCCATAGGCACTCTTAGATGTTTCATTACAATGTACTAAGTGTTACTAAAATTGAGTAGATCATCCAAGTAATGTTTAAACAATTCTGCTTGTTGCTCATTCCTCGATATAGAGATGTACCCACAACACATTCATGTATCCCATGATATTGTTGATAATTTGAAACAAACTTTAAAGGCTTAAATATGTACTTTTTATAAAATATAAAATACGAAAGGGCTATAAAAGAAGATATTGGCTATCTTTCTGAAGCTGAAATGAACGATTCTCTATTATGACGGGAGGCACATCATATATATTTTATCTGCTAATGTATGATGGTGGTGTGTTGGTGTTTAACGACACTGCAGCACATCAATGAATATTTATTGCTTAGGCAATGGGAGTAAAGTGCCTTGCACAGGGGCACACCACGAGCTAGTCCGGGTAGGATTCGAACCCGCGACCTTTGAGTTGAGAGTCAGACACTCTACCACTACTGGGCAACAGCGGCTCCCTTGCTAATGAATGATGTGCACTAAACAGAAAACAGCACTGACAAGGACCTACCCTCAGCAATGCATTAGCAGACGAGGGTCTACAATATTTGCTTGAAATTAGATATGAAACACACATAATAAAAACTCTGATTTGCAAGCACATAATGCTATGACAGAGAGACGACTATGTTGTTTGTAGTCAGGCGCAAGTTACACAAGAGAAAATACCGTATTACCGAGTTCAGCCATTTACAAAAAAAAAAAGACAAAAGTTCCGTTTTCAGAAGAAAAGTAATATTTACTTAAGATAGTATTAACAATCAGGCTACAATTAATGTTGAATAAAAAAATGTGTTAATGGAGCAAAAATGCCCGACCACAGTTGCCTGAAATGACCTAAACGCAAACCTTAACCAAGATGTGATAGGTGGATGGACGGACGGACAAGGATAACATTACATGCCCCTACTACTGTTGTGGTGGAGTATAAAATGATTAGAATGTCTGATCTTAAGATCAGTGTTAGTATGTGTGAAATCTATGCATGTAGGGCATAGTCAGATTTTCTTTTTTATACCCCCTCCATATTTATGGATGGAGCATACAGTGTTGCCGTTGTCTGTCACGTCGTCACGTCGCCAATTTCGTTTCTGCTCAATAACTTTTTGAGGGTTTTATGGACTGACATTAAATTTGGTATACGACTTAACATTAAAAAAAAACATAGGTCAAGTTCAATTTTCACTGTTTTCAGACAAAATTGAAGTGTTATGTCCCCTTTTTCACTTAAAACGTTGCCCTCCAATTTTGTTTCCGCTGCATAAAAACATCAAATTTGGTTTTAAAAAAAGACCTTGGTCAAGTTCGATTCTCACCGCTTTCTGGCAATATTTTACAAACTAATGGCCCCTATTTGTCTAAATACTTTGCCTTTCGATTTGGTTTCTGTTCAATAACTTTTGAAGGACTTCTTGGACTGACGTCAGATTTGATATGCAGCTTTACATTAAGGTCAGGTTACATTTTCTTTGTTTTCCGGAAAATTGTAACGGTGGTATGGACCCTGGTTCACTTAGAACTTTGCCCTTCAGTTTCGTTTCCGCTTAATCACTTTTGAAGAACTGAATGAATTGAAATCAAATTTAATATGTGGCTTTGCATTAAGAAAACCTAAGTTATGTTTGATTTCCACCATTTTCCAAAACTTTTTACAAAGTAATGGCCCCTGTGTGACTTAGAACCATGCCCTTAAATTTCCGGTGAATAGCTTTTAAAGGACTTAATGCGTTGAAACCAATTCTTGAATGCGGCTTTACATTAAGATAATGCTTTGAAACCAATTCTTGAATGCGGCTTTACATTAAGATAATGCGTTGAAACCAATTCTTGAATGCGGCTTTACATTATGAAGACCTAGTTTGATTTTTACTGTTTTCCTGAGTTATTACCCCTGTTTGACTTAGACTTGTACTCTTTAATTGTATCATACTATCGGGGGCGTCTGTGGCGTATGGACACATTTCATGTTTTATATATGTGTGTTGTGCATCATCAAAGCCGTTACTTGGCGCATTACTTAAAATATATTAACTGAAAGGTATTTCTTATTGTTTTGTTTGTTTGTTTTTTTGTTTTTTTTTGTTGTTTTGTTTTGTTTTTTTTGTTTTTTTTTTGTTTGTTTTTATTGGTTTGTAGGGTGGCCTCGTACGGAACTCAAGAATATCGGATACTCCTATGCCAACCCCTACGCACACACGCAATTTAGGTAGCCAAGCATGTGATGTCATCTTTACTCTACCTATGTATAAGGACGCTCACACGGATAGGTCTGATAGGGTTTTTGCATTCGCATGACTAATATAATTGCGATCGTAAATAAATGGCAAATATATTAACCAATGAAAGACAAACAATATAACGTTCAATTGTGGTTCTTAAAGGCTGGGCGTTTCAAAATAAAAATACCGGACATAAATGCGTCCGGTGCCGTATCAGTAACGCACTGGGGACAGGCCAGCTGAAAACTGGACTGTCAGGTATAAAACCGGACGAATCGCCACCCTATTGGTTTGTCTCATTAAAGCCCCTACATATATGTCTATCATGTTTTATTAGATGACGAAACCTCTTCGTTTATAACAAATACTGAGTAAGTCTTTTCTATGATCATATTTTTCCAACTCAGTGCAAATGCAAAAGTTACCTGACCTTCAAAATGCGTTGTTGAAATGAAAAACATGGTATACCTGACCTTCAAAATGCGTTGTTGAAATGAAAAACATGGTACTCTATACACATTACATTTTCTATTAATAGAACAGGATACTGTATGCATCCATATATATAGTACATCAAACTTTAAACAGTCTGCACCCAGATCTGCTATCTCACAATGTACCGTAAGCTCACCATCTATGCTGTTATCTATAAATCATAACTTGAGAGAACATCAATGACCCCGTCTGTTTGCCCATTATGCAACATCAGATCTTGGTCTAATCTACATGCTCTTGTATAAGTCGGATCGATCTGCAAACAACATAACCCCAGACCTGCTTTTGCATCATGCGCAGGCAGATATAGGTTTGTGCTGTTTGTTATGGCCTATCAGTAGAACAAACAACATAGACCCTGATCTGCCGGCGCATTGTGCGACGGCAGATCAGTGTCTATGTTGTTTGCAGTTCGATCCGACAAATCGGTGTGTACATACGGTATGTTGTTTGTAGTCGGGTGCAAATTTGTATACAAATGTAAATATGGTATACCTGAAGAAAATTCAAAGGTCAATGCCATCACATTTCATTTTACAATTATAGCGTTCTCCTAAGCTGAAATAGCAGTGTTGAAATATGCCCTTTGTTATGAACAGCCTGCTGCCTTGCCATTGCCCCCTGCTGCCCTTACAAGGTGTGGAGGGCATTTTTCTTCTAAAATAGATATATGTCATTAAATATTGATCATTATTTCACAGATAAAGTTGGTACCAAGTTAACATTGTAATTTATGTAATAGGGAACATAATTTT
This sequence comes from Margaritifera margaritifera, assembly GCA_029931535.1. Classification (NCBI taxonomy): domain Eukaryota; kingdom Metazoa; phylum Mollusca; class Bivalvia; order Unionida; family Margaritiferidae; genus Margaritifera; species Margaritifera margaritifera. The sequence goes on from JAQPZY010000958.1 coordinate 597,851, forward strand.
AAGGTTTCAAATTGGAACAATAATGCGTGTGTTCTGCCATTAAAGATATCTTCCCTGCCCTTTTCACTACACCCTATCCCTTTTTATAGTCTGGGGAAAACGCTAAATTATATTTCATCAATCTGTGACATGGAAAATTCTGATAGAAACAAAGGAAAACGTTTTTTCTTGTACTTTCAGGAATAAAAGAGAGCAATAATTGGTGCTATTATGGAGTAATGAAAACATCAAAGAATCCAGACAAGGTGGACAGTATCAGATAGCAGTAGTTATGTAATTACCAGGAGTAAGTGCTTGTCTATTTGTATAATGAACTTTCACAGTGCATTAGCAACAAAAACCACTTTGATGCCAAATATTTTTACGTGTTTTTACTGTGTGGTAGAGAAGACGTTGGTGATGAATTCCTCTTTTTTTCAATAAAAATGTACAGGTGTGTTATGATATTTTTGTAATGTCAGACCAAATTAAATTTAAGTTCGAACGACTGGTAAATGTGATTATGTACATGGTTTAAGAACTGAAACAAGCATGTAGGTTCATAAATATTCCATGATATCTTTAGAGTCCTAGACAATATCTTATGTGTTGAAACTATATAGTCTAATGTCATCTCTGATAATTATATATGTATTGTGTTAACATCTTGTATTTCCCTAATATGTGAAAGTTTAAAAAACTGAGTAGAAAAAAAGAACTGTTGCACCTGTACTTTGTTCTTAATAATACACATTTTATAATTTTTGTTCTTTTTGTCTGGTTAATTTTGCTATAAAATTTTCATGAATAAAACCTTGTGAGAACCAATATCAATAAATAGTTTAGCATTTCAAACCATACAATACACCTACAATACACAACTCATTGCCCAAGAAAATGCAGATGCTCATGCGGTTCCTGGTGAACATGTGTTTATTTATGTTTAGTAAAATCCAGTCACAACAATTACATGTACATTCACAGTTATTTCATGGCTAAATTTAGTGCTGATTTAATGCATTATTTGTTCCATTCTGATCACGTCAGTATGACACAACTAGCTCCATTCTGATAACGTCATTATGACACAACTAAGAATTAAACATGCATTGTATGTGTAAACACTGACATCCTGTAATAACGAAAGGATATTTCCTTTAATATTGCCTCTCTCTCTCTCTCTCTCTCTCTCTCTCTCTCTCGCTCTCTCTGTCTCTGTCTGTCTGTCTGTCTGTCTGTCTCTCTCTCTCTCTCTCTCTCTCTCTCTCTCTCTCTCTCTCTATATATATATATATATATATATATATATATATATATATATATATATATATATATATATACAAACAGCTTCTATAGTTCTTTAATTAATTTCCACTTTGCACAATCAACAAAAAAGGCACTGTCGTAACACATGTTTTCTCCACAATTTAGGCATACCTACTAAGATTTCTGACAAATTAGTACAGTTAATGAGCAACCTCAAGGTTAAGGTCATATTATATGAATACATGCTCAGGTAGTCGTGTATATTCCAGCTCTTTGTAATTAGTGGTGTGAACAGTATATTGTTATAACACAGCTGTCAACTTGATCATGATTTGTCAAACATTCTGATAATATTTGTCATTGTAATAGACTATGAATGGGAATAGTTTGTTCATTACACATATCTGCAACTAATGTGAATATAATACAAGGAATACTAGTTTTCACGTGACAAAGTCAATTGTTTTGACCCCACAGTAAATTTGACTCGTCCTTGCATATATTGTAGTTTTGGAGTGTAATTAAGGGGATGGTTTTACGAAATTACATACTAGTAAATCAGTCCACATGTAGATACAAAGTGAGACATCATACTCAGTGGTCCCTCCCTATAACTAACCTCGCCATTATGAATTGCCCGATGTAACAAACGCCCACTTCGGTTTCCACACGCTACATAAATATTGATTTAAAAAAAACATGTTATAACAACACCTCGCTATAACGAACGATTATCATGGGGCTTAAGTCGTTCATTATAGCGAAGGAACAATGTACTTATAGAATTAAGTTTCCACACTTATTCTAAACACAATAAGAAACCCACCCCTTTTTATAGTCTATACATTTGGACTACATATATTACGGTCACAGTCTTATCCTTACAAGGTCTCCATAATGTCTGCATTTGCAATTATTTTATTTTTTTAGGGGGGGGGGGACAAGACTAATCTTTTGTAGTCTCTCCCACCATCTACATCTTGGAGCTTCACCTATCTAATCATCTAAGCATGTCATTCTCCTAAAAAATAGTTGTATCATTTTTAGGAGCACCTCTTTCTTTTTAAATCTCCAGTACTTGTGGGATTCAATTCAATAATATTTACAGTATGTTGTGTATAATGATCAAACTTTCATATGTTCTGAAACGAAAACACGAAAATCGACCAAACTTTGTTACCCACGAATTAAAATGAATTAACAATACCTTATCTTGTATTATTTACTAATTCTGTTTGACAAAGTTATTCAAGTACAGGTGGACTAATTACAGTATTTAACTGTTTCACATACATTTATACATTACATATACATGCATGCGTGCGTCCATCCATCCATCCATCCATCCATCCATCCATCCATCCATCAATCAATCCATCAATCCATACATACATACATACATACATACATACATACATACATACATACATACATACATACATACATACATACATACATACATACATACATACATACATACATACATACATACATACATACATACATACATACATACATACATACATACATACATGCATGTGTGCGTCCATCCATTCATCCAAACACCTGTATTGAATGATGTCACCTCTCATAAGCCAAAATTAATTCGCAGAGCTGTTACAACTAAAATTTCAACAAAAATCCAGTGTCTCTACATTTATTAAAATATCAATTCAGTTTGCACATACATGAATAATCCATTTGCTTTTTATAATAAAAGCCGACACATTGTACAAGAAATTGACATTAAAGTTCGTCATTTTGGGAGTTGTTGTTGTTTATCATAATGATACTTACTCATGGTCCTTGCTACATGATATTGAAATTAAACCACTTCTACTCTCTCAAATAGAAAATTATTATGCCGCTATTTTATACTAAAGTATCATATCAGAAATAATGGAGCATGGTTTCCGATGACTGCATATGTATGCATGTTTCACCCCGTGAATTTTTTTTAATGCTAATTTCAATATCACGTGATATGAACAAGAATTTAAATTTTAAAAAGTCCTCTTTTTTATGGTAGCAGTGGATCTTTCAGATTATTCAATATTTATTCAGTTCCATTTTAAAAATCAATTCAATGGCCCATCATAAACACAGTCTGGGAAGGTCCTACATGGCTATGCATACGAGACGAGATAGCTATACACCCTTTGTACTTTGTACTTGTTATTCCTTCAAAAACGGAACAACTGATTGCTGCACAGGTCTTGGTTTATTATAGGATTAACACAGAAATATCCCTGAAGGAAAACTTAAAATAATAACTTCCCAGTATTTCAAATGTGAATTTTCAGTGAACCATTTAATTACTTCACGGTCCAAACACACACACACACGTAAAGTGAAGTTAACAATCACGAGCCTGAATGGGGCTTTATATATATATATATATATATATATATATATATATATATATATATATATATATATATATATATATATATATATATATATATATATATATATATAATTCATGCTTTAAGTCAAAATGAGCAATTTGTAAGGAACTCAAATTATTTCTTAGAGTGAGAGCATATCATTTCAGAAGAGATTGGTGAAATAGATCTATGACATCTTTCCAAAATTTTAAATGACTCATTCTCCTTTAACTTTATAATTTGTAATTTTGTGCATAATGATAGGATATTTGGATATCTGCAAATCAACCATCAACAAGAATTAGACCAGATGATTAAATATTTTTTAAGAGTAACACAGTCAATTGTCAGACAAATCTGTAAGAAGTTGAAAACCTGTCAAAATATTTGGTTTATAACAATATCTTACTTTCTACATACACTAGTTCTGAGATGAAGTTCCTTTTTATGTTTAATTTATAATCAAAATGGGATACTGCATTCAACAGTTGAAAATTCTAGCAAGATCGTTCCAGAATATTTGAATTTCAAAATCAGGGATTTTCGTTTTTTTCTAAGCACACAATAAAGGATTGCATAATCATAACTATATGTACCTTTTTGCAGTATATAGCTTTGACTTGTATTTGTGTAAACTAATTTAAATATTTAAAAGCATGAACCCCGTTTTTATGATAAGCACATGATAAACTCACTTGTACATAAAATTAGTAAAATTGTATTTAAAAAGCTTTTTCCAGTAATTAGTTAGTCTCACCCACTTTTGGATAAAGCTACAACTCAGTAAATATTTAGTACTCAGTTACTGTGCAATAGTATATAATTATGACTTGTATATGTGTACACTAATATAAAGTTATGATAGTATTAACTCATTTTACTTGTTAATTTTAATATACAGAGTACACTGCTGAACCCTGACAAGTAAATTAAGTTACTTTAATCCATCCGTGCTTTGGAGTCTTCAATTTATTTCGGATTATATGTGCTATACACGCTCTTATAATGCGTGTGTATTAAATGCAAATATTGACAAACACCGTATATACTCGATTCTAAGTCGGGTTCCACAGCAAAAAAAAAAAAAAAAAACATAAGCATAATGCGCCGGCAGATTAGGGTCTATGTTGTTTGTTCTACTGGTTAGTCTTAACAACTGCATAGTCCCAGATCTGCCGGCGCATTATGCAACGACAGATCTGGGTCTGTGCAGTTTGCAGTTGGATCCATATTATAAGCGAGTGGGTAAGGTACAATCACAAACTAATGCTCTTAGGATCAGAAAATGTATCACCAACTTTGCATAAAACATGTACCAAGCAAGATCGGACGTTATGTTGAAGATACTTCTACACAAAAGGCTGAGATTTAGAGTTTCCCATAAGTAATCAATGAACACATCCAAAATAGCGAGTTTTGTGATGGGCTTTATATTGCAAGTTTATTCGTATGTACCAGTTTACAGCATAAAATGATTATATAGGGGAAGGAAGAAGAATACTAGAGATCAGATCTGCAATGACTGATGTTCCATGTTGTACTTTTTAATCACTTTAGGAGATAACACCAAAGTTTACCATGCAGAGCAGCCGTATTTTTTAAGAATCTATCCAGCAAAGGATACCTAGAGGACTGGGACCTGCTCTGTAATAATGCTTTCGTAAACTTCATAAAAAGCAATTTCTGCTCTTTTTATAAAAACCAGTTTATTGTCGCAACCTATAAACAAAAAGGTACCATACTGTATATAATCTCTCATACCCTCTAATGTTTGGGACACCATCAATCTATAAACAAAAAGGTACCATACTGTATATAATCTTTCATACCCTCTAATGTTTGGGACCCCATCAATCTATAAAAATTCATAATTATTTTCGTGCCCTAATTTTTCATACAGATAATTTTTTCCCTAATAAAAGTCAGAAAATGTCTAACTTAAGAAGGAGCTGAAAATAATAAAAAGTAATATTTTTACCTATAATTAGCAAATACATCGGAAAATATAACAAAGACTTACTACAGGTTACAGACAACACAGTAAAATGTAAAGTCGCACTACATGGAGGTATGTGAGAAGTCATAAAATCTTATGTATTAAAAATTACAAAATCCAAATTAACTGACAGTCTTAGCTTGAATCCATATCAGCTGCATGCTGTTAAAAAATCAACCACGAATATCAGAGGAAATTCCTATCAAGAAACCCTAATACCAAATTGAAGTTCTGTATGTTTATTGATTACAATTATTATAAGTTAGTTTTGATGGCAATCTTTGTTGTTAGTTCTACATCACACTGCATTAATGTTATCCATTCAAATGATATTCATTTGCATCAAGCATTAAACCGAACTTGTAATAATTGTAAAATATGGAGTTTAAATCTAAATTTGATTGCTTTCATTAAAATCACTTTCTGTTATATTGTTTATAAAATCCATATTCAATTGTTGTTAGAATGGACTGAATCTCACAATACCAGAACAAGTTTTTGAATTCACGTCAATAACATTATAATTGGCCATTGATTTGAAATCAGCAGACTTAGAACATCCACGTTGAATCGCATATTCCACATTGTTATTGCCTGCATACAAATCCATGCTGAATGACCCCCCCCCCCACACACACACACACACACACAAATCATACAACTATGCTTGATACCATTCGAAATTTTACTGGACTTAAATCTAATGCAACCGTTTAAATTCACGTATTCTTAATCCTTATCATTATGTCAAGGCAGTTAAAAAAAGACACAAAAAATCCTATTTGTAAAAGAAAATAACGATCCCAAATTCCATGATGAAGTGCTTAGTTTCAAAATCTGCTTCAAGACTCTTCCAACATTCATACAGCATGTTGGTCATAAGATCATCTTGTATGGCAAATCTTAGAAGAATATGCAGTAAACATTAGACTGGTACTCCTTTATTTTCATCTTAGTCACATTCTTTTCAGACACTTTATCCGTAATTCAGGCCTCGGGCCCATAATACATTATAGTTCACAATGTATAATTCAGGCCTCGGGCCCATAATACAGTATAGTTCACAATGTGTAATTCAGACCTCAGGCCCATAATACAATATATAGTTCACAATGTGTAATTCAGGCCTTAGACACATAATACAATATAGTTCGCAATGTGTATACATTTGCAGCGAGATCAACAATACACTTAGTTCTAATTATTCAACATCTTGTGTATCTGGAATGCATAGTAAATATATACATATATACTATTAATCAAAAATGCTTGTATTTGTTATATTTCTATCAAATGAATCAAATGTTACATTGCTATGTATATATCTATTACATGCATGTGGAACTTACTCCAGGGCGTGGGCCGGATAGCGATTTTTAAAACCACACCGCATGATGTAAATGTAACCCGATAAAACCAGGTCGTGGGCCGGGTGTGGCCCACGGGCCGTAGGTTGCACATGCCGGATCTATAAAGATACATTTCTCTTCAATTTGCAATTAGACAGCGTACACAATGGAAGTGAAACTCATCTTTGATCAAGGCAGTATGAACAATATCTCTCATCTCTTTCCAGTCCTAACTGTCCACCATTCTCAATATTAAGTATACGATTCAAACATCTAAATTTTACAAGTGATCATCTCTGGTAATATGGCATACCTATATTTGAGGATCGTTCTATATATAATAATGTTTTAAAATGTATATAATGTGTATTATTAAAAACAAATTCCTTTCTGTACGCATGCCAATTCAGCATCATATAATCCTGTAGCTTTTTTAAACAAAATGTAAAAAAATAACAATATTTCCAGCATCCTGTGAAATCCAAATTGCTCCAAACCATATTTCAATAATAAATTCTTTACATACGTAGACCAGCCTCATCAATGGATTTAAGCATAATATAAAACATGTTGGGTATCTTGGTATCTATGGTATCCATATGCAATAATGTACACAAATATTTAACACATATAACGTGATATTTTACACATATCTCTAAAAGTCTACCACATTCAACAAGTGCTACAAAACAGATTATTGTAGATTTAAAAACGTCGTACAGAAGTTTGAATGCACACTTTGTGTCAGAATATTCATATCCACATACTTTGGCTCCATATCATAATACTGTTTTACCATAGCATCAAACATTTTCAATATATAGTGGCATTCAAATTTGTACATTGTCAAAATTTTCTCTACAGCTATAGAATGGAGAAAATTGTCTTTTTAGCTTGTGACGCTAATGTAGTTTGATCCCTTTTCCATTTTAGTTTGAGTGTCCTAAGTAACGTTATATATAAAACGCTACTACTTCTGTGTGTTCTTCTTGATAATTCCATTTTTCATAATCTCTCAGTGGTTGACCATTTCTAAAAACAATGATCTTGGTTTTAATAATGTTGTCTTTCATACCCGTAAGCAAACGAAACTGCTCGACGACTCGTATTTGTTGTTGTGATCTTATTACTATGTCTCCTAAATTTGCTAAATCATCAATGGACTCAGAATATCCGGAATGTCCTTAGTAATAACGATACCAATGTTACAACACTGAATTCCATCATGATATCTGACGATGTTGAAATCCATTCTGAATTTCAGCCTATCCATAATTTTACCATCAACTTCATACAGGGTGTTAACCAGTCTGTTCAAGTCGCTTTTCGTACATTCAGTCATGTGACTGACTCGGTATTTGTCCTTACAGGTCCTTTAACACTGACAGTTTATACAATCATTAAACTGCGCTGTTTTTCCTATTCCATGCCTTGTTTTACGAGTCACATGTGTCACATTATAATATAAGAAAATCCATCGTCCAATTTTTGGGGTAAGATTTATTTCCATTGAAACGTAAATTATTAGGATTAAAAGTTCCTGCTAATTTTCTCATAAATGTTTAAGTTAGTTCCAATCTTAACTGGGTCACACACACGCAGTTTTCCCGAATACCCTCTTTAGAACCAGCAAAGAAGGTATTTCGGCGTGGGTGAACAATACAAATCTAATAAAAACTGTCCCCAATTTGAAATCATTTAATAGAATAGACATTAGTTATCAGTCTGGTTTCCCTACTCAGCAAGAGAAACCACCAGTCTCAGTGACGAAACATTAGAATAATTTTTTTTAAAAACATATGGTTATGTACAATGACAAATTATTCATATCTTGAACATTTACTTTTTTTTTTTTAATTACAAATTCAAGTATAAAAGATATTTTATAGATTTAATGTCAATACAAAAAAAGACTTCCGCTCCCATAATGCTTTGCTAAAACCAAAATGGCGGACGAAATCCCGGCCTAAACTGTTTGTTTGTTTGTTTGTTTGCTTGTTTGTTTTTAACTGTGCTGGCAGAATTCAGTTCATGTACCTTAATTCAACAGAAAGAACCTTGACTTTTAAGCCTAAAAAAAATTAAGAAATAAAGGAGAAGAAATTTTGTTGGCCATGTTAAATTGACTTGACGGGTCAGTTTAAAATGTTTTACCAGTAAATGTCCAGATCAATGATTGGCAATTCACGACAGCAAACATTTAAAGAGGAAAGTGGGAAAAATATATTTTACATTAATGAAGAATGGATTTAACATGTATGCATGGATTGGCGGCAGTTTTCCAGACTTCCAATCGCACTATCATACGAACACCAGGAACCAATTGTTCTTTTATATCAATGTCGTGTCCAACAGACCTAGCATACAAATTATCAAGATTAAGAGCTTGTGTCAGTCTTTCTTGTTCTTTTCATTGACAATACACCCTGACGAACAAGCGACGTCATTTCTTTTCTTTTCTTTTCTTTTCTAGTTAAAATTAAGCTTTACTTGGACTACATCACAGATTGTCGTCTGAACATACTGTGATAGAGCTATATAGACTGTCACATGCTACTTTTGCACAAATAGTTTATTGTTTAACAACCGGCAGAGGACCAGTCTTGAGAAATCGCGCTAACATTATGAGCAAATATCAACATTGACCTAAAAGATAACCCAAGTTTGTCTCTATTTACTACGGTCATGAAAAATGGGGTACACCGGGGGGGGGGGGGGGGGGGGGGGGGGCATGCGGTTGGGGTTGTGTTCACATAGTGAGGAAATGGGAGCTTTGCCACAGGTCATGATGTATGGATGTGTCAGAATGTAATAGAATATTACACTGAGAAGAAAGCCTTGGGAATTATTTAGTTTAAGGTTGTGGGAAAATCTTTGCTGTAATAGTTTTTTAAGGAGTTCATCTAACTAAGGGAAGATTGTTTTCCAGAAAAAGCTATGTTTTTTTTTTTTTTTTTTTTTTTTTTTTTTTACATAACAATTGTGTATAAGTTATAAAAAAATTTTTTAATTTATTCTGACCATCAGCAAAAATTTTAAATAAAGGATATAAAAAGACAAATTTGCTCTTCTTTGACAGACTATTTCAAAACAAATCTCTCCCTGCAATCTGCTTTCTCCGTCTAATTTCGTCTAATTTTGTGGAAGATATGTCTATAAAGTTTTGTTTTCAAACTAACAGTATGTATGTGTGTAGTGTTTTACGGCACCTCAGCACAAAAAAGACTATGCTGCTATTTCACGAAGCCGATTGTATCTGAATTTTGTACTGTAATACTATTATAAAACGTTGTGTTTTTTCCAACTCCTAATTGCAGGATACACAAATGTGCATTAACACAAGAATAGATTTTAGGTGGACTAAACTAACACGGCTGGACAAATTCATTAAGTTTTTTTTCTTTAAATGATGAATATAACAATTAGTATGCTCTATATGAAGATTACTATTCAGGTGCAATTTAAAGTCACTGTAATTATTGAAAGATCACTTACCTCAGTTTACTGAAACCATATAAGCGAAAGCATAAAAGATATTTTTTTTTTAAATGGTTAAGCACCATTTTGATCACAAAGTTGCAGGTTAAACATAATTTCTCTTCAACTGCATACAACTTCGTGCCTATTTCTTGTTTTGTCGACTGGAACAATTCAGTGCTTACACACTACACAGGAAGATGCTGACCCCCTTATAGCAATAACATATTGCAGTACAAGATCGCCTTTTGGCACCAATGTTACAAACGTTCGGCATGCCGGAATTGAAAAAAAAACTCCTGATTCATCCATGAGTAAAGTACTGTGTCAACGAATCACACCATATCATGAAAAAAATTAAATACTTACAGTCAAAGGCGTTCTTATAATATAGGTTGTATATACACTGAACTTGACCTTTAATGTCTACAGGAAAAATATATTAAATCTCTGAATATAGAGTGAACATTGTATGTATTTTTACTTTGCATTTATTAGCTTGCCATATGGGTTGAAATTACACAAACAAAATTTACATTACTACTTCTACTTTAGGAACTAATTCTCTTTTTATAATTTCTTAATCTTCCTTCATCTTTTACAGGAATGGAATATAACCTGTTTGCCAGTCTCGGTCTATTAAGAGTCTAAGTGCTGCTGCACCACCATCCTTCACCATTTGCCTATAACCTTGTTTTCATCTACTCAGATTTCTCATTTTCTATATGGATTGAAAAGAGACGCTATGAATCATAGACTGTTTCATGTTGTTTACATAAACATTGCATTTATAACAAAATGTAAGCAGGGGTCAAAAGTTGATTAAGAAAACTTCGTATGCTTTTACATTACTGTCGGGTATTACGTACAGTTTATATCCTTTTTAAAAGGAGTAAAATACAACAAAAAATTTATTTCCTAGGATTGAATAATACTTGAATCCCTAGCCGTCTCTTTCTTGCTTGCTATTACTTGCAACTAAAGGTAAACATGCATACTGTATAGATAACACAGGTAACGATCTTCCAGGTTCGTTGTTTAAAACGGATACTCTCTTGCCGATCACTACCACATGAAGAAGAAAACAAAAAATGACCGAGAAAACTGAAATTTCAAAACATTAAAAACCTACCTCGCTATGAATATTGTCTTCTGTGGTAAAAGTTCTCCGTCACCTTGAGTCTGAAGTGCGAGGTAATAATCCTGAGTGTAGATTAGCCCCTCCAGTTACCCCATACTAGCTATAGCAAACTTAGTTGTATGTGTGGGAGAACTGTTTGCTCAAGGGGTTGTCTCAACAGTCGTTTTGTATGAAGGTAAAGAACGTAAGGTGGTATGAAATACGTGATTAGACAACATTTAGCTGCAGATAATTCAACTACCATTGCGTCCAGTATAGGTCCCCAGTTTGGGCAAAAGGTGAAGCTTCGAACAACGATGTGCGAGTCTGTGCTATGGTGCAGTAATGTACCTTCAACTAAAAGGACGACAGTTATGGTCATTAATCACATATGGGGGAAAAGTTCAAACTCCAGATGAGAGTTTCCTGATAAGAGACTCGTAGTATCAGTAGTGCAGCAAATTACAACGTTAACATACCGTACGTATTTAAACACACAAAAGAATCACTGGAAAAAATTAATTTGAGGCTATGAGATAACAGGTGGTACCAAGAGTGCGGCTTGGGCACTATTATATGAGGAAACCGGGTGGGATAGCCTCAATTTTGGACTCTATAAGCAATAATTAATTCAGTTGTTTCAAATGTACCAAGGATTTGCTCCAAAGTATTTACAAGACATAATTCAACCACTTGTTGTCAACAATGAAACCTACACCATTCGATCATCACCTCCTTTGTGCAGAACGACACTGTATCAAAAATCATTTCTGCCTTCCACAATTCAACTGTGGAACACGTTACCGATTGAAATAATAAGTAACCCATCCATTCAAAATTGTAACTTACTTGAATTGGGACAAACATAAAATTCTTTCGTATTATTTTGTTGGTGCTCGGGTGGATCAAGTTCAGCATTTGCGATTGAGAACCAAATACAGTAGCTCACATGACAATTTATTCCTAACTGATGTTTCCAACAATAGGTGTACATGCGGACAAGTACAAACAGCTGAACACTTTCTGTTAGAATGTCAAATATATACAACTCTGAAACATCGTGTTCTCTTCACATTACCGATTCGACTTACAATTAAGACATTATTATCCGGCAATCCGATGTACTCTGATGAAATGATTACACAAATATCTATGGCAATACAAACCTTCATAAAATTATCAAAACGTTTTTCAAATTAATACACAGGTCACAACCACATAAGTGTATTCCATCTTTTTTAACCATGATATGATCTCTGAAATAATAATATATACTAGAACTGATTATGTATACATTTATATTTGTATCTGATTTATCTACTCTAAGTCAGTAGACAATTATTGATTGTTAACATTTCTGTGTAATAGGGGTACAGTTTTCAACAATCTTCCAGCTTTCTACTGAGTCCCCATATATATATATATATATATATACTATATATATATATATATATATATATATATATATATATATATATATATATATATATTATATTATATTATATTATATTGATCATACATGAAAATGTTCTCTTAAATAAATACTGTTCAAAAAAATACTCAAGTTTAAAGATTCAGTGGCTAAGGTATCCGTTTACACTCATTATTTAAAAGGCAAGAACATCATGTTCTTGTCACCAACAGTGCATGCCCAAGTACATCTGAATAATTTTTTTAACCATCCATGATTCATCGAAAATAACCAGTTTTTTCATGAATTAAAGTTGTGCACACTGATCTTATCTGATTTTTTTTCTTCCGAAACTGTTTCGAAGCTCAAGACAGAAATGGAAGGATTGCAAAAGATTGAACATATGCATGACATTCTTTTACAAATGCCCTACATAATCACAAGAAGATAATATTTACTAAGTGTATTCAATAGATTTCAATTAACTCCCGCTGAATTTGTTGCAAGAAATCCGGTTTTATGCAGCCGTTTTTCATTGACGCCAGACACGTGAAGTCAAGTCTGTGCATAAGAACCACTCAGGGGGCCGTCTAAAACTTGTTGTTATGAGCAGGTAATATATATATATATATATATATATATATATATATATATATATATATATATATATATATATATATATATATACAGATAAATATGGATTGATTTGTGTATTAACTAAGATTTATGAAACTTGACCTTCAGAGGCGGATCAAGGGGAAGGGGTGTGGGGTTGGGCGATTATGCCCTGGAAACGCTTAAAATGCAGGAGCTTCTGCGGTCTTCGCCACCTGGGCCCCCACCAGGGGGTTCCATCCCACTGACTCCATGCCTACTTGTTTACACATCCCCTAAAAGATAATCCTGGATCCTCCCCTGACCTTTACACACTTGTGTGGTCTTTATATGCAGGTGGATGCTGAAGCAGGTTCGACTATATATCTATATAACTTCATTAATTGTTGACTTTAATCTAGTTCAGTGGTTCCCAACCTGTGGGCAGAGGACCCCTGGGCGGCCGCGGGGTTATTGCTAGGGGTCCGCGAATTCACATAGCTTCGCAGCAAGTATTGCTCCTCCAGCCAGCTCTTGCTTTCCTGTTATCCAAGCAACTGCGAGCAAGGCATGTTCGAATTTAGCGCGCCAAGCTGCTAAAAGTTTATCCCCGCCAAGCCTAAAAGTACAACTATCAGCATGTGGGGGTCCGTGCAATATTTTGAGTTGTTGATATGCAGCCTGGGGTCTGGCCTTCAGATAAGATTTTTCTTCCTCATTAAAGCAAGTTAATGGCAACAAAAGCTTGACACATGTCAATTTCCAATTTAATTTTGATTGCACCCGACATAAAGTCAATAAGATCTTTGTTCTTTGTTGTCACAGTGTGTGTTCTTTATTGCCACTGTGTGTGATTGGCGGGTAACAAACTTACTCAGTTAGATGGCAAATGTCAGTGACTGTATACATAGAGGCAAATTACAGCGTAATTAAATAAGAAAGCACAATATAGATCAAGACTTTTAAACCATGTCTTGCGCCTTCTGTTGAAGATTACCCGTAAATAATAATCAATAATCTTCACTCTTTAAAAATGAAAGACTTCTAAATTTATATAAAATTATTTTGATATATTTGTTTTAAAAGGGAAATTAGCCCAATACAACTCACCGCATTGTTTATGTCACTGCACATAAATAATGTTCTGCTGTTATCACCAAAAGTGAGGCTGATTGAAATAGTATATTAACTGATCCGCCTGATTGACTTCAGAAACATGAACTATTTTTAAAAAAAATACAACTGGACAAATCCATAATTGAATTTTCGCATTAGATTTCAAAAATGCACAATTAGCACTGTACCTTGCCGCAATTAAATTTTCCAGACACGTGTATTACAACAAGAGTCTGTGTTGTTACAACTGCAGGCTGAAATCAACTTAAGTCTAAGCATAGGGAGGAATTGATACGTTTTCTCAGCAGAATAATGTTAAGTATCTCGGCTCTAACAAAAGGATAAGACTAATTAATACGTATAAGACTAATTAATTTCCTTTAAAGCCTCTGGAAGCAATGAAGGTAGATCTGTCAAACAGGAGAAAATGTATCCGTCCTTGCATTTGTTTATTTTTATTTTTGAAAATGTTCCACTAAAATGATTCCTTCATATGCAAGTTTGACAAGTTTTTTTATTTTTTTTTTTTTTTTTTATTTGATTTTACTGTATTATATACTTCCTGTATACATTACTGTGCAGGAAAAAATGCACTGTTGAAATGTGGTTCTCCGTGAGAATTCGTCAGGCCCTCCAGCCTATCTCATTCATCAAATTGCTTCAGTTTAACTATTGAGATTGGGAGGGTGATAACGCTACCTGCCTATTTGCTACCTGGAAGTCAATACAGGTGACACAGAAGTAGCCTCCGGTTAACTACCAGGTAAAGCGATCGCCTTTCACATGTAGCTGACCCTGACATGAAAAGAAAACAAACTCGTATTTTTTACCTTCGTCTTTTGTTATATATACCACTTACAGAATTTTAACATCGTTATCTTTTATCTTGCAGTACTTTATATTTATTTTATTTGGAAGAGTTTATCTTCCTATTTTTATTTTTTTTGGTTGCAATTCTTTATATTTACATTTCTACGACGTACTTTTAATCGGCACCATATAGCCAGTATTGTGCCGACGTGCCGTTAAATCATAATATAGACAGCCATACTTATTTTCATATGTGCCTTGAGTGCATATACTAAATGAAGATATGTCCGATTCATTTCAAACATTCGCGTCGATAGTCTGGGCTACGAAAGTAACCGTGATGAATACAGTGGTGACACATCACTAAGTCCCATCCGGCCTATATACACCGATACATTTGTTTACCGATTCACTGTTGCCATAAATCGAATTTTGGATTTGTTTTTAAAAAAAATTTTAAAAACCCACAGAACAAAGATTTTAAATTATATAGGAAAAAATAAAGATGATTTCATTTGTTGGTTTTAACGACACTTTTAATATATTATTGGATATATCATACAGCGGAAATGGGAGCTAAATGCCTTTCCCAAGAACACAATAAAGATGAATTCAGATTATGGACATACACGAAGAATCAGCTTTTATGGTTGTCATATTTGTTCAACCTATTCCGAGAACCTACCACTTTTCACGACGGCAAGACAAACAAGAGTCCATCGATGGGACTGATGCTCTCTTGAGCGAAAAGAATTTCCAGGAATTCAAGATAAGACCATTTCTTCCTTTTAACTGCTGAGTGTTCAAACCTGAGATATTATTCAGCGATAACAAGATTTTCAAATTAGCTGTTGTGGTGGACATTATGGATGTCAGATTGGCACCATTTTCATTTAGGACAAAGTAGACATCATTAGAAGTCTTTTGGTTAAAACCCCATGTTATAATGATCATCCATTCAGGTAGAGTAGTGACAATAAGATTGTCAAGACAGCCGTTGTGGCAGCCATATTAGATGTACGACTGGCACCATTTTCATTTATGACCAACTAGGTCTCATAAGAAGTGTATTGTGGTGAAAACCCCATGTTGATATAGCCATCTACTTGGGAGGAATAGAGATAACAATATTTTCAAGATAGCCACCATGGTGGCCATATGGAGGGTTAGTCATTTTATTTATGACCAATTAGACACCATAACTCTTCTGATGAAAAACCCATGTCAAAATGACTTTTCATTTAAGAGGAGTAGCTGAAACAAGATTTTCAAGATGGCCATATATCGGACGTCAGATCAGAACCATTTTAATTTATGATCAACAAAATGCTCTAAGTAGTCTTTCAGTGAAAATCCCATCCTGATATGACCATTCATTCAGGTTAAGTAGTGACAATAAGATTTTCAAGCTGGCTACTGTGCCAGCCATGTTAGGCCTCAGATCAGCACCATTTTCATTTTTAACTAACTAGACATCATAAGAAGTCTTTTGGTGAAACCCCATGTCAATATGACGTTCCGTTCAGGAGAAGTAGCGATAACAAGATTTTCAAGATGGCTGCTGTGGCGGCCATATTGGACCTCAGATATGCACCATTTCGTTTAGGACCAACTAGAAATCATAAGAAGTCACTTAGTGAAAACCATATATTGATACGACCATCCATTCAGGAGGAGTAGCGATAACAATAACACGATTTTCAAGATGTTTGCTGTCGCGGCCATATTGGACCTCAGACCAGCACCATTTTCATTTAGGACCAACTCGACATCATAAGAAGTCTTTCAGGAAAAAAAACTAATGTTGATACGACCATCCATTCAGGAGGAGTAGCGATAACAATATTTTCAAGATGGCTGCAGTGTTGCGGCCATATTGGATATCAGATCGGCAACATTTTCATCTAAAACTAACAAGACATCATAAGAAGTCTTTTGGTGAAAACCCCACTTCAATCTGACTTTCTGTTCAGGAGGAGTTGCGATAATAAGATTTCAAGATTGGCACAATTTTCATTTAGGACCAACTAAACATCATAAGAAGTCTTTTAGTGAAAACTCCATGTTGATATGACCATCCATTACAATGACAGGATTTTCAAGATGGCTGCCGTGGCGACTATATTTGACGTCAGATCGGCATCATATTCATTTAGGTCCAACTAGACATCGTAACATGTCTTTGAATGAAAATCCCATGTTGATAAGACCATCCGTTTAGGAGGAGTAGCGATAAAAAGATTTTCTAGATTGCCGCTGTGGCGGCCATATTGGATGTCCGAGCAGCCACATTTTAATTTAGGACCAACTAAAACATAGGATTAATGTGTATGTAAAGTTACGTGGCAATCCTCCAAGTAGTTTAATAGGAGCAGCGATAACAAACTTATGCTGACGGACGGACGATGGACGACTGACGAAAGACCATTCCATAAGCTCTTCTGATCTATGACCAGCAGATCTAATAATTCATTATGTAAACTCAAACTTTGATCGAGATACTCCGAGATACTGCTAAGACATGTACTTTTTCATACGAATCAAACTATCTCTAAAATTTAATCCAAACTTTTAACAAGAATCAAAAGTTTTAGTCACTTTCAACTGACTGTCATCTTGTCACATAACCGGAAAGGAGTAAAATACGGCACGGGTACAGATAATTACTATCTCCACAGGTGAAGCGCTTATAAATAATGCGATATCTTGTGCATCGAGAAAGCCGTCGATTGCGGAAAATATCGACAAATTATACCTTACAAAAGTGCAATTTCTACACCATTAACATTTAATACAATCCGTTTACCTTACAAAAAATAAAGTTGTAAACATTCACCGTCAACTCTGATTAGAACCTCTGACAAGAAATAATTATCAAATTCATAAAATGACAGCAATTAAATTGATAGGGCTAGGTCTATATCAGGGTCAACTTTGCTTCTTTTCTAAAAACTGGAGAAATTGATGGCTTGGTTTAGTGTTTTACGACACAGCAGCACAAGTAGGTTATTTAGTGCCTAAGCAATTGGAGAAAACTGCCTCATCGAAGGACACACCACAGTGGCTGATCTGGACTCATCCAATGGTAGGATTCGAACCCGCGGCTCCTGAAGAAATTGATGGATTTAATCGTTGGCTTTAACATTTCGGATTTTGATTAAAAGTCATTTTTATGGGAATAAAAAAATGTGGGCTTTCAGACAAACGCTACCAAGAAGGGCAGAGGCAAGTAGAATGAGAAATAAGTTTGATTTACAAACTAAATGCCCTAAACTCACCTCTAGAAGCTAAATGCCTGTATGATGTTATCCAGTGGAACAACATCTCAACTTTCAATTAAATTAAATAGTATTTTGTAATACATGTAATTATGTATTTAATTTTTTTGGAAGGGGTGGGGGGTACTTTTTATTCCTATTATTAAGTTCGGACACACTCAATCATTTTCCTCATTAGCAACTTTAAATTGGTAAAATGCAGATAAAAAAAATATGCTTACCATGTACATGGAGCAATTTGAAGATAGAATACTTAAGGAGACAGCAAGAGATTACTAGATAAGAGTGCATGCATTAGTTGCACGCAGGGAAATATCGAAAGACGTTTGGGGGTTACTTCGTAGTGTCCAAGTGACTACATTTAGCCATTAGCAAGACAAATGCACATCATTTTAGTATCTGTATTACTATTACTATTTAGTCCAATTCTTGTATATTTGCAAAGCTTGAGATATCGCATTCTCTTTCTATAATTACTGCTAGGTCAAAAATATGCGAGATGTACTATATACACCTTTGTTAGTTTTCTCTGGTTATGAAGCACACATTTAACATATGTTGTTGTTTTGTTTTGTTTTTTTTTTTGTTTTTTTTGTTTTTTTTTTTTTGCATCTTGAGTTATTGGGGCTACATTTGCATGGAAAAGATCCACAAGAAGGATTTAAAAGCCACAAAATCTGATAATCCTTTGTTGATAGTCTGACTGTGTAATGACTCATGGCTCATGCTGTTCATGTTGATAGATAGGAGTAAATTACCAACATTACTAGCTTGACTGGTGATAGACTGTATCCATCCCAGCTTTACTGATAATAGACTGCTTGTCTGCTGTACACAGACTAGCTTTGATCTGATTCAAAGAGGCGGAAAGAAGCCGTACTTATACCTAACTTAAACGAATACATTTATCTTCAGGCTACAGCAGATTATGACCTACATGTCTTACCCAAGTCCAGAGAAAATAGAATTTGCATGTGGCAGATTTTTTCTGAAGTAATTGGTAATGGGCCTTGGGTCGATCGTTTTGGGATAGACATCATAATTTTGGGGAAGTAATTGTGCAGGATTAAATTGCTGAAATTGCGAATCTGCTTGATTTATGCGCATTTTACATAGGAATAGGCACGTTTTCAAACATTTGGATAGGGACTTGTTATCAGCACCGCAGACACCCGGAAAAAAACAACAACCAACACTTACGAAATTTTGAATCTGTATGATTTATTAGTAATTGACATCGGGAATTAGCAGAATCTTCAAATCTAGTGGCACGTTATGTCCATGGGTTAATTTGATTTATGTGCTTCATATGGTCTTTAATACAGAGACCCATTCGTATAATATTTAGGCTTCAAACAGTACTTGGTAAGTATTTTAATTTGGTTTAGTTGTTTCGCATGAATCACAATAGAAAAAGCACTATTATCTTCTCAGTCAGAATTACAGTCTTCAATTTCAGAATGGATTCACGTGCATCTCTGTGTCTTTTTGCAATATAGAAGCAAATCCTGCGTAAATGGTTAGGATGACTCCAACACACAGGTCAGGGCAATGAATAGACTTCAATACAAGTCTTTCAGAATAATTGCAAGTAATTATATCGAGGTTACATTTGTACGATTCTTGTTATATGCAAGCTAAAACTCGTGTTTGAGTGTGCCATAGAACCTGTTTGCGTTTTGGCCAGAAATATGGTTCAGTTTTAATGGCAACTCGGATTTTTTGAAGACCTTGGTTCAGCTAATTCTAAATGAGAATCAGTTTCTTTTCATCATAAGGTAATCTACACACACGAAAAATGCCAAGCGTAAAATAAATTTCTGATCATAGCGGCAAAACACGCTCCAGGTTTCCTTGATGGACGTACTGCTAGGTATATATGTAGTCAAAAACAGGTGGAGTTAGGCTTACCTTTCTCCTACATATTTTCGCAAGCGCACGGGGATATACAGAGCCAAGATGATGGAGGAACAGTGTAATATTTCTTCAATACTTTCGCCGAGTAATTCCTCTGGGCAGGTACTACTGCTTTCCTATCACCATACAGTATAAATAAAGGTGATAAATACAACCTGAGGCTCCTCGTGGCAAGATGCCATACTTTAGTCTAGTGTTGGTTTTCCTGTGTTACATATACACATGAGAACAAAATATTTTTTTTATAATACTTGTTTTTGTTTTCTTCTTTCTTCTTGACAGATTCACTAACTATTTACCACACCTGGAACAAGATATCAGCTTTTACTGGCCTTATCATTATCTGTGGTAGTAGTAGTAGTGTGTCTTATTTCTCTTAAGTTAGAAAATAAACATTTCAATCCTATATTGTGGGCTTGTTTTGGACAAGTATCTGTAACCTGACATGTAACAAAATTCGTCTAGACATGACCAGTGTGTTTACGTGCTACACATATTTTTGAAAGCTTTCAATATTTAACTTTGTAAATTGCACCAAATAGCTTCAGAAATTTACATTGTTATTTTGATTTCTTCATTAATAAGACGTTTATTTTTCTAAATGATCTTTTACACTAAAATACTGATTAAACACTTTAATGGATAAAGCATTCTTCAAAAGTTGACATACATTTGTGAAAATGAAGCATTATTAACATCGACATAAATAAATAAAGTTAAATAAACATTATACTGTACTAGTTACATGTTAAACTAAGTACTTCTTATTACAAGACTTCAAATTTAAAGGTTGTTAGCTAATCTAAAATTGTATTTCATCAATGACTTTATGTTTCTTCACAAATTCTGTTCGAAAGCAGTCTGGAGCACTGGTCAGTTCGGTAGGAATGGAGGTTTGAGTGAGTTTGACAGATAAATGGCGCTGTTACGAGGATATTTAACATATAATTTCTTCTCCCAAATTTGGAACTGGTGGCAGTTACGTGTCCCTTATTGTACCTTTGGGTCTTTATTTCCTAATTAAAACTTTCCTCTCTGGATCACAAAGCTCCCATTGTCCTTTAGACCCACAAATCTCTATCATTACCGTTAAATTGCCCAAGATCAATCTTTCAACTGCTTCCTTTAAAGCTCCCAAAGAAAAGGCAGATATATTCTCGATTGATTTATTCTGCCAAAACACTTTCTTTAAGATCATTTAGATTATAATCAAATGTCAATGAACCAGTCTAAGAAAAGGTCATGACCTTGATTGCTTGAATTCTGATCTCACTAATTTTCTGTAAAGAGCAGGATTATCACTCGCCTATCCATCATCTGTATTCAGCTAGGCTGGAAAGATAGGAAATCTACCGTACATTCTTCCATCATTTGCTTTAAGCTCATTGCTTGGCTTGGGCCATAACTACCACATGCACTCACTTATTACATTCTTTGTAACAAAGAAAAAATATCAAAATCTCTTTGTAGTTTTACAGAGCAAAGAGTCTACCAAGGCCAGCTTAGTGTTTAGGTTAGAGGTTCTGAAAGTATGGACTCTTACTTTCGAAAGTTCTGGTATAATAGTTGTAGATCTGCCATCAAAGATATGCATGCAAACTGAGCTCTGGTTCACTATCATTTATTCAATAATCTTCATGTAATATTGGAATCTGTGCAATCCAGCCTTTCGATATCCTTAATTGAGGACAAGTTCAGGGGCGAATCTGCTTTTAACTGAAATTTATTCCATCTTGCACATAGCTCGATCACATTATAGCTTTACGTTGTATATTACAGTTTATCACACGGCTCAAGGCTCTCAGCCAATCAAATTTAAGAATTTCTATTAATAATTTTCATAAAGGCTGCTTTTTAGTGCCGCTAGGAGATTGTTATAACCAAACCTTTAAATATTAATTGTCATAAAGCATTTTTTAGCTACTTAAAGCACAAGGCTGATGTCAGTCATCTCCTACTATGATTTGATGACCCAGAAGGTCAAACCCCTCCTCATTTTGCGGCTTTCACTCACTGTCGCAAACTTGTTGAGCTAGTTTGCAGAGCTAGTTTGCAGAGTAACACATCAATCGAATACACTGAATATGAAAAGATAGTGATAGGATAAAGTATGCATTTCAATTATGAAGAAAAAAAACCCCACATAAAATATGGTTTAGTTAAATTTGCAATATCATCACAAAGATAAGGTCCCCAAAACAGAAAATACATGGTGTAGTAAATTATTATATGGAGATACAATAAAATCATTTAAACAGTTATTTTTTCTTCTTTTTTTTTCTTCTCCAGTTACTGTTTTTTCAACAGTAAGAAAAAGTCACAGTAAAATCAGAACCGGTATAAGAAAAATCCTTTTGTATCAGTGCTTTATGAACAGGTCAAAGGTTCAAGGCACAACTAAATCCGTGTAAGTGAGACTGCACAGACACATTCTCATTTTGCAGGGAATATCTTCACCACACACATTTACAAATAACCTCCGGTTCAGGCCCATAGGGACATCCAGCAATCAAAATCAAAGTTAGGTTGGTTGTAACAATCCCCAGAATGGTTCAGAGACCCTTCCATCTTGGATCCAACTTTTAGAATGACTAATAACCTGTGAGTTAGGGTTAGTAAGCTTTTATAAAATTTGACACTGTCAACACTGACAACATCCTACCTTTGGCTGAAGCCAATCACGACCCAAGGGGTCATCCGCTGTCATTAGGGAACCATGATTCTGTGTGATAAATATCATATAACATTGTTTGGGGGTGTTTTATGTATAAAAAAAGATAAATAAACAAATAAAACAAATACGTTTTCGCACTGGTGGTGTTATATATATATATATATATATATATATATATATATATATATATATATATATATATATATATATAATACACCACAAAGAACGTTATATCCTATACTTACTACATCTTAAAGATGTCCATATCAGCTAGCTGCTATAAAATTGGGGTCATGACCTATAACTGGGCGATTTATACAAACAAGTTTTGTAATATATCAATGAAAGTGATATTTGGATCCATCAAACAGTCATGACTGTACTGAATATCAGCTGGAAGAAAGAATAAGCGTGGATCTTGTGATAAACATCATGAGCTGTGTTATTTATTTAAATGAAGAGCTGGCCATAAATTGTTCTGTCAATTATTGAACGGGGATCATGTCCTATAATTCGGCGATTTAGATAAAAATTTACTGTAGAATATCCATGAATCTGCAATTTGGATCCATCAAACAGCCATGACCGTGCTGAGTTTCAGCTGGATGAGGCGTGGATCTTACGATAAATAACAGGAGCTGTATTTTTTTTTAAATGGTGGGTTTAGGCCATAACTAGTTCAACGAGTTATTGGCTTCGGCCAGGTTGGTAGGGATGGTATACCCTACGTCAGACTGGCATGATCTGGTTTTCTAGCCAGAGAGAGACACATTGGTTTCTCTACATTCGTGCCACACAAGCAAAAAGTTATCTGAAAAATAGCCATGCTGACTTTTACATATGAAAATGATAGCATCCTATTGACTTTATTTGGATGGAAATGTTGTCAAAATGTACAAGATTTGTGGCGTGAATAGTTTGAAATGATTTTGCTTGTGCTTATGGCTTGAAGGTCCAATTAATGTTGTCTACTACTTCACAAATCTAAGTGATAATATATGTTTCTTTTAAACAGTGGCGTGGCGAGGCAAAGTGCCCGCCAGGGCCAACTAACAAAATTACGCCCCCACTCCATTCGTATTATTTACGATATATACGGTACTCTTACCAAATTGCCGCCCCCTAGAAAGTGACGCCCGTAGCCACCGCCCCTTCGCCCCCCCCCCCCCCCCCCCGCTACGCCACAGCTTTTAAAAGATAATTAACTTACTCTTTAATTGGTCTTTAATGCGTGGTTTCACTGAATAGCATCTGTCTGTAGCATAATGTTTTGATTTATCAACAAAAATCCAGCCGCAAAGGAATATTTCATTATTCATAGTTTGACCGAGAGAGATAAGCATTTGTATGGATGGGGTAGTTGCGTAGGTTTGCAGCATGGTTCAAGGCCAGTAATATCAGAGTAAATGATAATGATATCTGCATGATAACGATATATGCATATGGTATTGGTAATCTTGATTGTGTTACAACTATATGATCAAAATATAAAGATATATGACAGTCATTTATTTGGACATAAATTTAGCCCCTTTGAATGCCAGTACCGCATATAAGTTTGTTTTCTTGGTTTTGTGGGTTAAACACCATTTTTCAGCACATGATAGGCTATATATGGCGCCGGTATATCTGGTGGACGAAGAACCCGGGAAAAATCCCGGGATGAACCACCGACCCACGGCAAGCTACTGGCAAGCTTTCTCACATACCCACGTTGGCCGAGCCTGAGACTCGAACCCACGCGGACAGAGGTGAGATGTCAGTAATCTGTAAAGGTGAGCGCCTTAGACCACGCAACCACCCGGGGCACCCAGTACGGCATATAAAAGCAGATCTGCGTCTCCGCTATGTAGAATGGTTACCCCTCAAAAGCGGATTGGCAATGCCGCAAGTCTCCCACTCAATGAACCATGTTTATGTTGGTACATAAATGTGCCTGTCGTCCAAAGTCAGAAACGTATAAAATATACGCCACAGCATTAACATCCAGCATGATTTTCTATAATGAAAAGGTTGCGGTCACGAATCTGGCACGCTAACCATTCATTATACAACACGATTGCACATATTTGTAAAAGTAGATTTTTGTATTGTGTGTATGTGAACTCCGCATTCTACGAAAGAGACTGACAGTATTAGAAATACAAGATGATTGTAACTGTCTTGGCTTGACGACCTCACTTGACCTTGGTTCTTGACAAGACTGCCTAACTCACTGTCTGGTATGCGAGGTCAGAGACACCACCATAATTGATAACAGCCTTATAACATATACATATCGGCTCTGATTTACAACAGGGACCATGGCTAGCTGGGCCAGTGGCGGCGCGAGGGTTCGAGGCTCACGGGGGCAATGTTCTTTAGTGGCGCCTCTACTATGCCACAGAGAACAGTTTTTATGTCAGTTGCCAACCTCCAATTACCCCCCCCCCCCCCCCATCTACGCCCGGTTTACAGCTTTAAAAAAAGAAACTCCTGACGGCGCCCCCCCCCCCTCGCCCGGCGGCAATTGCCCCTCCCCGACCACCCCCCCCCACCCCGTCGCGCCGCCACTGTAACGTTCTCTGATACAAGACAGACTGTTATCCCCTAATTATAGGAAGATTCTACTGATGGAAATCTGTTGCATATTGTACGAAGGGTATTTACAAAGTTCTGAATATTAATGTGCTGTACAACAAAGTTCTTTATTAGTTAACAGTACCTCAAGGCATCCCCTCAAAGTACTTCGCTACACACTTTCCCTGTCTAATTATGGAATTATAAAATTACATTTTTTATTCTCCTTTTGGTATGTTGTTCATACACTGGAAAACTGCACTTCCAACCGCATGACGGTTTTTTCAAATCGTCTGTCCCTCAACGAATTCTTGATAATGGGATTCAACCAAAAATCAGAGCTGTATGAAGGATGTGGCAATGTTTGCATGCTGTGCTCCTTCAGGAAGTCTGTCACAACAACGGATTTGTGTGCCGGTGCGTTGTCATGGAGTAACTGGATATCTCAGATACCGGTGCACAGACGGGTAGTTCAGTAGTGTTCCACAACTTTTGGCAACATTTTGGAGGCATAAAAAATATCGAGTGACATTAGCAGAGTCAAGCACAGGTACCTAGACCACCTGGCTTTTTGCATCGAAAACTAATGCGTATAAAACTATCTTGACAGTCTGACTAAGTCGAGTGAATTGCGGTCTCTGCTCGTTTTCTCAGATCCAAACTTTATTATTTTATCTTGAGTCTGGTTCAAAAAAGTAAATCCATGTTTCATCACCTGTGACAATCTCATTTAAATGTATCCGGTCACTCTTTCGTGTTTGGTGAGTAGCTGTTTGGCGATTAAAACCCGAGTCTGTTTTTGATCAGCTGTCAAGAAATGCGGGACCCATCTTGCACAAACCTTTCTGGGTTTCAGCTCATTCTTCAATATATTAAAACAGCTGACGAATTAATAAGTGTGATAACAGAAATATATTCCACTATGTATCAAACATCTTCATTAATTGCCTCCTTCAAAGCATCGACTTCCCGCTCACCAATCGCAGACAACGGCCTTCCAGAACGTCGGTCAACTTCCATGGTTTTGCAACCATCTTTAAAACGATAAAACCACCTCAAGGATATGACAGAGAATTATATCCGTAAACTCTACCTAAGTCGTCCTTGATATCAGTCAACGAGTATCTTAAGAGCGCCCTGATTTAACAGTATTTTCTTCGCTCAGCAGCAGAATTGTTCTCCGTGTCCGACATTTTTACCTCACTGTCATTTATCGTTGTTACGTCACACGCATATATCTGTAGGGGCCCGGAATGCTGTATGTGAAGCTGCAGATCATTTTATTGAACTTCATTTTGTCTGCCGATCGGCATTAAATTTATTGATATGTTGAAAGAAACAAAAAAGTTATAACAAAACATTTAGAATTTTTAAAATACCCTTGTACGTTCAAGTGTAGCATTATACCATGTACTCATACTTAACGCGCTATGAACGAAAATCTTTTAAAATTCATAGTCCGAGTTTCCTCGGACATTTCCCATTCCGTGTTAGATATCTAGAGTAGACAGGTCAGAGCACATTCCCTATCGAAAACATAGAATTCGCCAAAACCAAACGGCGGCGGCATAGGATAGTCGCTTTGAACAGGGATTAGCTAAATTAAGTGACACTGTATCGAACTCTGTCTGCGTGATATCGATAAGCAGAATGTTTATCTTCTCATTCATAACAATTAAAACTTTTCTTCGTAATTTAATATGCACGAGCCAGATTTACAATGTTTATAATCTGGACGCCTTACTTCGCTATTTTTTTACATTTCATAGTCATGATCCAGATCTCGCGGCCTACATTTTTATTGACGTCAGCGGTCAACGGATCACGTGACACAAACAACCTACGTAGGGAAAAAGCCGACTTCGATCGAATACTGATGCCGCGAGAGTTTGCGATCATGTGACTAACCAAAGCTGCATGGTAGACTGTTCGTAATACTGTATGATCGACATTTATTAAAGTTACAAATTATGTGGTATTTTCTAAGTCTGAGAAGATAAATATTCTACTTATCGATATCAGTAATGCAGGGTTCAGTACAATGTCGCAAACTTTTGCTAGGCCCTGTTTACTTTGAAGTGACTACCCTAACCCACTACTACGTGGTTTCGGCGAATTCCACGTTTTTATTATTATTATTATTATTATTATTTTGTTGTTTATAGGAAATACGCTCTAAACTTGCACCCCAAAATAGCTTTGTAAAATTCTAAAACGGAGTGGGGGGACAGTCAAAGAAAATTCAGTCAATAACACTCACTGCAGTGTGCCCAAACAGAAGGTGTCGTGTATGTATCTTTCTTTCTTAAAGATCATTTAAAGAACTCACTGTAAAAATTCCAGTCAGGCACACCACACTTTCACTACAATTTAAAATTTTTATAATGTATTAAATGTATATAAAAAAACTATTTTTTTTTCTTTTTGTTCAGCTTGCACTATGTATTCATGTATGGTAATTACGAATCAAAGATGCTGAGAATGTACGATGCAGTCATTGCAAATTGTAAACATACAATTGCTGTTCAGTTTTAGACAAGTTTTGTGGCTCATCTTTGCCCTACTTATTATTCCGAAGTTAAAAATGTGAATGTAGCAATCGAAACACATCAATTTTACAGTTATATGCAAAATATTAATTGTAGAAACTTACCATTTTCTAGAATAGTCCTATATCCTTCGAAACATGAAATGTACAACTACACTGTTCAGAGAGAAACAGAAGAATGTTCGAGTTTGAGCATTGTTGGCATATACTTGGTGTGCAGCGCCATACACAGAAAATATGATACATATATCCCGGCTGCAGGCTACATGGAGCAGCGGGGCTAGATACTGTTTCCTAACATACGCATAAGAGCCCTAGATAATTGCAGAAGCAGAAGTGATAATCATATATTAGAACTTCCAAACGCAAAAAAAAAATTTGCACCCTCCCGCGTAATGGGCACATGCTGGTAGGTAAACGTTTTATACGACTGGCATACCTCAGCTATGTCCGTGCAAAATATTGCGAAATGGAATGGTAACCTATAAAATATAAATTTGAAAATAGAAAGAAAAGCTTAATGTGTGCACCAAAGAGGTTAACTGCTCTATGGAGGCTACTACACTTCTTTCCATCAGTATTTACGTAACAAAGGTGTTATTTTTACGGTGTCCTTTACAATTTCTCATTTTTTTTATGAATCCACATTTCAGGATTATGTTTCTCATAATCAAGTCAGAAATGAAATTTTACTGTCTTTTAGGGTTGTCACGCAGACTAATATTAGTCACACGCACACAAAGAAAGGAAAATTAAGTGACTGTTGGGTTGTCATTTGTTGACCTTTACGTCTATCAGAAACATTAATTTTATAGGTGTCATACCTTTCCTGATGACTTAAATGTGTATGTGTATGTGCATGTATGTTTGGTTTGTGTGTGTGTGTGTGTGTGTGTGTGTGTGTGTGTATATATATATATATATATATATATATATATGAAAAACAATTTGGTTCTCTGTTCGATGAACACGATTACCCCATTTTTTACTTTTGTTTTAAAACTATGTTAATCTGACAGCAACACAAAAGTAACATGTAGTTTACTCATTTTAAGACCGTTTTTTTAAATGTCTGTTTCTTCCATTATTTAGCTCTTGTTTGTAGATTCCCCTGTCGTTCAGACATGTAATAGTGTTGTTTGTAGATTCCCCTGTCGTTCAGACATGTAATAGTCCAGGTTTTCTCTTAGCTTTTGTGTTAAGTGTTTTTGTTTTGTGGATGTAAGTTGTTTCTTCCCCTGAAGAAGAATGTTGGGAAACTGTTTTGTACTTGCGCCGTTACATATATATATGAAAATTGTTGTTATTAAACTACTTAATAATTTCATGCATTGAATAATTTTACCACTGAGATAATATATCAAGCTAAAAATACTGTTAATGTTAAGAGAAGATAAAAGTATGCAAAAAGTATGCTACTTTATGTTTTGCTTTATCTAACTTGTACATTTTCTTGTCATGGTACTGAGGCAATTTTATGATGGACAAATATTATTTTGATATACATGCATGTGTATTCTGTACATATATACTCGCCAATGCTGTGTATTAACAATGAAATATGTTGTGTTTTTTTTTGTGTTTTTTCGGGGGGGGGGTATTCTTATGCCAGTCTTTATATCTGCGAGCCGTGTGTTCCATTGCACCACTGATTAGGCCGCTCTCAAACTATATGCCGGTACTTAACATAGCATCACAAAATCGTGCAAGTATGCTGCAATGTTTCATAATGCTTTTATCTATGATATTTCATCTGGTTTTATCACAAGTTAGGCAAAATTAGAATTTATTTCGCTAAATAAATGCAGCAGAACGTATTAAATACAGAAACACAGCCTTTCAGCTTGGCATTAACGGAACAAGTCAACTTGTAAACTAATTTCAAACTTTTGACATATGCCATGGTTAAATTTAATCACAGATCCAACCGTGCATTACATGATTAAAGTTGTACAAAATTGCTTCCAAGTGATGTAGTTTGATAACATTAGAGTTTCATCTGATAATGAGTGAGATTGCTGACAATGTTGCTTTAAGATAATTCCAAGCAATGAAACTCGCCCGCCATACTTGTCTATCTCTAAATGGCGTGAGCGTGCGATGTAATTTCTGAACTGGTTCTCTGTTTCAAAAGGCTTGCTAATGAACAAAGTCCTGAAACAGAGAACCAAAAGGTCTATAGTAGACATACGCTACGTGTGGGTAAGTTCCATTTCTAAGTACTACCGTGATTATGGTGGTGCATTCAAACTGGTTTAACATCAAAACAAAATATAAGAAGGGGATGAACGAAGGATACGAAAATGTAGACCCTGCCAGTGTTATGATTACGGCAGACATTGCTTGTTCGCAATAAATCGCCGTTCTGCAAGATATGATATTGTACATCGTAGCTATTGGACTTTCCTTTTAGCGGAAAACTACCATTGCCAAGACTATTGGCATGTCTAGTAATAAAATATACATGGAAACACCTATGGCAACGGGACAATACGTGTTGCTGTATATAGGCAGCAAAATAAAATAAAGATTTAGTCAATCGTGTTCGCATATTCTGAGAAATCCACGAAAATTACATTTCTGCCGCATGTATGAAAAAGTGGATGGCTTACGTGTACTATACAAAAACGTTGCAAACATAAAACCAGCCCAAAAATCGCATACTGCACTCGCACCATCTAGTGAATGAGAGCTTGTAACATTTAACAATTAGCGAGAAAAATCCGCACGTGTAATCAGCTTGTTATATCCACATCAAAGAACTTAACACTAAATCTGTAGAAACAAGTATTGTAATACCCAGCACTGTCTTAGTCCGATAAATCAGCCCCCCTCCCCCCCCACCAAAAAAAAAAAATGGTGTTGATACTGATGGACTATTTATGGGTATGATATCACCTATTCATAAACTCGAGGAATCGTTTGCAGACAAATATGTTCGCAACATATCGGTGTACATTTTTGACACTTACCGGTATTTCTCGCGTTTCTTGAGCTACCGTCGGCTGAAGGGTCCTTTTGCCGATATGTGCAGAATATTTTCGGATAAAATACTATGTTTGACGACTTGTAAATCCACATGGAATAATACAATCCTATGTCATGTGGCCCTTTTGAATTTCGTGCTACATATGACTGTTACCAAATACCGGTAAGTGTCTAAACTGTACGCGGGTGTGTTCTGGAAAGATCTGTATGCAGAAAAATAGCACATTTTAATGAAAAGGTGACATCAGACCAAAAAATCATCCATCAGTATCAACACGGATTTGGGTGAATCATTTATCGGACTAGCACTGTTTCTGTACAAATAATTTTAACTATTGTGCAATCCCGAGAGCATCTACAAATATAAATTTAGTCTTCTACTTCACATTTGTCTTTTGACATTAGTTTATCATGGACTGGGTTGATGATAACCAATTTGTCAAAACTGTGTGCATGTATGTTTTTATGATAACCGCTATTCTGCGTGAAGTTTGAAAAGAAATTCTCTGGGTTCAGATTTGTTAGGTCTTCAAGATATGCATTCTAGTGCACAATTCATTGATCAACAATGTCCACAAGCATGCACAGTGCCTTGATCATTATATGACGGTGAGGCAATGCTATGTTCGGCTTTAATCTGTACCATTTCAAATAAAATCACAAGTCTCACTTTCCTGCCTAAAGTTGTTGTGCAGTTGTTCATTTTTATATTTTTGGAATTTTACCTTTTGTTGGCGCCATATAGCCACTATTGTGCTGAAGTGCCATTAAACGCTACTACATACATACATACATACATACATACATACATACATACATACATACATACATACATACATACATACATACATACATACATACACGCATGCATGCATACATACATACATACATACATACATACATACACACACACACATACATACATACATACATACATACATACATACATACATACATACATACATACATACATACATACATACATACATACATACATACATACATACATACATACATACATACATACTTTAGAGCAGACAGCTTTTTGAAGAAAAAGTTTATCCCAATGGGCTATTTCAGTGAAATACTATTTAAATATCGACTTTAGAATTTGCAGTTTAACATGAATGGAACAAGTTACATTGTGAACTAATATCATATTTTGTACATACATTACAGTAGATCTAAACTGACGATCCAGCCGTTCATAATATAAGTGCGGATGTGTATCCACTGAAATTGTATGCACACAGAATGTTTTATTTAATGAACTTGTGTGAGACCAATATTACGGCATGTTCTTAATCACATTAAATTTTACAACATTAATTTTACGAACACATTCTCTATTGTTTCTTTGCTATTTGTTTATTTATTTATTTATTTATTTATTTATTAAGAGTGCAACCTGTAGATAACTATAATTCAAATATTTAAGACTTACTTGAGATTCACCTTAGTTCTCAGCAGGTGTCTGTAGATTTCTTGACGTCAGCTACAAATGATACATTGTCATTGTTACAACAGGGAGCATGGCTAGCTGGGCCACCGGCGCGTGGGTTCTAGGCTCACGGGGTAAATATTCTTAAGTGGCGCCCCTGCTGAGGCGCCCCTGCTCATGCGCCCGCGGGCAATGTTATTTAGTGGCACCTCTACTTTGCCACAGAGAACAGTTTATATGTCAGCTGCCAACCTCCAATCACCCCCCACCCCCCATCTACGCCCCGGTTTACAGCTTTAAAAAAAAAAGAAACTCCTGACGGCGCCCCCCCCCCTCGCCCGGCGGCAGTTTCCCCTCCCCGACCACCCACCCCCACTAAAGGACTAATCAGTACAACAAACAACATAAACCCTGATCTGCCGCCGCATTATGCCGGGTCTATGTTGTTTGCATTTGGACTCAATTTATACGCGAGTATATACGGCAATCCTGTACAAAATATACCGTCGTTACTCGCGTACAGATATGATCCAGTTGCGAACTGCATATACCATATACCCAGTTCTGCCGTCGTATAATACGCAGGCATATCTGGATCTATGCAGTTTGTTACGAATATTCAGCAGAACAAATAATTATAGATCCGGATGTGCCGGTACATTATGCGACGACAGATCAGGGTCTATTTGTTTGCAGTTGGACACAATATATACGCAGGTATATTTGATTACAATGTGCCTGTTCTTCCTGAAGATGCGGTAACACTATAAGTCAGCACACACTGCATTCAGATGGTTTCATGTATCGTCAGCATGCATTAATTACACATTTTTAAGGCGTATGGTTTGCAGCCTTGCGCAAAAGTTAAACCTTGCACCATTAAGAGAGTCTAGGTGAGGATTTACCGTATACGCTCACGAATAAATTGAATCCAACTGCAAACTTCATACACCCAAATATGCCGTCGCACAATGCGCCGGTAATCTGGGTCTATACAGTTTTTAAGTACTAATCAGTAAAACAAACAACTAAGACCCTGATTTGCCTGCACATTATGCGACGGCAGATCAGGGTTTATGTCGTTTCCAGTTGGATTTTGTGTTGTTGGTTAGTATATACGGTACAACAACTCCTTTAGCAAAAAATACTACTCTCTTTGCCGTTCAGAGTACTATATATACTATCTGAACTATAGTCGTACATGGTCGAATGGCGACACATGACTTATATTCAAACTCAGTCAATATCTTAACTTGTTTTAAATCGATGTAAAATAAATGATAAGGACATTAACACTTTCCTTTCACACCTGCCGCACAGAGCACAGAGAACATATTCACGTGTATATTATATTACTATTATTAATATTATCTGTCGGGATCAGTTACACATGTGCTGTAATTATGCGTTAACACTCCCAGAGCACAATAAAGAACTGACCATTTAATTTTTGAGGTGGTGGGATTTTCTTTTCTTTCCAATCAGAATATTTTTTTTTTTCTTTCACCCAAAGAAAATTAACATTTTTTCAACTAATATAATGAATAGAATTAATTTTTTTCTTCTACAAAGCAGAGGAAGAATATTGTTTTCAAGCTATTTTGGGGCAGGAATTTTTTTTTTTTTTTTAAATCTAAGCCCCCCCCCCCCCCCCAAATTAAATGGTCGGTCCCTAAAGGAAATGTATATATTTTCATCAATACAAAAGGGGTCAGTTTTCTTTTTTAAGCTGGTTCTTAAGATATCTAAATTAAATTGTTAGCACTGGTTTCATTAGTTTACTATTGGTGTGAGTACGAAATATTAGATGTTGTATATATACGGCGCCGTCCAATAATAAAGTTCTAAAAATGTAAATATAAAGTGTTGCAATAAAAAAGTTAGGAAGATAAAGCCTTGCAAATAAACATAACCATGAAGTACTAAACGATAAAAGTTAAAAGGTAAAGATGATAAAAAAAAATCTGAGAAAGGTATGAACATAAAGGTACCTTAAAATGAATGATTTTATACATGGATGGAGTATTTACCATTTGTTCATAATCAAAAACAGGGTTTTCTGTATTAACCTTATAGATGCAACTGAGCATCAAAACATGCAAGAGAAATAGAACGATTGTTATGATGCTGAGAGTATAGAATTTATTTTTATCCTGACAGAATAACTCTTTTATAAAACTCTTATTTATTGCATGCGGCTTTCCTTCGTTTTTTTTTTTTTTTTTTTTTTTTTTTTTTTTTTCTAATCAGAATGAGGCTTCTCTACCGCTTATGCTTACATAATTCCTATATATCAAAACCAGTGTCTAGTCCTAGAAATATTGAATTGTCACACAAATTTAGGCCTACTTCAAGTCCTGTAATGACAGCCATTTCAGAAACTGCATATACTGATTGAACATACTGTGTATACATGTAAATAAAACTAATTAAACTAGTCTTTCGCGTTTTCTTTAATGTCAACATGAAATATTTTGTCTAAATGAAAATAACTGGAAAAAGTCAACCAGACAGATTACGCATATCTTCTAGATCTGCAATTACTCAGGTTTGTGTACACTTGAGTAAATACAGCTGTTACTTGTCAGTATATACTGTGCAATTTAAGCTTCAACTTATTCGGAAGTTTTTGTTCTTACTGTTGTGTGCCTCTCAAGACATGAATTGCTATGGGTTCATTTCCTCTGGAAAGCACAATCTTATAATATCCAACAAAAGTGTTTCTAAGCAAGCATGAGATAATACCTGTGTTCTAGGATGGTGTTTGACCAAACAAAACCAGCATGAGTAAACTTTGTTTTGCTATATCTACTGGCAATATGTTATTTAGATACTACAGAACGTTTTGATTTTTAGATGTTATTTAGATACTACTGGCAATATGTTATTTAGATACTACAGAACGTTTTGATTTTTAGATGTTATTTAGATACTACAGAACAATTGGATTTTTAGATGTTATTTAGATACTACAGAACGTTTTGATTTTTAGATGTTATTTAGATACTACTGGCAATATGTTATTTAGATACTACCTGTGTCTTAGGATAGTGTTTGACCAAACAAAACCAGCATGAGTAAACTTTGTTTTGCTATATCTACTGGCAATATGTTATTTAGATACTACAGAACGTTTTGATTTTTAGATACTATTTAGATACTACAGAACGTTTTGATTTTTAGATGTTATTTAGATACTACAGATGTTATTTAGATACTACAGATGTTATTTAGATACTACAGAAAGTTTTGAATATTATTTTTGAGCGGTACTTAAAACGAAAGAGATCAAAATCATTTCGAAACTATTGTATTTTCCTAATAGATATAAGAGTTCCTCGAAGCGACTGACGCTCTACTGGGAGAAAAGAATTTCCAGGAATTCAAGACAAGATCATTTCTTCCTTTTAACTGTCGAGTGTTGAAACCATCTCTGATATTCTTGAACGATAACAAGATTTTCAAATTAGCTGCTGTGATACACATATTGGATGTCAGCTTGGCACCATTTTCATTTGGAAGAAAGTAGACATCTTAAGAAGCCTTTTGGTGAAAACCACATGTCATAATGATCATCCATTCAGGGGAGTGGTAACACAAGATTTTTTAAGACAGTCGTCATGGCAGCCATATTGGATGTACGACTGGCACCATTTTCGTTTAGGCCTTGCTGAAAAACCCCTGTGATATTGACCATCCATTCAGGGGGAGTAGTAACAACAAGATTTTTAAGACAGTCGTAGTGGCCGCCATATTGGATATACCACTGGCACGATTTTCATTTAGGACCAACTAGGTATCATAAGAAGTCTATTGGTGAAAACCCTATGTTGGCATAGCCCTCCATTTGGAGAGGAGTAGAAATAACAATATTTTCAAGATATGACTTCCCATTCAGGAGGAGTAGCAATAACAAGATTGTCAAGATGGCTGCTGTGGCGGCCATACTGAACGTCAGATCGGCACCAATTTTATTTAAGACCAACTGGACATCATAAGAAGTCTTCTGGTGAAAACCCCACGTCAATATGATTTTCTGTTCAAGTAGAGTTATGATAACAAGATTTTAAGATGGCTGCCATGGTGGCCATACTGAATGTCAGATAGGTACCATGTGGGGGGGGGGGGGGGGAAGCTAGACATCATAAGAAGTCTCTGAATGAAAACCTCATGTTGATTACGACCATCCGTTCAGAAGGAGTAGCGATAACATGATTTTAAGATGGCTGCCATCGTGGTCATATTGAATGGCAGATAGGCACCATTTGGGGGGGGGGGGGGGGAAGCTAGACATCATATGAAGTCTCTGAATGAAAACCTCATGTTGATACGACCATCCGTTCAGAAGGAGTAGCGATAACAAGATTTTCAAGATGGCTGCCATGGCAGCCATATTGGATGTCATATCGGCACCATTTTTATTTAGCACCAACTAGACATCATAAGAAGTATTTTAGTGAGCACCCCATGTTGATATGACCATCCATTCAGGAAAAGTAGCGATACAAATTTTCAAGATTGGTGCCGTGGAAGCCATATTTGACGTCAGATCGGCACATTTTTCAATTAGTACCAATCAGACATCATAAGAAGTCTTTTAGTGAAAATCCCATGTTGATATGACCATCCATTCAGGCGGAGTAGCGATAATGAGATTTTCAAGGTGGCCCTGTAGACCATGGGTTGAATGAGTGTGTAAAGTTTCAATGCAATTCTCCAAGTAGTTTCGGAGGAGTAGCGGTAACAATCTTATGCTAACGGACGGACGGACGACGGACAACAGATCATCGCATAAGCTTTTCCGGTCTATGACCAGCAGAGCTGAAAACTGCTGGGAAACATTGTAACTTTTCATACATCACAGAATATAGACTTCATTAAAGTAATGTTTCCCCCTTTAATTCTGGGCATGCTACTTTTTTTCTTCCCCCATTAAAGTTTCTGAGAGCATTTAAGAGATGGAAATGGAGAATTAATGTGTCAGTTTCTTTTTCAATGTAAAAGTGAATATACCTCTGGTTGAACATATCAGATCGGCCAGTTACATGCCCAATTTTTCTAATGGTAACATCTTTAGGTTCACATGTTATAAACTAATTTCACAGCTGCACAAACCTTGTCTGATGCTTTGAAAATAGTGTCTTCAACCAGTGTCGGACTGACCTATCTCGCAATCGGCCCGAGGGCAGATCAGCCGCGGGTTTACGGGTAATATTATAAGGGAAGGGCCGTTATGTGCCCCATGATGGTGAGCTGTCTGAAGGATAGATCCAAATTGTCTGACCCAGTCCATCACTGTCTTCAAATTTCAGATGCAGGGGTACTCCACAAGCGACTTTTCCAACCCTTTTCCCTTATTAATTATTTAGAGTGTCACTTTATTACCTTTTGTTACACTGAATACAAGCATTACAAAAACTTTAAACTAGTTATCATTCAGAAGCTACTTTATTTTAATGTGTAACAGAAACAGAAAAAGAAATCTGAAGTCACTGATGTCAGTTCTAATTAAATTCTCTTCATTTTAAAATGAGAATTGATACAGTGCAAAAAGAAGAAAAAAAATCTAATTAGTGCAGTCAGGGAAAATTACATTATCAACTCTGAATGTCTGAATTAGGACTCTCCCTGCCTTAATGAGAGTCCTCTCCATGACCTGTGGTGTTGACAATAAGCTCTTATAATGGTTATCACGGGTCAGAACTTAAGATCTCATTACCTTATACTTCTTTCTGTATGCTCATCGCTCTCTACGTTGATCAAGCTGCAACAAAGTTCAATGTTGTAAAAGGTAGATCAGGTCCGGGTTAACCCATTAATCTAATAAGGCCATAGCCTTTGACCTTTATATTTTCTAGGCCCTCCATTCCATATTTAAGTAACAGATGAGCGACGGCAGCTCCAATTAGCATTAGTCCAATCATAACCTTAATCCGGCCCTGACGTGGAAATATCTTTAAATTCATCTTTATCAAAACACGCATTCTGTTTTGGAAAATAAAAATTGAAAAATTTGAGAGGATGCACACGAATAAATACAAAAAAGACCCGTCAAGTCAAATTCTTAACGACAATGAGAAAATATCGTATCTGCATTCAGTGTTCAAGACATATTTTTGCTGTTTATGTCGAGCTAAGATATATTCTGTCCAAATAACAACATCTCACTTTCAATTAAAAAGATTATTATGGAACCCAACAAAGTCACCAAGGCATGGAAGTTGTCTTTAAATTGAATGGTTAACAGTGATAGCAGTTTGAGTAAAGCATCAGGCAATGTTTGTTTCATTGATAAAGGGAATGAAGAAATATGTCTCTACGGGATTTATCTGGATTTGTCAGCAGATCATTCCAGTGGAATTGATAAAACACACATGGCCTCTGATTCGACATGGATCCAGGAGGGATCTGGGATCCAGGAGGGATCTGACCTGTAGGGTGAGAAATTTATGATAATTAGTAGCATTGGTTACTTAGGATGATTATGGAAAATCCAATGCTGATAATATACTTCCCTCAGCTACTGACATTCTGATAGCTCTCAGATACTGCTCTGTTGTCATGTTGCTGGAATCATCTCAATAGAGTCAGCATGGGGCAAGAAATGAAAAGATGCTGGATCTGAGTCTCAGTCTAACATCTGATACCCATCTACTGGGAGCCGCGGTAGCTCAGCTGGTTGAGCGTCAGATTAGTAATCCAAGGGTCGAGGATTCGATAACCGCCTGGGCCAGCCAGGGTGTGCTGCCTCGGCGTGTCCTTAAGAAAGGCACTTAGGTCCCATTTCCTCGGCATGATATAGCCAATAATGTGTTAAAAGTGCCGTTAAAACCAACACACAAAAAGTTATCCGTTTATTGCATTAGCTCTTGAATATTTTCTGTGCTTTTTGTGTGTGTCCAGCTATGCGTCCTCTAATGCACACAACATAGAATTGTACTCTAACATTTGGTGGTCGATTTGAGACGATACTGTATTTTGCAAGTTTGAACAGGAAATATGTCCACGAACCTTCATTTAGTAACCTTAAGAAGATAGTATGGATTCAGGAGATACATGGTTATAAGAACAAAATAACAGGTAACACGAGGAAATAGTTGTAAACTCTGCTATCGGGTGTCAGTCTAAAACTCCTTTTGGATATAGCAGCTCGCAAGTGTAGGTGAGCGGTGACTTGGGTTCGAGCCATGGTTCACACGTAGTCGGTTTACATTTAGTCTTTATCGCTATTCGACTGAAACATCAGAACTCTACATTGTTCACGAGGGCCTGGTTGATTCAATTTTCTGTTATGACGTAAACGCGAGAAAAAAACATGCACATGTGTGATTGAGTATATCCAAGATATCTAAACTTTTATTAAAACTATTTTTAAAAACCCCTTTGATGTCCAATGTACATTAATACCAAATTGATTTAGAACCTATACAACCTGTAAAAATATCACCATTTACCTGTGTAATGTAATGATTATACAAATGTGGCATGGAAATTGGGTCCTCAGCAAAACAAAAATGACATGATAAGAAAGGAGACACAGCTCTTTATGGAGATGGAGGCAAAGGTTCACAAAACATTCAAGATCAATTTAATTTTCATTCTGTAACTGATCTCTAATTAAATGAAACAGACCCTACCAGATGACCATTTATTTGCACGTGGAGTTTCTTACCCGGAGGCATATTTCAGCTAGAACATGTCGACGTGTGTGAGTAAGACATGACTAATGGTCTGCGGGAATTTATCACGTCAGTTCCTCTCCCCCATCCCACACACCTGTGACAATCTTACCTCATCAAAATCACCTTATGTACTTAGCCATACTTGGAGCTATGAATACTGGGCGGGGCGGAGAGGGGGGGGGGCGGCAGGCCCAGCCGAAGCCCGAAATTCAAATCAATATGTATGTATGTATGTATGTATGTATGTATGTATGTATGTATGTATGTATGTATGTATGTATGTATGTATGTATGTATGTATGATTGTATGTATGTATGTATGTATGTATGTATGTATAAATAACGGGCCAGTGAGACAACAAGTTTAATTCTGACTTCAGCTGACTATTGCAAGATTCAGAACTACAGTAAACCATACAAACGTACCAAGACTTTAGTATTATCATCCAAATAATTACATAAAATTAATTTACTCTGACCGTGTTTAAAAAGGAAGATGTCTCACAGGAAACTCACATTGAATAACTTGTAAAAAAAAATACAACTGAAGAAGTATATTCCAAGACTGCTATAGCAATGCTTCAAAAACACATATTGTATTATGCTGATGTTGAGAAACAATATATTCACCGGGACATGCGACAGAAATAATCTGAATTAGGTTTACAGATATCGGACCACCAATTATTTTACAGCCAGAGGACCAGTCTACTGGGAAGAGAATATAAAAAAAAAATAACGAAATATTGAGATGCACCCATTGGGTAGCAAATGGATTTAATTTTTTTACTTTATTAATTTCATAAACTTCAACCTGTGCACTATAGTTGACAACAAAATATTTACTTTTGTTTTGATATCCTGTATTTAATTTCCCACTGACAAAATAGCATATGAACTCTTGGTGCGAGGCTATGTTATTAGGTGCAGACTAGGGAGACTGAAACAAAATGCCGCAGAACACCTGTTTTCAAGACTGAAAAAGTATGTATGCCAGTCTAATGGAGAATTTGTTTTATCTTTATTTTGTAATATACTAACGTTAAGTTGTATGGGAAATGAATTAGTGGTCCGAGCCCGACAAGCTAGCTGAAATAGCTATCACTGTAAAATATTTACAGTGTGGCACGTTTCTTGCTTGGACGATTAAAAGAGTCTAGAAACTTTAAAATAAGAGTTTGATTTGAAAGCCATCATTAACGTAGTTCCAGTGGTATTTTGATGTGAAATAGGACCAGCTATTTCAAGCAATTATCATGGATACATCTACTATAAATGCAGCAATGCTTTTGGCTCTAGACATAAAATCGCCGATTTATTGCATGTTCTGATTGTATTGCACGAAGACAAATGCAGACTTCGGCTCTGCCCTCAGCAGATATATTTGGTTGATTATGAATCAACAAATAAATCCCTCCATCAAAATTATAGTACAGTGCCAACTAAGCAACTCCATTACCAACTACAAGGAAACTTTCTAAGTAAAAACTCGAAGCAGAAATTATTCTAATCG
Organism: Margaritifera margaritifera; assembly: GCA_029931535.1. Lineage (NCBI taxonomy): Eukaryota > Metazoa > Mollusca > Bivalvia > Unionida > Margaritiferidae > Margaritifera > Margaritifera margaritifera. Next base: position 639,956 of record JAQPZY010000958.1, read on the forward strand.
CACTCTTGCTCCGAATCCTCGAAATTAATTACTTATTTACGAAAACGAATTTCAAGACAAACCATAATAAAAAGTGATGAATGTTTGATTGAAAGCAAGGATAATGTCGATTTGGGCACAAAAAACTGTACTCAAAAGGACTTTGAGGATTTCAAGGTCGGGCCTTGAAGGAAATATTTTATATTACAACTATTTGCATGCAGTGTCATGGGTCCTAAAATGTATTGTTTCTCTCCTCCAAGTACATCCACAGTCTAAATTTATAAAACAAATATATGGGAGACCAAATGGAAGCCGTTCCTGATTCACTGTGAAAGCTAGGTGACTGTAGCTAGGTGACTAACTCCCCAATAGGTGCACTTTTCACCTTCTGTCGACCTTGGTTGTCATCCCAACTCAAACCCTCTTCAAATCTTCATTCTTGGATTTGAACCTTGTTCACTTCAATCCTTCACACAAAAGTTTGAAATCCGCTGCTGGCATTTTTCCTAACAACACAATCGTACAATCGTAGTTAAATAAGATGTTAGGGGTGTGGGGTGGGGGTGTTGAAGCTTGTTGCCCACACATACAATCCTTGCTTTCTTTTGGGAATATCATTAACTATGCACAATTTACTATTTTATTTTATTTTGCTCTCCTCAAGGGTCTTTTGCTTTCAGTCTCCATCGAGGCCACCCATGATTCCTGAACGTTCATCTAATACATCCCAGTTATTTTGTTTGAGAAGATACCAATATGCTGTTGCAACTGATATTTGGCAAGATCTTTCTGAGACTTGCCTGTTGATGGAAAGATGGAAGACTTCTTTTTTTTTAAAACATTCAGTAAGAAATCTTGACAGACATATTGCTGTTATCTTTTTTGTTGTTCTTGTTACTGCTGCTACAGCAAAAGCTGTTTACATTTTTTGCCAGCCAGCATCAGTAATGATCATACAATATCTACTAGTACTTAATGTCCCGTTAGTAATAGTCCCGATTTATACAGGACTGTACTGAGAGAAATGTAGTGGCCACAGCGCACAACCAAACTACTGCACTATATTGCAGTTTCCCGAACAATAACAGCATCTAGTAAACTATTAATCTATTAAGCTATTAAGCACATTTTCTCTTTAGACATTAAGGAACAGATTTCTTCACGTGTTTCAAATGGAGTAGGGGCGGTGGGGGTGGGGTGATGGGAGAGAGCAAACAGAAATGATTTGATTTTTTAGCATTTTATATGGAACAGTTAGAGGGAACAAAATTGGTTTTAAAAAAAATGATAGGCACCTTCAAAGTACGCGTTTGTTTCATTTAAAGATCATCGGGTACTGGCATGCAACCCAGTTATTAGCTGAATTCATTGACATTTAAAAAAAACAAAACATCCAGGTTAACTATGCAGTCCAGTCATAACAACTAACTGTTTAGAGTTTTACAAGAATCAGCAGTGGATATAAAGTGAACCCCAAAATTAAAGATAACACCCAAGCTAATATTTCGGTGAGTCAACACAAGAGTCTGTCATTGGATGTGACTAATATGTACAACTTTGCTACATAATAACATTTCTTTGTGATATGTATCAAGTATGGATTAGAGTTGAACGGCACGTCAGCACTGTAATGACTATATGGTGCCGATTAACAGTAAGGTCCCAAAATGGTAAATATAAAGAACGGAACCAATACTTTGGGAAGATAAATCCTTCCAAATTAACATAAACATGCAATACTAAAAGGTAAAAGGCAAAGATGTCAAAATTCTTTAAAATGTATATAAAATAATGATAAAAGAAATATAAAATAATATGATTTACCATAGAATGTTGATCTAATTGCAATACTCGTATTTTCAGTTTTTGATTGCATGGGTTATATGTAATAGATATATGTTTCATTTTTCTTGCTGTATGAAGAAATAATTTTACAGTTTTTATGCTGTAGCGTGATTTACACGACAAGCCCCGAAGGAACGAGTCTAATATCACGTGACAGCAGAAAACCTGCACAATTAGTTATCCATACAGCAAGAAAAGTATGGATATATCGGATTTAATCCATAGCACATTAATTTAAAAATGTTAGAATAACATTAACAATTTGAATTGTGTATCATTCATTGCTTTCCTTGGAAGACAACGGATTTTTCCAACTTTATTGTATTCCCTCATTAACAATTACATCTTTGCTGTGCGTACTGGAAGATGAAATCACATGACCGATTATACGTGCCAAAGGGCTCTAATGTTCAAGTAAAGTTGCAGCAGTCATGACAGCCCTTTCAGTGAACGCTGCTTCATCTTCTCCATGCCGACACGGAAATGTACACACTAATGAATATAATTGATTAAGAGGCATCAATCTTGTGGAATGTCAGTAAATCTCATTTAGGACCTGCCTGGTGATTAGTATCATGGATGGAGAGAAAAATGGACTGTTAGAGAATAAAAATCGGACGCTCAAGCGATTTCAATTAACGTAAAGTGACGTTGGCAGCTTTACGTTCTCGAGGCCGTAATAGAAACGAAAACAGTAATAGATATATTCTAATAAGATTCATCCACAATGTGGAATGTATAAAAAATCACTTGCTGGAACTACTTGGTAAGACTACTTTGGATGGATTGAAAAAGTGGACGGATAAAGAAAAAGCCGATTCTCTGGATATTTCATGAAACGTACAATTAGTGACTTTGGAACGTGTAAACTGCTCTTTGCAATATTAAGTATTTTTCGTAAGATAATGTAAAAGAAAATCCTTTTATCAGCTGCAATAGATCGATTTCACTTTCAGTAATGAAATCATTGTATTCCGCTTCGTTTTAGCACTTCTTTTGTTAAAACTTTTATTCATTAGGTTTATTAAACTGTAAGAACAGAACTCTCTCTCTCTCTCTCTCTCTCTCTCTCTCTCTCTCTCTCTCTCTCTCTCTCTCTCTCTCTCTCTCTCATTGTTCTGCCAGCCCAGCGCATAAATACAGAACGGTATAATTATCCGAAAACAGTGCATGTATAACTGTCCATTGTAACTATACAATTATCAAGAAATACAAGTACTGAAACTTCAGTGCGAAAGCTAGACGTCTATGGGTTAACTATCTGTAATGGAAAATTTGGCCAATAATACAATAAAAAAAACAAAAACAACAACAATTGATTCAAATGCATATTTTGCGGACTAAACAATATTTTCACAGATACACTATTATGATTTATTATTCTTGAAAACACTCCACATCCTGGCAAATAGAGGGCAAATTTGAGAAAAATCACGCAAGCTTTCGTTACAGTACATTACACATATCACTTCCCTACTTTGCCATTATACTAGTTATATGATTCCAATCTTTGACACGTCAGGAAAATAAGACGATACGGTACACTAACAAAAATCGAATACCATAATGATAACGACTAGACAAGTACTTTTCAATGTGACATATGCAGTGAAGACAAAATATCTGGACCGAATATTCTATTTATTTGCATGAATGCAATTTTAATCCAACACAACAAGCCACCTGCAGATATGTTTTCCGCCACTGACGGCAATATCCGCTAATTCTCTCCCGATAAATTTGAAATGTTATGCTTTCTCTGAAGCTGAATCATAATTTGATATTCATTTGTCATATATAACTGGTTTGAAAGTGTCATGGTACAAAAGAACTTGTCATATATAACTGGTTTGAAAGTGTCATGGAACAAAATAACTTGTCATATATAATTGGTTTGAAAATGTCATGGTACAAAATAACTTGTCATATATAATTGGTTTGAAAGTGTCATGGTACAAAATAACGTGTCATATATAACTGGTTTAAAAGTGTCATGGTACAAAATAACTTGTCATATATAATTGGTTTTAAAGTGTCATGGTACAAAATAACTTGTCATATATAATTGGTTTGAAAATGTCATGGTACAAAATACATATACACATACAGACATGCTGCAAAGAACAACACTATATTTTGTTTTCTTCTGAAGATGTTTGTCAAGTTGTTTTAATGTGCTTTGCATATATTACTAGACTGAAAGTCTCATTAATATGCAAAATACACACAACCGACACGCACATCATGTGACGGCTAAGTTTCATAGTTATTGTATATACTCGCCTATAAGTCGAATCCAACTGCAAACTGCACAGATCCAGATCTGCCGTCGCATGATGCGCTGGTAAATCTGGGTCTGTGCAGTTTGTTCAGAGTAATCAGAAGAACAAACAACATAGATCCTGATCTGCCGGAGTTTTGTGCGACGGCAGGTCAGGGTCTATGTTGTTTGCAGTTGGACTCGACTAATAAGTGAGTATAAGTGGTACACGTCAAACTTCAATTTGTAATCCGAAACTTCGCTCACAATAGCATGGGTCTGACATCTCAACACCCTCTGACTACAGAAGCCAGTGATAAACGTGGTGCATGGGTCTGACATCTTAACACCCTCTGACTACAGAAACCATTGATAAACGTGGCTTCAATTCTACATTATACAACCATTCCCTTTATATTTTATCAATGATGCATGCTCGTAAATTTGTGACTTTGCTGTCTTCAAATATGGTTGAATTTCTCTAAATTATCTAGACCCTACTGGATGAAATATCTAGAGTATATATATATATATATATATATATATATATATATATATATATATATATATATATATATATATATATTTATAGTTATGGTCATAGTTATATGCATTTTAGTATTAAGTTATCCTACTTCTATGTGTCCATTGCTGATATAAATAACAAGTCTGGAAGGGATGAAAAATTTGAGTGTTCTTGGAAAAATCTTTAAAAATTAGACTTTCAGTGAATATTACTTTTGATATGAAAAGGGAATACAGATAGCTTTGGTTCATTTTTAGCAAGACTTAATAATAAAACCTTTTAAAGGTTAACAAAGCAGCAAAGCGGTAGTTTTGAAGAACTTTTTATGACGTAATGATCTGAGATTGTAACATCATAGAACGTTCTGGAAATCCGAAAAGTCCACTTTAATGGGATAGTTATATAATCCTTGAGACTCTGTTCTGACCTTAAGTTGTAGTTTTTCCCTCCCCATAATCAATTCATTCATTACGCTAATTTTTATCATAACTTCTGCCCTCAGATCATTTTGATTTATTTATTTTCATAATCATTTTTTGACTAGATTTGAAAATGATTTTTAAAATGTTTCCCTGCAAGTCACTATCAGCATGAGATATTTAATATGTCTCCAACATTATTAATGGTTCGCACGGGCATTGGTGATACTGTTCTTACATTAAAAAGTTTGCCCATTAAATGCAATGTTGAGTCACTTATCTCTGCCTCTGAAACGCCATTACTGCCAAAATCTACCTCTTATTACCACATTCTGAAACAAAAGTGTTGATGGCAGGTATTGGCTCCAGTAATATTCAGAAAATAATAAACGTCAAAGCCGATTGGTGAAAGTTACTGAATTCATTTCTGACGAGTCCGTTAAAGCGCGTCAACAAATCCATGTATATATTACCCATCAACTGTTTCTATAACACGTTTAACCATAATGTTCAATTCTCATTAATATATAATGTTATCCGCACTAAAATGACGGATCAAGAATATATCTAACTCAAACGGGTTGACTGCGGATGAGCACGACCGACTCTACCCCAAAATAGTTCTTTTTTTTAAATATTTTTTTTTTATTTTTTTTTTATTTTTATTTTTATTTTTTTCCCTTTTTTTTTCTCAAAATTACAACACCTAGGACCCATATCAGCAGTTAAACTGTTACAAAAGAGTAAATACGTCACACAATTATGCGTTAGTTTTTCAAAAAACAACAGTGCTGTAAATTTCATGTTGGATTGTTCATGGCATTTAATACTCCCAATGATTGTTTTGTTTTTGTGGGTTTTAAACGGCACTTTTAACACATTATTAGCTATATCATCCCTAAAAAATGGAAGCTAAGTGCCTTTCCCAAGGACACACTGAGGCAGCAGACATTGGCTGGCCTGGTAGGGGTGGGTGTATAGAACATGCGACTTTGGATTACTAGTCCGACGCTCAACCAACTGAGCTACCGCGGTTCCCCACTGACAATGAACGTGAAAGATCTGCAATATAAATTATCATTTGACAGTTACTGTTCAACTGTCATGTTTCTTGCTGAAGGTTGGTTGGTATATTTTTAAAGGCAGTTTCAACACAATATCGGCCATATTATGCAGAGGAAATGGGAGCCATGTGTCTTTCACAAGGACACGCCAAGGCAGCCGATCTGGTCTGGCTTGGGTTGGAATTTAACCTGCGAGCCTTTGATTACGAGTCCGACGCTCTACCAACTGAGCTACCGTGGCTCACCGTTTCTTGTTTTAACACACAAAAGTGCTTGAAAGGCGAGAATGCAGGTAATCCAATGTGATGTTAAAAGTTGAAAATATTACAGCTAGCTCTCTAAAAAATATCCTCGAGCGGATAAAATTTACATATAGAGTCACATTGACAGCTCTATAGATACGATAACTGATAGATGTTGTCTTCCTTCAGCGTTTTCTTGTCACTGTTGAGAGAACTGAAGGACAAACACTGATGCAGATTCATGTTTACACTATGTCGGTGGTTTGTTTTAGCTTAGGCATCACTTTACAAAAGAAGTATTAGAAGTTAACAAGTCCATAAATTAGAAAACTACATCTAAGTATTTCTAAGCCCTGTACAAATTGGCTGCTTGAAAAATGGATAGTAAAATTATGCCATTACAAAAATAAATCCATCGCATGTTTGCTTTAACCTGCACGTTCATCTTAACCGCTCTTCCTATACCAAAGAGCTGAAGAATCACGCGATCTAAGTGGATTGAAGGGAGCTGTAAAAGTATTACCAGAGAAGACATGTAACAAGTGCTGCTACAAAATGCTGCACTGCCTGACGAAATTTTGTTCAAAGTGAGAAACGTTAAGATAGAGACCAATGTTAGCCAAACTTAGACTTAACCTATCATTCCAAACTCCAGCTGAGATACTAGGATCTGAGACTCTTATGTACTGGTAGATTTTAGCTCGCCTGATTTTCCTTTCAAATTGAGATTATTATTTATTTTATTTTGGGGAGGGGGGTCTACTGAAAAGAATGTAAAAAAATCTTACAAAAAACACTAATAGTGCATTTCATCCGTCTTGTATCAACCGTTATATTATGGTCTGTTTCCGCAAAGATATTGACATTTGTTTAGAAGTTTAGCTTGAAATAATTGAGAGGATATAGAAGATCCGAAGCGATCTCTACAGCTCAAAATGCAGGGCTCAAAGAGATGTAATAATTCCTTGAAGGCACAACAGATTTGTATTCTTTGGTTACTGGCCTATTTTTTTAATAAATGTAAATCACGTATTTCACTATCATATATTTCGACAAAAAAGGAATAATTTTTTATTAAAATGTTTGGACTCAACTGATAGTTTTGTTTTTTGTTTGTTTTAACGGGATTTTTAACACATTATTGGCTATATCATGCCGCGCAAATGGAAGACAAGTGACTCTCCCAAGGACACACAGAGGTAGCTGACCCGAACTGGCCGGGGCGGGTATCGAATCAATTTGCATCATTTTCATTTAGGACCAACTAGACACCACAAGAACTCTTCTGATGAAAACCCCATCTCAAAATGACTTTCCATTTAAGAGGAGTAGCATTAACAAGATTTTCAAGATGGTCACCGTGGTGGCTATATTGGACGTCAGATCAGCACCAATTTAATTTAGGACCAACAAGACATTATAAGAAGTATTTTGGTGGAAAAACCCATGTTGATATGACTTACCATTTTGGAGGAGTAACAATAACAAGATTTTCAAGATAGATGCCTTGGTGGCCATAATGGATATCAGATACGGACCATTTTCTATTCATCATAAGAAGTCTTCTGGTGAAAGCACAATGTCGATATGACCAGCCATCTAGGAGAAGTAGCAATAATACGATTTTCTAGATGAAATGGTCATTGTAGAGGCCATATTGGAGTTCAGATTGACACCATTTTCATTTACGACCAACTAGAGATCATAAGAAGTCTTCCGTTGACAACCCCATGCTGATATGATGATTCATTCAGGAGAAGCGATAATACGACTTTCAAGATGACACTGGGGCAGCCATATTGGATGTATAAGCGGCACCAGTTTTAATTTAGGACAAACTAGACATCATGAGAAGTCTTTCAGTAAAAAAATCCATGCTGATACAACCATCCACTCAGGAGGAGAAACGATAAGATTCTCAAGATGGCAGCAGTGGCAGCCATATTGGATGTGCGTGCGATGCCGTTTTCATTTTGAGACCAACTAGACATTATAAGAAGTATTCTAGTGAAAACCCCATGTCAATATGACTTTCTTTTCAGGAGGAGTAGCGATAACAAGATTTTCAAGATGGCTGCTCTGGTGGCCATATTGGATGTCTGAGCGGCACCATTTTCATTTAAGACCATAAGATGAATGTGTGTAATGTTTTATGATAATCCTTCAAGTAGTTCAGAAGGAGTAGTGATAACACACAGACGACGGACGACAGACGATGGACCACGGTCGACGGACGGTCGACGGATGAAAGACCATCCCATCCCATAAGCTCTTCCGATCTATGACCACTAGAGGTATATTTTTCAAGATCATTCTTCATCGGGAAAGAAATGTAAAATAATCAACATCGTACTCCTTTCTCATACTTTTTGTGTTACAAAGACATTACCAAAAATATTTCAGCACGAACGACTGAAGTTTCAAGCAATGTATTAATACATGGTTCAGACAACGACTTATCTGTTTTGCTTTAATAAAATAAAAATCTAGCCGTGATATCATTCCTTATTCCAACAACATCACGATGTGTAGTCAGCTGGTTGTACTTGTATGCAGGCCCGGCCACATAAATTCCGGGCCCCTGGGCAGAGCAGTCATGGGCCCCAAAACTAGTTTAATTTTTTTTATATAAAAACCTGTGTACAGTTTTGCATATAAAACCTGTAGTAATCTACCATAATTTAGACTCTTGCAATGAACAAATTTTAATATTTACTGCAAAGATTAACTTTTTTTATAAATGAGTTGACGGACCCTAAAACATCAGTTCGATACCTGTGCAGGCCAGCCCAGGTCGGCTGCCTCGGTGCGTCCTTGCGAAAGGCACTTAGCTCCCCTTACCTCGGCATGATATAGCCAATAATGTGTTAAAAGTGCCGTTCAAACCAACAAAAACAAAAAACAAGCACTCCTTAAGTGTTTGATAATTGCATCTAGAATCAACCGGTGAATTCAAACATAGAATGACCATACATGTACATACATGCACTAAAGCTATCACGAAAAACCTTATGGCAGGCTGCAGATTTGGAAAACTCTGACCTTAAATTTGTGTTGTAAAAAGCGAAGTTATGAAAACTCTGGAAATTAGGTCCACAGCATCTGACTTCTTGTTAACTTTGTTAGCTTTCTTTAGTGAAGGTTCGAGCTAAATCTCGAAAGAACCTTTTGATGCCACCGTGTAAGAAACTCTGGAAATATGGTCAGTGTGTTGACCCACCACAGGCATAAATAAGACAACGAAGTGAACAAAAGAGTTTGTTCCAATGAACAAGAAATTAGTTTAAAGAAGTAAGGTGTATATATATATATATATATATATATATATATATATATATATATATATATATATATATATATATATACTCAGCTGGGAGCTATATGAAACTCTAATGCCTGTTTTCTTCATGCTTCCGACTGCATTGACATTTTCATTCTATGTTTTGTATTAAACATGATATTTTTTTCTCAACAATATACCGTAAATTAATGTGATATTTTAGTCCGCATTAAAGGATTGATCCAGAACATAATTTACAGTTTGACAGGTTTAATCAATTTATGCATCCTGCGGTTAATTCTGTCATCATCCATAGACACAACAGCAGCTATTATGGATTGAGTAGCACCATCTTTATTTACAAGTTAAATGTAATGCTTTTCTCAAGGTCATTTTACAGATGCTACAATAGTGACGGTCTCAATTGCTAATTTAAATTATAAGGACATTGCAAACAACTGGATATAGATTATGACAGTTCTGGACCTTAGTTAAATTCAAAATAGTACAAGTTCTGTGTGTGTTGGGGGGGGGGGGGCTTCGCCCACGCGTAATAAAAATATAAATGGCCGCATGCAAAAGATTACAATTCCAGAACCAGCAATATGTCCACCAATATGAAAATGACTGTACCTGTCAGTCTCGAGGGTATTTTGAAAGTCAGTTAAAACTCTCTAGACCGGCCAGACTCTGGAATAGTTTGAAATTGTGCTACTAATGGAGTTGATAAAATTCTACACTTGTAGCATTGAAACAAGCAAACGAAATATTGAACGAATACAAAGTTCAGAGATTGCTCATTTAGTAAGCAGCTAGATTGGTGAAGATCTAAAGCGTATTTTTATGTTGTAAATATACAATCACTAGACCAGCCAGACTGGAGGGTATTATTTCGCAAAACTAGACCAGCCAGACGTATGTGTATTATTTTCGAAGTAAAATATTACTAGACCAGCCAAACTTGGGGTTATTACATTTACAAAATTAAATAAAATTATCAATTGCTAGATTAGCCAACTATTTTAAATTTCAATATGGTTCAGAAATGTAATATACTGCCGACTATATAATCAATTCACATCCGAATGTAATGTCCTAAATTTAAATTTGAATCGGATTTCGGTTTATTCATGTTAATAAATAGTGCAATACATTCAAAGGCAGCATATTATGTTGAAACACTGAATTTTGTCCTCATGCAATATAACAGTAACAAAACTTGTCGTTTACAGCAGATGGTTTCTCAAAACGATGAAATCCGTTTGTGTTTGAATCATACAAATTTTCATGCTGGCACTGGTTCATACTTTATGTAGTTTATAGACTATTCAACAATAAAGAAGGATGTTATATATATATATATATATATATATATATATATATATATATATATATATATATATATATGTGTGTGTGTGTGTGTGTGCGTGTGTGTGTGTGTGTGTGTGTGTGTGTAATTATGTGGGGGGTGTAGGAGGTGACAGAGATAATTCCGATATTCCGATTCTTTTTTACATAAGAGTATAATGGTAAGCGGATCTTTTCAAAGCAATTGTCAAGGTGTCGCTGAAAAATATGTCGCCTGCTCCTTTCTTTTAGGCCTGCATTGCATTTTATTGATCGTTAAGTACACATTTCTGCCCAGGAATATCTCGATCGATCAATCGATCGATACACTTTTGGATGTCTATAAGTTAGAAAATTTCAAGCCAGCTTTTTATTGTACTATACCACAAATGATCTGCATGTTTCATGGGTAAGTGAATGCCAGTGATCTGTTCTGATGGAAATGTATGCTCATTAGAATCAGTCTGGGTGAATCTGTATTCTATTCAGAATAACTGTGCCGATTATTTGCTCTCATTACCACAATACAGTGTCGTTCGAACCATAATACCACCAGTATTGTTCTGGAAATATAATGACATGGGATCCATAAAGCCATAAATTTACCTACATAGAGCTGAGAGCGAAAATTTGATCCTTACTTATAAAACCGAAGAATGATAGACGAAAAAAACCCAGACACATATACACAGACAGACGGACGGACTGTCAGACTAATTATTATGTCTATACCAGCAGATACGCAGATAGAAAAGCAGCATATAGGCAGGCAAGAACTGTATGTGGATATTTATGAAAGTGGGAATTTTATTATTGTATGATCACGAGAATGAGAAAAAGTAAAGAAACATTATAGGATTCGATCCAAATCAGCACCACTTGGAGAAACTAATATAAAATAACCCGATGAACAAGTGGGAGAGGAATGATAACATCCCTTTATGAAGGTTTTTATGATAACTTACACTTTTCACAAATCTAATACTTAAAGAACGTCTATGCCTGTATGTGTTCTTTTTATGTCTTCCCATTTCTAGAACATGCTCGTGGTATTAAATTAGTCATAGATTGGAAGTTAGATATGTTATTTTAATATTCAGCGCACAAGGCCTATTTCTTTACCGATGTGGCAACCACGGATTTCTGTCACACAATTTAGTACAGGTGACCATGCACTCATTCATCAAAATGAGAGAGCATATCGTTTGAAAACCCAGCTCTTCGGTTAATGACAACCTAGAATTATTCAAACAAATAAATATTTGCGCAGTCGCGGTTTTATCTTTTATTCACTGAGTTGATGGAGGGGGAAGAAAAATAATTGTCTAGCTATCAAAGTTTGTACACGAGATGGCGACGATATAAAATGATGCTGCAATCGACTCATTTTTTGCTTCATATAAACACTGAAACCTCAAATTTTCTCCCAAGAATGATATTGGACCGGGGCAGTGTTGGATTGCTGCTGATAGTTAAAAAAAAAAAAAAAAAAAATTTCCTTTGCTGCATAAGGCAAAAATAGACCATCTATAAACATTCTCAGAGGAAAAATACTAGTTATGCCCCTTTTAAATAGGTCAGAGGTCGTTCGGGGTATAAATGCATTGCACGCAACAGTTGTTCATCTGAATGCACTACAAAAATAGCAACTGTACGAAGCATGCAAGAATTAGATCTCATTTCATTGCAGACATGAACTTTTACACAGCACACGTAAAATTCTGTTTTATTTCAAGGTGTAACTGCCGAAATCGCTTTTAAACTTAAACTGTATCACCCCCAAAGAGCTCTGAACTTTGAAGCTCTCAATGCGTAAAGAGATAGTTTGGTTGTAATTGCGGTAGAAGTGTCCGTTCGTGTATTTGTAAAACATATTGATACACCAATTACACAAAAATGTTCCTGATCTCTATATTTACTCAAAAAACCCTGCAGTAAAGTTTACATATCAGTTGTAACTATTAAATGTTTGAAGGTGATATATTAGAGTACGAATGCAGATTTATCATACGCGATATATTAGAGTACGAATGCAGATTTATCATACGTGATATATTAGAGTACGAATGCAGATTTATCATACGTGCTATATTAGAGTACGAATGCAGATTTATCATACGTGATATATTAGAGTACGAATGCAGATTTATCATACGCGATATATTAGAGTACGAATGCAGATTTATCATACGCGATATATTAGAGTACGAATGCAGATTTATCATACGCGATAATACTAAAGCGTAAGATCTATCTCAAATATAAAATATTACTGAAGTGTAAGAACTATCTCGAAAAAAAAGAGATCCAACGAGCAGTATGACATTTTCCCATCTGCATCCTATTTATTTTCAAATATTCTTCCAACCAACCGTTAGTCTCAGTTAAAGTATAGTGCATAGAAAATTATGTACATAGTGCATCTTCAAACGACACCTGTGTATCAAATTTTTGCTTACAAATATCTCTTCTAAAGGTCCGGTAACTGCTGTCGGCAAAGTAATCTTCTAACTCTTCAACAAGACAAGTAACGAGGAAAATAAAAAAAATTTTTTTTTTAAATCCAGTGCGGATACATGGCAACCTTTGAAATCGGTAGTACCATGGGGATACATGTAGTCGATTTATTGATAAGCTGCAATTTGATTGACAGTACTGACAATTTTTGCCCACAGCACTTAGCATCATGTGGATTTATAGCAAAATTTATGGCATGAATTCTGTTTATTACGGAAGTAGATGTTAGCCCCCTAGTCACACCTTTCCACAATGTACTGGTGTTTACATCACGCCGGCGGGTTGTTAAATAAATAAATAAATAAATTAAATAAATAAATAAATAAATAAATCAATAAATAAATAAAAAAAAGTGTAACTGTGTCATTCTATAAACACATCTAAGATTTCACTAAACTTACCGCCAGCGCTGTGTAGATTCCACATCGGTTAACTGGGAACGGCCTAAATACCGGCGGAAATCGTTATCATTAATGGGTACATCTCTTGTTTCCTATTCAAAAGTTACCTACTAGTCCAAGTATTTATTTGTATCTGACTGGCTCCTACGTGGTTTTTAAGTCTCTCATAAACTGATCCATGGGATACATACAGTTAGACGTAAAATATTACAGGAATATACATTTTTGAAAGCATTCCACTCATTCGGAACACCTCTGCTATTTCTGCGAAACAAAAACATGCCTATGATGTATGTCGGCGTAGTAATTTGCAGAAAAATCATACATTTTGTTCGCCAGAAATTCCATCGCAAAAAAAAAAAATAAAAAAATAAAATAAAACTAAACTGCAATCTAGTCGGACCACCTCTGTTATTTCTATTACTGTAAGATTTATCGAGAAGTTGCGAATGAAAAAATCATTCGATGGTTAGTCGAAATGTTTGGAGTGGCAGCTCATTCGCAACTTCGAGGTCAATCCTACGAATCATACCTCGAATGTATGCCAATAACTGCCATTAGCTGCCATTCGAACCGCCTCGGTTTTTTAAGAAACAAGGATTGACCGAGAGCTATTTTTTCATTCGCAACATCTTGATCAATCCTACGGTCAATTCAATCGTAGAAGTAGCCAAGGTTGTCCGAATAGATTGCGGTTTCTTTTTTATGAAGAAATGTCCGGGGAAGGGAACATTTTTTTTTTTAGGTGTAAATTACAGCGTCGACATACATCCGAGGCATATTTTTGTCTCGCAGAAATAGCCGAGATGGTCCGAATGTTGGCAGCTATCCAGCCGTAACTTCTCAGTAAATCCTTGTTTCGTAAATCGCCCATGTGGTCCGAAAAGCAGCTAATGGCAGCTATCGGCATATATATGTTCGAGGTTTGATCCGTAGGCTTGACCGAGAAGTTGCAAATGCATTCCGCTGAACTACTGCCGTGAGGGTCAGTATTCATACATTTCAGGTTGATCTACTCCAAGGTACCTTATGTACGAAGTAGAAGTATGACACTGAATTATTGTGATTGGGAGTCGTGTCTTCGCATTAATTCCAGCAATAATCTCTTATTATTAATATAACTCAAAATAATGACCGCCACCCCCCACCCACCCACCCAAAAAAAAACAAACAAACAAAACAAAACAAAACAAACAAACGAAAAAAAAAAAACATGACAACTAAAACTCCCAATAGATAGGTGAAGTCAACGCCCATTTCATCTACCAATAAAGCGAATCTAGCTTGCCCCAGGCCAAGGTGAATAAAGCAATCCCATATTATCATTTACAGATGTCATCCAGGTAAAATAAGTCGAGTATAAGTGTATACAATGTGTAACTCTCTCATAAACTCCGATATCTATTTAGAATCTACTCTCTGTTAACACAGTCACCCATTAGAGGGAGAGATTCAAGTACGTGACAAGAATTATGCACCCTTACTTATAAGGGTAGAATTGAAAAAGCTGATCCAGGCGTCTAGACTATAAAATTATATATTTTTTAATTGCCCTGAAAAGGCAACAACCAGTTGTGATGTGATACTGGTATTAACTAAGTCACTCAGTTCGAAATGATTTCAATTCAAAAAGAACGTTGGATCTTTTCAAATGTTTAATGTTGTCATCACCCTTAAGGACAATTTTTAACAATCTCCATACTATGTGAATCCGATTTTGAACACTTCTTTTCCTTTCATTTACTACAGAAATGCCCTATATCAAACACTGAACGTACCTTTGAGCGCAAGTCAGAAATGTAGGAAATATGCATCTTGAACCACTGATTGCAGGTAGAGTGTGCAACCAGGGCCGTTGTAAGGGGCGGGCGAAACGGGCGATCGCCCGGGGCGCCAAACGGGGGTGGGGGTGGATTTCACGGAGTTTGTGTGGGGGGTGGGGGGAGGAGCTGAGCCGTTTCTTCCAGCGCAAACTTGCGACGGCCCTGTGTGCAACACAGATTCAGTATTTGCCACCCGCAAAAGGGCGTTGACACTGAGTGCTATTAAGTGCATTGTTGATCATTACTTGGGTGTACATGTACTTCTTTCCGCTGTGGTCAATGATTGCACCTTCTTCGTTATAAGAACAAATGTAATCAAAATTAAATTTCTTACCTTCCGGATACAGGATGAACTCCGCCCAGAATAATCAACAGTTTCTATTTCTTCAAACCAAAAATTAATAATTTTGTGCACAGTCCAAAAGGATGAGTGTCCGATCTTTATCCAGTCAAAATCACAGTGATAGCTACAGGAGAACACCAACTTGTTTTCCTACTGAGCCCTAGCGAACCCAAACAAGCTGAGCGGATCAGTCAACCAGAAAACACGGAGAGGAACGTATTTACCCAAAAGGAAAACACTGCACAGATTCTACAGTTTTAGGTAGAAGTGGATGTGCCAAAGATCTTTTCACTGAATGATAGGATCACTCTTCAGTATCTGCAATGCTGAAGTTTAAGACAGTTTCTTTCAACATTCATTTCAAATCCTTAATCTTGTAGGGCCCATTCATCTTGTTAAAATGACAATCTGCATAAGGAAAAGGTTATATGATCGTTGGCTGGCTAGATTTGTATAAACAAAATATATCCTAAAGATAACTGCCAGGGGAAGAGGGGCCGCTGAAAAGTAATACGGGAAGATTTATGTCTATTGACCTTTGAAACACCATCTACCTTTGAAACACCATCTACATATAAATATCTAACGGTAAATGCTTGTTAGTGCACCATCAAACAAACATGTAGACATCTACCAGCCTTTTGAATGGAATAGCAACGCCCCCAGAATTTTAAAGAAGTAGAAGAGATACCACCTATTGTGAATTATGACCAAGACGTCGTTCAGAATATCTAAGAATGATCGGACGGAAACATGACATGTTACACGCAAGAAAGATCGGACGGAAACATGACATGTTAGACGCAAGAAAGATCAGCTGAAGTAAAACTATTACAAAATCAGGGTATTTTTACTAATAGGAAGTGACAGGCGAGCAGACAAATATAATACATTGTATAGTGAAGAGCGCTTACGCCAACCGAAGAAAATTGTTTGCAATTGAAAGTCGAACAAATATTTCTGAGATCACGAAGCTGATAAAGATAGTCCCAGCATTAATGACACTAAAGAATAATATACTTTTATCATAGTACTCGATTTCTGTTTACTTCTTGACAAACCGTCTTCTCAAGAAACACAACGTCTCACATTCGGACTCCGACTCGATTAAATATACTGACGTCTGAATAACTCACATCAAATCACTGGCCAATCAGATGCCAGAATTTTTAGTTAGAAACTGGGTTGAGATTTGTTCCGTGTGTAATCTTAAGCAGTCTCCTCACGGTGGGTTATCTCCCCTTCGGTAGGATAATACCTCTGCCACAACGTTGTAAATTTGGTGGTAAAATACCACCAAGAGAAAACCGTACGTTTTGATAACTGTATCACACCCAGTTAAAACTGCGTTTTCTGCGATCTTTCCTCTTAAATGACTTTCGTGCAGAATGTTAAAAGTTTGTATAGTACGTAGAAGGTAAAGTCAGAAATTGGTTACTCGCAGTGATAGAACAAGGTCGATGATGTTAGACGGTAAAACGCGAACTGACGTCACAGTATACTAATTACGTCACAATAAAGCGCATCTGTTTCGCCATACTAAAGGTCTGTTTCCTTTTCCCTCATTCTTGACTGGATTTCAAGTTGGGATAAGAAAAAAAAGATAGGATCCAGCCAAAGCCCTCGTGTACTTATGCTCGGAGATGATAAACTAAAGTTTAGATGACCCATGGGTCAAAATATCCTTATGGCAGCGATTTATTTTTAATGTGTATGAGCTGTGAGGAGCGTGAATCTTAAGGCCTATTGCGAAAACATTCAACAACACAAGTATAGTAGTTTGAAAAACAAGAATCTCTCGAAGGGACTAACGCCCTACTGGTCGAAAAGAATTTCCAGGAATTCAAGATAAGACCATTTTTTCCTTTTAACTGCCGAGTGTTGATACCATCTCTGATATTCTTCAGCGATAACAAGATTTTCAAATTAGGTGCTGTGGTACACATACTGGATCTCAGCTTGGCACCATTTGCATTTAGGACATATCAGACATAATTAGAAGTCTTTTGGTCAAAACCACATGTCATAATGATCATCCATTCAGGTGGAGTAGTGACAACAAGAATTTTAAAACAGTCGTCATGGCAGCCATATTGGATGTACGATTGGCACCATTTTCATTTAGGACCAACTAGGTATCATAAGATGTCTATTGGTGAAAACCCCATGTTGATATAGCCAACCATTTGGAGAGGAGTAGAGATAACAATATTTCAAAGACATGGCTTTCCATTCAGGAAGAGTAGCAATAACAAGATTTTCAAGATGGCTGCTGTGGTGGCCATGTTGGACGTCAGATCGGCATCATTTTCATTTAAGACCAAGTGGCCATCATAAAATGTCTTCTGGTGAAACCCACTCGTCAATATGACTTTCTGTTGAAGTAGAGTTATCATAAAAAGATTTTTTAAATGGGTCACATGGCGGCCATATTGGATGTCAGATCGGCACCATTATTTTATGACCAGCTAGACATCATAAGAAGTCTTTTAATGAAAACCCCATGTTGATACGACCATCCATTCATGAGTAGCGATAACAAGATTTTCAAGACAACCGTCGTGGCGGCCATATTGGATGCCAGATCGGCACCATTTTTACTTGGAATCAAATAGACATCATACAAAGTCTTCTGGTGAAAACCCCATGTTGATATGACCACCCATTCAGAAGAAGCAGCGATAACAAGATTTTCAATATGGACTCTGTGGCTGCCATACTGGACGTCAGATCGGCACTATTTTCATTTAGGGCCAACCAGAGATAATACAAAGTTTTTTAGTGAAAATCCCATGTTGACATGACCATCCATTCAGGAGCAACGATAACAAGATTTTCAAAATGGCCACTGTTGCAGCCATATTGGATATGCGAGCAGCACTATTTTCATTTTGGGACCAACTAGACCATGGGATGAATGTGTATGTAAAGTTTCAAGGTCATCCAACGAGTAGTTTAGGAAGAGTAGCGATAACAAAGTTGTTCTAACGGACGGACGGACGGACGATGGACGACGGACAACAGACCATCCCATAAGCTCTGCTGGTCTATGACCAGTAGAGCTAAAATTGAGGCTGACAGAAAAGTTGTGTTCGGAACATGTAAAGAAATTGTGTACAGAAAACAGATGAAAAGTGGAATACTGTACACAAGTATCGTGCAACAACTCAAATGCCGGAGATTTGAAAACCGGTAAAAAAAAATCCAGACCTACCCCCTCCCTCGAAAGACAAGAGTCAATCGAAAGGACTGAACCTCTACTGTCTGAAAAGAATTTGCGGGAGTTGAAGATAAGACCATTTCTTCCTTTTAACTGCGTAGTGTTGAAACCATCTTTGATATTCTTCAGCGATAAGATTTTCAAATTAACTACTGTGGTGGAGATATTGGATGTCAGCTTGGCACCATTTTCATTTAGGACTAACAAGGCATCATAAGAAGTCTTCTGGTGGAAACCGCATGTTGATATGACTTTCTGTTTTGGAGGAGCAACGATGATAATATTTCAAGATGGATGACATGGTGGCCATATTCAATATCAGATTGGCACCATTTCTATTCAGTACCAACTATACATCATAAGAAGTCATTTGGTAAAAGCACAATGTCGATATGATCATCCATCTACGAGAAGTAGTGATAACAAGATTTTCAATATTGCCTCTGTGGCAGTCATAATAGAAGTCGGATCGGCACCATTTTCATTTACAACCAATTGGACATAATAAGAAGTCTTTCAGTGAAACCCCATGCTGATATGACCATTCATTCAAGAGAAATAGTGATAACAAAATGTTCAAGATGGCCACTGTTGCATGCATACTGAATGTCTAAATGGCACCAGTTGTTTAATAAACAATAACCATGTTGATACGACCATCCATTCAGGAGGAGTAGTGATAACAATATTTTCAAGATGGCCGCTGTGGTGGCCATGTTAGACATCAGATCGACACCATTTTCAATCTGGACCAACTATACATCATAAGAAGTCTTCTGGTGAAAACCCCATGGCAATATTACTTTTCATTCGGGAGGATTAGCAATAACAAGATTTTCAAGATGGCCACTGTGGCAGCCATATCGAAAATCAGATTGGCACCATTGTCTTTTAGGACCAACTAGACATCATAAGAAGTCTTCTGGTGAAAAACCCATGAAAATGTTGCATTTCATTCAGGAGAAGTAGCAATAACAAGATTTTCATGATGGCTAGTGTTGTGGCCATATTGGACAACAGATCAGTACCATTTTCCTTTAGGATCAACTAGACATCATAAGAAGTCTTCTCGTGAAAACCCCATCTCAATATGACTTTACGTTCAGGAGGAGTAGCGAAAACAGGATTTTCAGAATGGCCGCTGTGGCGGCCATATTGTACATTAGATCTACACCATTTTCATTTAGGACCAACTAGACTTCATAAGAAGTCTTTGAGTGAAAACCCCATGTTGATATGACCATCCATTTAGTTGTAGTGATAACAATATTTTTAAGATGGCCGCTGTTTGGGCCATATTGGATATCAGCTCGACACCATTTTCATTCTGGACCAAACTATACAGTATAAGAAGTCTTCTGGCGAGAATCGCATGTCAGTTTTACTTTTCATTCAGGAGGATTAACAATAACAAGATTTTCACGTTGGTCACTGTGGCATTCATATCGGACATCAGATTGGCACTTTTTTCATTTTGGACCAACTAGCCACCATAAGAAGTCTTTTAGTGAAAACCCCATGGTAATATGACCATCCTTTCAGGAGGAGTAGCGACAACAATAATTTTAAGATGGCCACTGTGGCGGCCATACTGGATGTCCGAGCGGCACCATTTTCATTTGGGGCCAACTAGACCATGGGATGAATGTGTGTGTAATGTTTCATGGCAATCCTAGTTCAAGAGCAGTAACGATAAAAAAAAACTTGTGCTAACGACGGATGGACGGACAACAGACCATCCGATAAGATCTTCTGATCTTTGACCAGTTGAGCTAAAAAAAAATGCGTGGAAACTGGCAATCAATGGTGTACATGCACTGTATTATCTGGAAAGGGCGAACACATGCACTGTATTATCTGGACAGGGGCGAACATATGCATTCGAGTCTCCCTTTTTTCTGAATTAATCCAAGTAGAAGGTATAGGCGATTTGTCATTGAATGGATAAAGGTCAAGCACAGAATGCACGAATGTTATATAGCATTTAACGGCTCTCATTCATGTGATATCGTAAATTGTAATCACTAAATTCACACAGGTTCTACAGTATGACTATGTAGACACATACCGAACAATGAATAACGAAATCTTTTACCTTGATAGAACCCCTATAAAACGACCATTACGTGAAATTTCTGTGAGTGACAAGTCACATGGAACGGTGAGTTCTCCATAATGAAATAAAAACGTCGGCCTTAGATCTACTTATGGGCAGAGGTATTTGTCACACATATATATGATAAGTTGAAATAACACCCTCAGGAATGCCAAGTCCTTCTGCATGAATGAAGTTCAAGTCTATCAGTTCAAAAGGAGTATGCATTCGAAGATAAAGATTTTTATCTTTTAGGGTCATCTAGAAGGCAATAGCTTAATGAGGGAAAGAATTCGTTCTAGTGTTACTTGTCTAATTATAACCTACTTATGTCGACTGTCAGTAGGTGATTGTACCAATGATATATCGTACACGTCATATTATTTTGATGCATACTTACTGAATATTTCAGCATCAAATGATCGTATTGAATGTGTTTTGAGGGCACAGTCAATCCATACGGTCAATATGAAACAGATGACTTGAAATTATTGCTGTGTTTGTATAGACTTACTTTAAGGTCTACCACTTATTTATTCACTGAATATACTCTAAACTAAGGTTATAATGGGGAACATACTCGGCATATGTGTCGAAACTGTGCTAATACTCCTTTGAAATGATACTGATTGATATGTTAATTTTTATGATATATCTATACATAACCATTCAAGCCCCATCCTTGTGATCCCAGATAAATTCCCTATCAGTTGTCATGGCTTCCATTCTTGACGGAGACGGTCCCCCATTTTTTGTGTACCAGTTCGCTTTCACTAAAATACAAATGATTATAACTTCGATGAAGATAAACCCTTTTCTTTCCAGCATTTAAGTTTTCGGCCTGCATGACCAGATTGTAACATCAAGGTTCCTTGCAAAATGAAAGCTATTAGTGTAAAATCATGTCTCAGTTTTCAACGGTCTAATTCAAATCGTGTCGAAAAAGTCAAACGAAATTGCACATTACAATACTTTTTGGTTTTTAGTCCCATATGATGCAGTAACCTCACTGAGCTGTTAAACGTTCTAGTCTCTGCATTTGAACGAAGTGGTAAATTACTCGCCTTGCAACTAAGAGGTAATTGGCTAAAATCTGATGCAGTAATATGTCATGTGATAATGCCAATGGTTGCCAATGCAGGGAACGTGTTGCTTTTCAGGTTCCCCGCTTTCCTTCAACCCTAACCCCACTCCATAATAACACATCCGAATCTTCACGAACAATTAATGTACGTCGTTAACAATATACAATCTTCAATTTTATGTACAGATTCATTACACGTCAAGTGGCTATGTGTGAATCTAAGATCTGTTTTACTTATGCAACATTAAACATATATGATATCACATATATCTGAAACATGTAAAGCATATGCTAGCACATACGGTGTTCGTATTTATCACTAAATATATATGTTTAAATGTAACAATGTTGCCTGTGTAGTGCAAAAATTTAATGTTTGGAATGTATGTAACATTCGAGTATATATGGTATCCCTGTGGTCCTTACAAGAAAGTTTGTGTTGTATTGTATTGGCCCTATTGTGCTGTGGGCATGAACAAATAAACGATGCCAGTTCCAGTTAAGAGTTGTCATCCCAAGGGGTTTTGGTTGTTATGGGTTTAACGAAATTTTTCAGCACATGATAGGCTATACATGGCGGCCAGTATATCTGGTGGAGGAAGAACTCGAGAAAACCTCGTGAAGAACCACCGACCCACGGGAAGCTACTGGCAGGCTTTCTCACATACCCACGTTGGCCGAGCCCGAGACTCGAACCCACGAGGACAGAGGTAAGATGTCAGTGATCTGTAAAGGCGAGCGCCTTAGACCACTCGGCCACCCGGGGCCCTCCATCCCAAGGGGAATTAGCAGGAAGTGAAACGTCATGTTATAGCTTATTATTCTCGTAAGAAATATGAAAACCAGAGTTGAAATGTCGGATGAGAGAACGACACGTATGGAATTGTTACTTCTAAAAATGGACGTATTGTAAACATTTTAGGATAACAGAAAGTGATATAAAACGCTATCAGCTTGATTTTATTTATTAACATAAGTTTAAATACGTTTTGTATATGTCCAAAATAAACAAGATCGTATGTTTTCAAGTCATCATGAAAAAAAAAAAAAAAAAAAAAAATGCCTCGTGAATGAAAACGCCATATCCTTTTTCCAAGGGCACACTCTGCATTCCAACAAACACAAAAAAAGGCCGCTCCAACCAGCGGCTGATAAACATGCATCACGTTTGTTTTACAAATGTCATGGATTAATGTTTAATATTCGTTTTATAATTAAGGTTAAACATAAGAAGAAGCATACATGTGAAACATTAAAATATTTATCGGCGTTGGTGATTTTTTATTTCGTTACATGTATAACAAGCGTGGAAATATGGTCTGTGTACAGTTAAATTTCATTAGCACTGAGTGCATGGTTTACACATTAGGTTCTTGATGGCAGATTTTACGACAGTCAAATGAAGTTTGACAAAATATATAAATTCAGAAATTTGACGCAGGCATTTATAATTGTTGTTATGATTTGGGCTTATACGCGAGACATATTCGCAAAAGTTAATATTCGTGACCACGACATATTTTATCAACCACATTTCACACAAAGACAGAATATTTGTTTGAGAGCGAAAATGGGCACAAAAATGTAAAACTCTGTTCGCAAATAAAATCCGGTCTTGGTGGAATTCAACTCTGGCTTCAAATTTCAGTTAAATAGTTGCCGCGTCTGCTGTTTTCATCAAAAATACCTATCGATAACCTTACATCCTGTTAATATATTCCTCAAAGTTTACAGAAGCAAGAAAACACACCTACGCACTAAAATTACATGCAAACATGTTTTAATACTGTAGTTCTTCTGTTGAAGATTTCAGTTCAGTGACGATCTGTAAAGATGTTTATATTCCAATTTAAACATCTCTGCAGGATACTTCGAAAGGTGTAATGATTTTCTTTCCAAGCGGTTGGGCCGTGTCTATACTAACTTGGGAATCTAGGTTTGTGACACAAGACTAGATACAGCATAAAATATGTAATGTTAGTCCTAGGTCATTCATATGGTAAATAAATCTTTCAGAGCCACTTCATAATAGTCTATTTTGAAACGGGAGCGCAAACATCTGGTTAAATTTATATAGTTGGTAGATCAGATTATAAATGTATTTCCCTATGAAAAACTCTAGAATTTAAATATAGTGCTTTGCTTTTGATTTAATGCCCGCAGGCACATGACAACTAAGTATAAATTCAAATTTGATATTTACCAACAAAAGGTGAATAGTGTGGTTTCATGCTTGAAAACGATTCACTACCCACAATGTAACAAAATAGTACAATACAATTTGCGGAAGTTGTGCTCTATGTTTTATGCAATTCACAAAAAGATGAGAAAAGTGAGGAGATTGACACAACGCTGACGTAGGATAGTAACCATGATAGCCACGAGTGGCCTACCAATATATTTTCATCTTGACAGTTGACCACGTTGTATGTAGGTGGTTCCTGTTTTAGAGTATATCAAACTTGCATTTTTATTTTTGTATCTTATTATTTATTTGTGGGGAGAGGGAGTACAAATATTTTTGTTCTGTAATATGATCGCAGTATGGCAAAGTACCAGAACTTCTGAAAAGAATCTAATACATTATAATTTCATTAAACGCATACATAATTTGGGAAACTGCTGTTTATATCAACAACAAGTTTAAAATAGAAAACATTATATACATGAGATCTTGTTTATATTTTCTTTTCTATGTTCCTTACGACGATGCTCTACGTAAAGAACTGCATTTGACGTACATGCGGTATATATTCCATTTTATATTCTAAAACAGATGTTAGCTTCATATCCAGGACTTTTTTTCCACTGCAAACTCCAGACTAAGAACTATGTTATGAGAAATTGTATTCTAACTCTCGCCAACGCTTGGAAGATTTCCAAAAACATTTTCACAAGAATAAAGTGAAAAGCCACAAAATGTAGCAAGAGTCCCTCGAAGGGGCTGACGTTCTACTAGCTGAAAAGAATTTCTATGAATTCAAGATGAGACCATTTCTTCCTTTTAAATCCGGAGTGTTGAAACCATCTTTGATATTTTTTAGTGATAACAACATTTTCAAATTAACTGCTGTGGTGTACATACTGGAGATCTAAACTGGGCACCATTTTCATTTAGGACCAACATGACATCATAAGAAGTCTTCTGGTGGAAACCCCATGTTGATATGACTTTCCGTTTTCGAGGAGCAACAGTAACTCGATTTTCAAGACATATGCCATGGTGGCCATATTCGATATTAGATTGGCACCATTTCTATTCAGTACCAACTAGACATCATAAGAAGTCTTTTGGTGAAAGAACAATGTCGATAAGACCAGCCATCTAGGAGAAGTATTGATAACAAGATTTTCGAGATGATAATTGTGCCAGTCATATTTGAAGTCGGATCGGCACCAATTTCATTTACGACCCACTAGACATCATAAAAAGTCTTTCTGTGAAAACCTCATGCCGATAAGACCAGTCATTCAGGAGAAATAGTGATAACAAGATTTTCAAGATGGCCACTGTGGCAGGCATATTGAATCTCTGAATGGCACCATTAGGACCAACTAGACATCATAAGAAGTTGTTTAGTAAAAATCCCATATTCTGATGTTAATACGACCATCCATTCAGGAGGAGTAGTGATAACAATATTTTCAAGATAGCCGCTGTGGTGGCCATATTGGACATCAGATCTACACCATTTTCATGTTGGACCTACTATATATTATAAGAAGTCTTCTGGTGAAAATCCCATGGCAATATTACTTTTCATTCAAGAGAAGTAGCGATAACAATATTTTCAAGATGTCCGCTGTGGCGGCAATATTGGATATCAGATCGACCCCATTTTTAGATTGGCAACATTTTCATTTAGGACCAACTAGACGTCATAAGACGTCTTTCAGTTAAAACCCCATGGTGATATGACCATCCAGTCAGGATAAGTAGCGATAACAAGATTTTCAAGATGGCCACTGTAGTGGCCATATTGGACGTTCGTAAGGCACCATTTTCATTTAGGACCAAGTAGACTTTGGGATGAATTTGTGTATAAAGTTTCATGGCAGTCCTCCAAGTAGTTTAGGAGAAGTAGTGATAACAAACTTGTGCTAACGGACGGACGGACGACGGACAACGTACCATCCCATGAGGCACAAGCTCTTGTGTCTATGACCAGTTCAGCTAATTAACATTTATAATAATTTCCAAGGTATTTGTTCCGAAATTTCGAGCAAGTTTTAGCCTTAGTTTTGAAACATTATTGAATTCAAAATTTCGATGTCGAAATATTCAACCACAAAGTTTTGTCTAGACATTTAATGAGAAATTCTATTGGAATCCCCGCAAAAGTAGTCTCGTTCGACCAGAGTCTCGCGTGGCGCCGTGAGATATTCGCCATATATGTGGCGAAGCTCTCACCAAGCCATATGAGAATCTGGTAGGACGTAAATGCCACAAACGTTAATAAATTCTTCGATTACTCTTTTCCTGAAAAAAGGACCTTCAATAGTTTCGAGAATATCCAGATTTAAAATGTCTCAGTCGCTACCTTGTTCAGGCATCCCTGACTCAGTGCACATGGTTGGTAGGATCTTTCCATTCCCATTTCAAATAAACGTTTCTAATGAAGTTAATCAATATGACATGACTTTATTGTCAAATGGGAATGTGATGATAATCAAATCTCAAACTATCGTTAGATGAAATTACTTTTTCGAGACACCACTTCGAATACTTTTTATAATAAAAGATGATTTTGTTTCCGTTTTAGAATAAATGATCGATAATCACAGGTTTGTGATACTTGTCTTCAATAGCTTATCTTAATAAAAAAAAATCGTCAGCATTATAATTTAAGAAATTTAATTAATTAGCCCATGGTAAGAAGCAATCGCAGTGCTGGAAGCATCGCCCACTATCTTACTAAAATAGACAATAATACCAAACCTTGATAAAAATTTACTTCAAATATATCCTCTACAGGAGAAAGGGAGCCACGGCACCTGAATTGGTAGAGCGTCAGACTTGTAATCCATGGGTCTCGGGTTCTATACCCGCCCAAGTCAGATAGGTCGGCTGTCTCTGTGTGTCCTTGCGAAAGGCACTTAAGTTCTATTTCCTAGACATGATATAGCTAATAATTTGTTTAAAGTGCCGTTAAAAAACAACCAAACAACAACCATCTACAGGAGAAAATATTTATTCGCATTACAAATAACCTCGTATTTCCGTCTAGTTCGTTGTTTTGAACAAAACTGCATGCAGTCTTCATAACGGTTTATCAGATGATTACTGTGTAACTGAAGCTCATTAAACCATATTTTTTTATTCTGTATTACTCAGGTCAAATAACACTTTATGACGTATATCAAAGCGACAAAGCGAAGGTGTGATGTCTGAGTCATGTCACTACTCTATCTCGCAGTTTTATTAAATGAATGCTGTCTTTTAATCATGTACATAATATAATCTTTCATTGTGCTAATTTAAAATAAAATGTATGAAACTCGTCGAATAACTGAATCTGGTGCTCGCAAAGCTTCGCAAAAGATAGAAATTATTCCATTTTTCTTGATAAATTTCATCTGAAATGAGGACGCGTGTAAGATTCTCTGTGAATGCAGCTGCCAGTTTGTTTCTATGAGGACACGTTTAAGATTCTCTATAAAGGTAGCTGCAATTATGTTTCCCATTGCCCATACACTTCGTTTCGAATTTTCTACAAACTTATAATGAAGCTTATTATATAGATATATACACCACAAGGAATGAACCCAGGGAAACTGTCCAAACCAAACCCAGGAAAACTGTCCAAACCAAACCCAGGACATCAGTCCAAATAAAACCCAGAAAAAGTGTCCAAACGAAACCCAGGAAAACTGTCCAAACGAAACCCAGGAAAACTGTCCAAACCAAACCCAGGACAGCCGTCCAAACCAAACCCAGGAAAACTGCCCAAACCAAACCCAGGAAAACTGTCCAAACCAAACCCAGGAAAACTGTCCAAACCAAACCCCTAAAAACTGCCCAAACCAAACCCAGGACAGCTGTCCAAACCAAACCCAGGAAAACTGCCCAAACCAAACCCAGGAAAACTGTCAAAACCAAACCCAGGAAAACTGTCAAAACCAAACCCAGGAAAACTGCCCAAAACCAAACAAGAGGGGACGAACAGATGTAGTCCACCGGTGTGGAAGACAACTGTCATTTCAGGGCTGAATATGATATTAGACTGAGTTTAGCTTGAGATTGTGTGTCAACCACACACGATTTCAATGTCTGACATATAAAAAAGCATCGTTATAGCATCAGATTCAAACCGTTAACCCCTTCTATGAACCAGGCTTAGTCTTTGGAATTTCATTTTTATATTGTCAGAAACAAAACGAAGGAACTTCCTTTTATCAGTCCAGAAGAATATTTTGCTCTCTAGCATTCAGTTAGACACCTACAGATCTTTAATTTAATACGTTGCAAAGGTGTATGTGCTATGATAGATGTATGCTATTCCTTCACAAAGTTGTACTATATTTAACAATATAGAACGGTTACATTTTAGAGATGGCCATGGAACCAATTATTCCCGGTGGTTTAGTGGGTAGAGTGCTGGACTAGCGACCGAAAGGGAGCGGGTTCGAACCCTACCTTCGGATCAGCCTGGGTTGGCTATCATGGTGTGTCCTTGGACAAGGGACTTTACTCCAACTGCCTCGGCACTAAATAACCTCCTCGTCTTGCTGTGCAGTAAAACGATAAACCGAACCAAACCAAACCAAAGCAATCTTCCAGGCTTGTCGAAGGCATCGAGGTAAAATTTTACCTCTAACAAACCGTATTGCCCCCTGGCGCCCGGCGAGGAGGGGGGGGGGGGATCATCGGGACGGGAGCTTTTTTATAGCTGTAACGGTGGCTTAGATGGGGGGCTAGGATGGAGGTTGGCAACTGACATTACAAATGTTCTCTGTGGCAAAGTAGGGGCGCCACTAAAGAACATTGCCCCCGGGCGCCTCGGTAGGGGCGCCACTAAAGAACATTGCCCCCGGGCACCTTGAACCCTCGCGCCGCCACTATATACGAGGTTATTAAACCTTAATAATTCATATGGACGTATCTGCATCGAAATTAACTCGCTGATATTCCTAACATTGAAGAAAACCAAACGGGATTCTGACCTTTCCGCCTAAAGTATTTGTAAATCGCCTTCCTGATTCCATTCATAGCTTGAGATAATTTGGAATTAGTTGTCTGTGTTTTATCCGTAGAGACTCACAAAGTTTGACTGTAGCGCTGCGACCCTGTTGAGTGAACCGAAAGCATAATTGAAACATTGGTTGCGATTGATATGCAGCAAAATTGCTGTTGAACACAGGCTGTTAACCCCATCAAAGATCACAGATACCCTCCTCACTGCCACTCCCACATCCCACTCTTCCACCTCCCCTGTAGGAAAACATCCAGATGCGTCATTTTGTTTGATGCAGACTGGCATTACGTTGTTCAATTTAAATTCTCTTCTGGTTACATAAGTGTGAAGATTTTGTTTCTGTATGAATTCCGAGTACGACAAAGCCAAAGGAAATAGTATATATACAAACACTACATGCTGAATATCTCACTAAATATACAAATACTGCATGCTGAATATCTCACTAAATATACAAATACTGCATGCTGATTATCTCACTAAATATACAAATACTACATGCTGAATATCTCACTAAATATACAAATACTACATGCTGAATATCTCACTAAATATACAAATACTGCATGCTGAATATCTCACTAAATATACAAATTCTGCATGCTGAATATCTCACTAAATATACAAATACTGCATGCTGAGCATCTCACTAAATATACAATACTGCATGCTGATTATCTCACTACATATACAAATACTGCATGCTGAATATCTCACTAAATATACAAATACTTCATGCTGAATATCTCACTAAATATACAAATACTGCATGCTGAATATCTCACTAAATATACAAAAAATACTACATGCTGAATATCTCACTAAATATACAAATAATACATGCTGAATATCTCACTAAAATAAAATATAAAATATCAGCTCTTGGAGACCATGTCATGTATGATCTAACGTTCTTCTCGTTAGTTAAAGGAAAACTGTGTCGTCACGCATGGGGGGGGGGGGGAGGAGGTAGTCCGACTTGGTGACGATGTATGACGATGGGGGGGGTGGGGGGGGGTTGTAAATGTGACGTCACAAAAATAGTTCAGAACGCAGTGTTGTATTGTTGTGTGTTTTTCTAATACTAAGTGATTTCAAACCAATTTTTTTTCGAAATGTGTTATTTGGAGGGGTCAAATCTTTGTGACGTCATATATGAGCGAGTCTGAGTTTTTGTGACGAAATGTGACGAGGGAGGGAGGGGTAAAAAAAAATCCGCCAAAATTGCGTGACGTCATATATGGATGGCCCCTGATAAAATATCCCACGAGAGACAACCGTCATTTGTAAAATAAATATTTTACCTTAGGCTATTATAAATCAACAAAATCTATCTATCTATGGATCTATCTACCTATATATCATGCTTATAATCCATTGAGTGGATAAAACTAAATGACTTGATCGAAAAAGATATCAATAAGTCAGTTTCTTTTCGAGACATATATATGCAGTGGATTTACGAGCACGTTGAAATACATGTTAACCTCATTGTCGTGTCATATGTGCGGGTAGGTGGGCGGGTAGGGTCTCAATACTGAGCGATATTCTGATTGTTACGAGTTTGTTTTTGTTGTTGTTGTTGGTTTTTTTTTTTTTTTTAAAGCTGATAATATTGTCCTGTCTTTTGCTTCAAAACATGTTTAGTAAGGGCTATATAGTGACTGATTATGATTGTTCTTAACCTGTGCGGACGTTCATGAATGCATTTAATATAAGTATATCACCTGAGAATAGCATGTGAGTTCAAAGTTCCATTAACATTTTATCAGTATATCTTAAGCACAGGTTTTGCACCAGTTGCCGCACAGGACCAGTTCGTGCACGATTGTTGTTTAAATCTTGACTCTGAAGTATACTTTGAACTATTAGAAGGAAATAGTACCACATAATGCAAGGTGCGTTTTGTGTCTTATGCTAACAGAAATACTGCGTAGAATTGTAGAACAATCAACAATTGTGCGGTAACTGGTTCGTGCGTCAGCTATTGCAGACCCCTATATATTGATGTGATAATTAAGCTTTTTTTTTCAGGTAACTTCTTCGTGAATTTTGCAAGATCCCTATTTACCGTATTTATCCATATAGGGCTTATAACGCGCAACCACTGCAAACTGCGAAGACCCAGATCTACCGTTGCATAATGTGCCAGTATATTAATGTATATGCTGTTCGCTTCGAATCAGAAATAGAATGAACAGCATTGTGCGCTGGCAAATCTGGATCTATGCTTTTCGCAGGTGTTTGCTAGTCTGGCCCTAACTGTATCTGCATAGAGAATTTGCAGATATCAGTCTGGGGACAAAAACGACAAAAAGTACGCCCTCTTACGGTTTGCTGATGTCAAGTAGATGAGTTGTTATCTCGTCCCTTGAGAAAGTGCTGATATAATCGAGTTTATGACGTCATAACGCAAATGACTTTAGTTAATTTACAATTAAATCGATCTTACAATATTTATCTTGCCTTATATCCATGTTACTTTTGGTAATCGTAAATGTGTAAACTGGAATGATTTGATTTCTTATCAATTTAGTTTATCTTTAATCAATGCTCATAACGCAGCCCAGAGCCCCAAAAATGTATTCATCGGGGGCACCTAGTTTTCGTTTCATAGCCTCAAACTATTGCTTACGTTGTTATTAGAGCTGACATGTCAGCGTTAAAGAGGTTATTATGATGTGATAACACCCACGAGCTTCAACGACACTATATATTGCATCTGACGTCTTCTTCCGCCATGAGAAGGAAAAGGCCGACGACGTTCAGAGTGGCCCAGGCCAAATTGGCATTCGGAACTCCTCTGATTTTTCTGCAAGCAGAATAAAACCTCGGATGCGATTTGTCCGAACTACTGTTCATATCACATCTGTAATTTACATGTACCTGGTGAACCATCGTAAGATGACACATTAAATGCGTCACAATGTTACTTGTGGTGTCAGGCTATGAAACGGTCGTTGTTTGGATTTGTGATATCCAAGCTGCGTTCCTATACAGGTTTTTACCTCCATTCATATTGTTAAACATTACATACTTTAAAATTCATGTCTTTATCATAAAATGTTGTGACGGTCACTTCTCACGACCAACATCTACGTGTTATGTTTTCGGTGTACAAAGCCGATGAGGTTGCTCAGAAAGTTGCATTTGCACGAAATTTACCCATATCCCTTCAATCATGTCCGATCTGGATATTTGCCGCTGCAGAAAACCCCCGTGGTGTTCCGAATGGAACTTAGCCATTCGGAACACCTCTTAGTTTTCTGCTGACAACATATCTCGCCGATGTCTGGTTGTAATAATCCAAATAACGATCGCTTCATGACGTGACGTCACAATAAACATATCTGCTGCATCATCTTAGAACGGTTTGCCAGTCGGCGTGGACCGGAAGAAAATGGCAACGTTCAGTGTATTAAGCCGGAAATAATTGGGCGCGGTCTATCTGATATGAAAAGTAGTTCGGACAGTCACATTCCAGCTGTTATTCAAAGTGAGATATTTCAAACGAGTCGAGTGAGTGCTACACACTGACAAATAAAATGTTCTATAATATAAACCGCGTATCCATAGCGTTCACATGTATCCGGTTTTGTTTAAATTTGTCATATATTCAAATAATG
Source organism: Margaritifera margaritifera (assembly GCA_029931535.1). Lineage (NCBI taxonomy): Eukaryota > Metazoa > Mollusca > Bivalvia > Unionida > Margaritiferidae > Margaritifera > Margaritifera margaritifera. Next base: position 673,226 of record JAQPZY010000958.1, read on the forward strand.
TCCTAGTAGACATAAGACTAGTGCCTTCTTGCGAAAGCCATGACCAAGCAGTGGATGTGGCTATTGCCCTGATTTTAATTTTCTGGCCATTGACATTTATATCTCTCCTTTGATGTCCAAATATAGGACTCTACTGAAGTAATGGCTATAAACTTGATCACTGATATATTTCGCTTTACATATAACTATTGTAAATTGGGTCAGTGACCCATTATTTGTATATGGTTATCCGTCTTTATAAAAGCACCCTAGCATTTGTTGGTCTGTATTGGCTTCATACCGCAGGTTTTTAGGGCCACTTTAGCTTTAGGTATGGTATAGAATACGTCTCTCTCTCTTTCTCTCTCTCTCTCTCTCTCTCTGCTTGCGGAATAAACAAGTCTAACATAATTTCCTTCCCACACATTTTGCAACCATTTCAGCATGACCATAATATACGAACGCCTCTGTTGGTTTAACACAGTGTTTCTCAAACTTTTTTGTCTTGCGGCGCACCAGAAAGATCTAAAAATTTTCACGGCACGCCTGAAAAAATTTAAAAATGTTTGTGGTGAAGAACTTATTTAATTTTACATATATATTTAATTTTAAATTTAATGTGAAGGATGTGCCTGCTTTTATATATGTTACTTTTTAACTTTTGCGGCATTGATTTACCATTTAATTTTTCGATATGTTCAAGGTTTCAAAACGCTAGCAATTTTAAATATTTTTCAAAACTCCCACGGCACACCTGCAAATCTCTTGCGGTACACTAGTGTGCCGCGGCACACAGTTTGAGAATCACTGGTTTAACATGTTAAGTTTAGATGGAAACCCCCAAAATCTTAATAGATAATTCGGTCTCATGTTTAATCGTACTCAGGTTGGAAGGAAAGGCCTTTACTTTCAGATCCTTCTTCGGGATCCTCTTCATTTTGTAATGCCATTTAAACTGGACGACGTTCTTGCTTACTTCAAAGCTAAAGTTACCAATCACCTCTGCTTCTTTGAATCACAATCAAATTGATCCGAATGGCTATTAAAGCAGCAAAGTAAAATTGGTTTCACCGTTTACCAACTTGTTATCGATTTTCCAGCTTTTACAGGAATATAAGTGAGAGTACATTAATTATTTTGTGACAGTATTTCCACGTGTTCTTTCTATTTCATACTGGAATCTTGCGCAAACATGAAAAGCTTGTTAACACCCAAAGAGTTGTGTTCACAACTACATCCAGTGGATGTCAGTCTGCCAGGTTCAACAACAATACATTACCTGTTTCAATTTAAAGGTAAAAGTGGTAAATCTGACTTTGCTACGTACTGATATTTGCATAGAGTGAAGAGAGAGAGAGAGAGAGAGAAAGAGAGAGAGAGAGAGAGAGAGAGAGAGAGAGAGAGAGAGAGAGAGAGAGAGAGAGAGAGAGAGAGAGAGAGAGAGAGATGAATGCTAAACTCTTAATGCTCGTCATAATTTCAGAACACACACGGAAAATATAGCACATTTAATTTCACTTCTAAAATCCAAACTTCAACACTCGAGTTCATTCATGGCCAATGTTTTAAATGTCATGGAAAATTGTCAGTCATCATCAAAAATAGAGAATTATTCTCCCAAATTTAAAAGAAAATAATTTCCGGACAGCATCATTTATACACACGAATACTCTGAAAAATGTCATTATTTGGGAGAAACAAAATTCACTTCTCAATCATTATACTTGTGAAATCGGTCTATATCTTATGTATTAATTACGACAAAGTGTTTTAAAGTAACTTTTGACAAACGTGAAATTTTGTCCCTTTCGTGTGTTCTGAATTAATGTAAAACTACAAGAATGTCAATGTCAAAACATACGGATTCCATTTGTAAGAGATAAATCATCTAGTGAAGAAGTTCAAACTTGAGAAAAGAAAAAGAAAAACAGAGAGAACAAAATTGTTTTGCAGGGCCGCGGTGGCTCAGTGGTTAGCGTGCCATCGTCGCGACCGAAAGGGTTTCGGGTTCGAATCTTACCATCGAATCAGCCCAGGTTGGCTATATTGGTGTGTCCTTGGGCAAAACATGGTGTGTCCTTGGGCAAGACATGGTGTGTCCTTGGGCAAGAATTTTTTACTCTAGATGACTCGGCACTAAATAACCTACTTGTGTTGCTGTGCCGTAAAACACGACACCGAAACAAACTACCGGCACGCAGAAATTACTAACATTGTTACATTATCTCGACCGACCGCATTTTTATTGTCTCCTTGTTTGGATTTTCTTACCCGAGAAAGGGTAGTACAGGGGCGGAGCCGGGTTGTGGTGGTGTATGGAGCGCTCCTCCACCCCCCAAAAAATGAGTGCGAAACAACTGAAACGTTTCCTGGAGTAAGTTGTCTTTATAGTTAAATGGTTAAAATTATGCCCTGAAAACGCTTGAAATGCAAGAGTTTCCAGGGACTTCGCTCCCTGGTCCCCATCACCATGGAGTTTCGTCCCAAAGACCCCTTGCCTACTTGTGTATTGTTGTTTAGCCCCCCCCCCCCCATTTCTGGATCCGCCCCTGTAGCATGCGGGCCTAAATATTCTACCCTGGTTTATTATTTGCTGAATGATTTCTTTGTTCGTCTTCTCACTAGAAAGGCATTTATTTTACAGGATGCGAGTTGCCCATAAGATCCTGCTCCTTTTGCTATATACTTGTTACAAAAAATTAAAAAAATTCTCTATTTGCAAAAAGAAGTGATTTGCTCTAAAGCTAGTTTATCTGAACATATCACTAATCCGGCAGATCAATGAATATTTTCATTTTTTTAGGTGTATTCGAGGCTTGACGTGTCAAGAATTATTTATTCTGGATGAAGTATGATATGTAGACGCAGAATCATTATTAGCACCAGATGTGATCGCGATAATTCAATCATTAAAGCAACACGTTTTGAAATATGACAAAGCAAACTTCCATTTAGGAAACGCCATATACACAGATCCAGAATATTGTTCCTTGTGACCCACATTTTCGATAATTTCTGAGTATAATTCGTGAAACTAACCATGATCGTTTGATTTCAACTTTCACATTTCACTTCAATGGCTTTAATGTCATTAAGAAATTAAGAACCATCACGGGGCCGCTAACTTTCTAACAAATTGGTTCAAATTGTTTCAAATTCCCTGTCAATTGGCCTAACCGGATGGAAAGCTTGACTGACGGTGACCTTTCCTTGCCAAGTGCAGGTGTGAAAAAATGAATGGAAGTCTATGGACGTCGTGAAAATTGACGCATTATTGCTAGACAAGAAATACATGTCAGTAGTCATTTGCATGTACAGACGTATCGACAGTATCGGCGCAAGGGGGTGAGGTGGGGCAATTGTCGCCGGGCGAGGGGGGTGGGCGCCGTCGGGAGCTTTTTGTGTAGCTGTAACCGGAGCATAGATGGGGGTGGGGGGAGGCTGGCATCTGACATAAAAGCTGTTCTCTGTGGCAAAGTAGGGGCGCCACTAAAGAACATTGTCCCCGGGCGCCTCGGTAGGGGCGGCACTAAAGAATATTGACCCCGGTAGCCTCGAACCCTCGTGCCCCACTGCGTATCGGATTTTTTTTTTTTTTTTTTTTTTTTTTTTTTTTTTTTTTTTGTGGTTTTGTGGGTTTAACGCCATTTTTCAAGACATGATAGGCCATACATGGCGACCAATATACGGTATATCTGGTGGAGGAAGAACATGGGAAAACCCTGGGAAGAACCACCGATCCATGGATAGCTACTAGAAAGCTTTCTCACATACCAATGTTGGCCGAGCCCGAAACTTGAACCCACGCGGACAGAGGTGAGATGTGAGTAATCTATAAAGGCGAGCGCATTTGACCACTCGGACACCCGGGGATCCACAGACAAATAGGAAAGAAAAACGACATCCACACTTCTCTCAAATCGTATATGATCTGAAAGTCATTCCTGGACGACAATACTTTACCGGTCGCAATGATTTCTACAGAAAAGATAATTTCGATATCTAATGGTAAGGCTATGAAAATCGAGTTGGTATTTATTTTGATTTCTTCTGAACATTCATTTAAATTTTTTTCAGAGATAAACTATCAGAGCAGAAAGAAGGAGAGAAGGAGAAATCTTTTAATGAAATGGCGCTTCTTGGAACATATAACAAACTAAAGGAATATTCATCTACTACCAGATTCCAAGTCTGAAACTATTGTCTATTGTCTCAGCAAGAGACTTCTGAGAAGGGTCTTAAATGGAATGTTTTCACCTGCATTAATATTCTGCAGTTATAATCGATCAAAGAGAGGTCAGACAGGGACACAACAATTTTAAGTTTAATGCTTCAATCGCACGTTACTAATTATTATAAAACTCAGTGTTTACTTCATTCTTCCCCTATGCATATATGATATTAGGATTGTATACTTACCCCTGAATAATCCAAATTTTCTCAAGGGTAAATCCTACACAAAGAGTGAACTGATGGCGGGAAATAAATATCGTCAGCCGATCTGTTGAGTAGCAGCAGCACGGGCGGTCATGGGGTGAAAATTCTATTGACAGCTGTCTTTTCAGGAATTATTGCAAAATCTATATTCCACTTGCAACGGCTTTTCCGGACCCACAAAGCAGATGATGGATCTTGCTCATTTTAGTGCTATGGGTCTATTTTCTTCCACTGACTACGGTTTTTTAAAGGGTTGTTGATAATGCACAATTTAGTACAGGTGGGTGGGGGATGGTACTCTGATTGTGAAGAAATGGCTAAAAATTATGGTAATAGTGATGTCCCGTTTCTTTCAGTTATGTATCCTGTAACATTTAGCAGTGAGTGTGTGAAAGAATAACTTATAGTAAAAACAATTCCATACCTTTTTGTCCACAGATTTTGATGCAGTGTAATACAATATGGTGTCTGTATGCGGTGAAAAAGAAACGTCACTAACACTTATGAATAATCCATTTAGTGGCAAGGAGAAGTGGATTTTGTATAAAACTTACAGAAATTGAACATGAGCTGTTTTTCTGCACAAAATGTTTGCAAATAAAATGGAGTTTTGTCAGTCGTGAACAACCTTGACGGTAGTTCCTATAAAAAGGTCGGCCTGCAGGAGTCATAAGCAGCATTTTATGATAAAGACAATGACACAATTGTACATATATTTTGTTAAAGATATTAATGACACAATTTTCAGCGCCAAATATTATGATGATCCCCAAATTTGAAAGTCTGGAGTATTTTCATATTCTCCGTTCACATGTCTTTCTATATTTTTGCGTGGCTTACTCACTGTAGAAAAGCACATGGATATATAAATAAATACATGTCATATTCACCGTCAATAAGCATGTTGCGCTATACTTAGTTTAAAATTCACGATTATTGACAATCGTAACATCGAACAGAATTGAGCGAAGTACCTTCTTGTAAAGCATGAAACTGCTTATATACCTTACCTCATCAGTTTGCAATTTTGTTAAAATTTGTCTTTTTCTTAATTTTGAACAACACACTGGCTTTAGGTGAAGTGCCTTCTCACACACTAGCGGAAACACATGCAGCAACTGCAATAGTTCTCATACTTACAAGCAAATTGAATATATATATATATATATATATATATATATATATATATATATATCCCATTTATGCATGCATATAAGGTATATTTAGGATAATTAGCTAATGTCAAGTACTTTTCATTATCTTTAGACGGGTATTAAGAACGAAGGACTGATAATACGTGAAGATATAAACTTCAGCGGAGTAATATTTACTGAACCACATGCGGTGAAAGAAGAGTGGAAAAGAAGTAAAATGTAAACACGCAAATAAGTCATTTCATAGTACGTATTTCAGGAATGTTTAGGAATTTTCCTGGCTATTAACAGTACCGTCCACAACTGTACTTTCAATATGGAAAGCTTGATAACCATCGGATTACAGGTATGCGTAAAATAGGACTGTCAATCATGGGACCGAGTTGACTGGAAGAAGACCAACATGGCAGGCCCCATTACAAGGCATCGTGACGTTTGCCACATGCATTGTACGCAAGGCTCAGTGTATATGAAAAATGTAACGCTCGTTGCATCTTGATTAGTCTTCATGCAACACGATAATTACAATGCAGTAACTCAATACTAACTCAATGCCGTGATCTATTGCGCGTAAAATGCAATATCAAAGTTCCTTCTTTTTAGCTGTTATAAATATCTTTTCCGCAAAACAGATTGTACCTGCACATTTAAATTATAGTTTTCAAAGTTGATACTTTATAACTTGTCACTTATTGCTTACTATAAGTGATATATGGCTATACCACACCCACCCACTCTGTTAAGGCTATTCGCATTACCAATAGCCCTTAAGGATCCAAAGGAGTGAGAATTATGAGTACAGGAAGCAGGGCATAGTGAGAATTATGAGTACAGGAAGCAGGGTATAGTGAGAATTATGAGTACAGGAAGCAGAGCATAGTGAGAATTATGGGTACAGGAAGCAGGGCAAGTGGTTTCTTGGGGCAAGTGTTAATACCTTAGCAGGAAAAGGACAAGCAAAGCCATTGGTGAGGATTGAATTTGTCAGGGCTTCTCGCACCAATATCAGGCACAAGAAGCAAGGCCATCTTTGGGAGACCTATTTGGCATTCTCGTCCAAACACCAAGTATACGTTCTCGCATGTTCCTGAATGTGCTCACCTTAACAACTAGAGTTTAACTCGAAACAAAAAAACATGCGCATCAACACTCGGCATGTTCCGCCATCTTTGTTCGTGTCGACTCCCGCTTCAGACCTTGCGCGAGTCCTCAACACGAGAACAAGGTTCTTGACAGTTATCGACTAAGGTTCTTGACGTTAGGGCGTGAAGAATAGCAAGAACATTGTTCTCGTGTCTCGCCCAAGGACACCCCACAAGAACGAAATGGTCTGGAGTCGCTACATTGGTGAAACGCTAACTTTACACGGGTCTTTACATATAACGACTGCTACAAATCCCTCGCCCCCATCCTTTCACCGTCGAATGTCACCTAGATCCCATTCCCAACCCCGAACGTTCGAAACTCAACTTCTGGGGTGACAAGCCAGCAAATTCAAGAAAAACAAACAAGAAAGCATTGCAGCCACATAGGATCTCTCAGGGACCTTTAGCATCAAAGTTAGGCACTAGAGTAAATGGACCGGCACAATTAGAGCTGTTCAGTAAATGACCTTGCATACCTTGACTACTACAATACCATGCAGTGGCTGCGAAAAGACATAACCTCATGGTTCAGCATTGATAGGCGGAAGACTCAAGCGCGGCATCTCTGGGACTAAAAGTGATGCTATTGATTTCACTGGCCATCAGTATGGTATATCGACACGCCTATATAGCTGTGATTCAATTAGGCGTGAAGAATTCTCATCTTATATACTGAAATAGTTAACCTAGCATTCGGTTTTTTTTTTCTAGGATATTAAGATGTGCCTCTCAAGAGAGTAACTTTCTCCTAACCATCATACTTTATTGTACCATGATAACTGAACGTGAATGACAATTTCGGCCTAAATTCCTAAACATGGTTTTAGATTTTAGGGCTATATGTGACCATGTACTCGATAATGGGTTTAACTTCCTGACATGGTTATGTGTTGCATTAAAGTGTGGACGGGACCCCGTATGGCCTAGTGGTCTAAGGTGCTCGACTTTACCGAACACTGACATCTCACCTCTGTCCGCGTGAGTTCGAAGCCCGCGGGGATTGGGCCGCTTTTACCCGCGAACCAGGCCCCTAGCGGTCCCAACCTACCAATCCCCCCCCCCGGGCAGGGCCCCTCCTCTCCCACCTTAGACAGTTCGAGTTTGCCATAGTAAAGGGTCTACTGCACTTTATGACTGCCTGTGTGGTTTCTAATATTAGTTAGTTTATTTTTTTGTTGTTGTAGTTGCCTTTCTTGTCTTCTCTTCCTATGAATCTGTCTTGATGTTTCTAACCGGCAATTACTTTTTTCCTGTCTTTCCTATATCAGAAATGTAGCACAGGATGATTGCGTACACTGAACTGATGTTATTGTTATTAGTTCCTGTATTAAGGAAATTCGGGTACTGGGCTGGGGCTTTCAGTTTTTCTTGTTTTTCCTGGAATTTTTTCTTTGCCTGGTTGTAATTGGGGCAGTCATTGAAGACATGGTTTAACGTCTCTGGGGTGGGACAGTGAGGGCAGTTAATTCCTGCTTCTGTTATCCCTGGCACAAATCTTCCAAAACTGCTGGCTAGGAGTGTTTTACCAGTTGCTTTTAGTCTATTTATGACTCTGGTGTCAAAGGGATTTGCCAGGTTTGTGGCGACGATATTTCTACAAACCTGCTTCTATATATTGTGTAGTTTGCGCCCCTTTTTGTGTGCTGTCCTATTCCCCCTGCCATTTTTTTTAAAAAAAACGATTCTTTGTTTTATCATGCTGTAGATCTCATAGATGCTGTAATACAGGTTGTGCACTCTGGGTCATTAAGCTTATTTTTTGCTTCTTTATCTGCCCTCTCATTTCTATGGATGTAGATATGGGAGGGCACGCACATGAATCCTACAGCCTGATTATTTTGGTCCAGGTTTTTAAGTCTTAAGTAGACTTCTTTAGTCATGTTTTCTCGGTTGGTTGAGTTACCTGATTCCAGAGTCCGCAGCACACTGAGGAAGTCGTTAATTGTGATTGCTTTAGGTGTTTGGCTAGTTTGTATCCATTGAATCGCTTGGATAATAGCCCACCAGTCAACCGTACAGAAATATATGCTATAGATAGAGCAGCCATCTGGTAACCTCTCCCCCAGAGTGATGTTTTTCTCCGGAATCACCGCTGCTGCTGCTTTATGTCCTGGGTCTGGGGATTTAGATCCGTCCGTGTAGATTTGGATGTACCCCCTATTCCTACTTTCTATCTCAGAGAGGATTTTAGCCCTTATTTCTATGGGTTGTTCTTGTTGTTTTTTTTCTCCATATGTGAGTGCATTTAGATTTATTTCGGGTATTTTACAAGTCCATGGGGCGGGATCAGGGTAGTTTAAAATCTCCGCCTGTATACTAGGGATGTTTAATTCCCTTTTTAAGTCATGGATTCTTTTACCTCCTGGTAAGTTTATGCACAGTTATTGCCAGAAGGGTTTATTGCATTTGTCTATTATAGCTCTTGTAGGATGCGGCTTGTCATGTATTGAGATCCTGCTCGCATATCTCAAGAGTAACTCCTCCCGTCGTAGGTTGAGGGGAGGATCCCTAGTTAGAATCCTACATTCGTCCCTAGATGTGCTACCGAGAGCACTGGTGCAGATAACAAGAGGGTTTGATGATAGTGTTTGTTTTCTTTGACTAGTTATTACGGTTGAACAGCGACATCTCTCCTTTCAATTTGAAAAGGTCATGCGGCATGTTTAAACGTCTTGAATGACTGGTGTTAGCCATGTATACATACTTTTCGCACGATCGATTCATGAAGCATTAAAAGCTTTCATTAATATATTATCCAACGACTACCCTTTCACCGATGGATTGAATACCTGTACCTTTTTATATTGTCAGTGTATGTGAGCAGATATCTTTATACATGTGTACACCAAAAAAATGCTAGTTTTGTACAGGCAGTACCGTATTACTTAACCTAATATCCACTATTTATACAAACAAACAAACAAACAAAAAATAAGGCCCCCACACTTGATTGACTTTAAATGTTGGCTTATACAGTAGATGTATTATTATTGATGTCAGTGATCCGATGTTCCCAAACGCTAGTAACATCCAAGGCCCACTGCATAACTCGTCAACTATACTAATACCCCAGAAATTCTAAATTAAGCAGATTTCGAAAGTAAGGCTTCATTGAAACAAGCCTTTCGAATCCTATGTTGACAAGCGCTTTGCAAGAGTGCAGTCACCCCGTGATCAAGATCAATCTTTGCAATGATACAGGATTCCAATTTTAACGTGTCAGCATGAATGATGCATTTCATTGCGTAGACGGTAATTTCTTTTTCCCATCTTTCCCCTTTATACGGGGGATACACACACACACACACACACACACACACACACACACATATATATATATATATATATATATATATATATATATATATATATATATATATATGTATATATACACTTATATAAACTTTCTCTTAAAATGGAATGAAGGTCACATGGGTGGTCATCTCGGAGTTTTGTTTACAATACGATTCGTAGGCATAGAAATGTATAAGTTCCCCAACACTCTAATGCAAAAGATATACGTGTTTCACGCCCGTGCAAGATTGGCGGAACTGGGCACACAATAAATAATATTTGATGGATGTTTTAAACGGTATTCATAACAAAGAGTGTTGTAATTCGGATGTTTATATGTACGCAGTGAAGCCAAAAAAAAAAAAATATGAACCTGACAGCAATGCATATTGGTGACTCAACTATCGCTACATTTCAAATTTGAGAGCCTTTCCACCCACGCATTTTAATATAAAATAATAAAAAAATATAGCAGCTGTAGATAACGCAGACACCAAAGACACCAATAGTGCAAAATAAGGACGACTTGATATAAATGATAAATGGGTTGCAAATAGTAATGGTCTACGACACATAATCGCTGTTGGGAATGTTTTATTTCAACATTCTTCCAACCAGGATAACAGTTTATCAGTTGGCTCCTGCGTAGCAAGAACATGGTACCTACCTGCCTGCACGTAAGCAGGGTAGGTTTGATGCGTGCGACGACGCCCACCCCTTGTCTTTTCAATTTGTTGATGCATAGATGGAAAATTAACATCTATGCAAATACTTTTAATCTTCTTTCATTATTTGCAGCCCCCCTCCCTCTGTTCAACACAAAAGCCAAGAAGAATTCTTTACACCTACATGTTTGAATGACGGGGAAAGAAATAAACAAACAAAGGATAAACATCAGAAGAAAGAAAGAAGAAAAAATAAAAAAACGGTCTAAAACGGGTAAACTACATATCTATGTTATCCTGCCATCAGCCTAACAAGGACAAAGTTGTGCAAAAAAAAAATGAAACAAGTGTGTATCGTGTATCGTGCCTATCACACAGTGGACCAAACTGTTTTGACCTAATTCAAGGCTGTATGTCTGTATGTGTATATATATATATACTTGTGAATGTAGATAAATATTATTTATGTTAGATAAGATTTCTAGGGCACGGCGATTTTACATGAAGTTATACCGTCCGACCTTACTCAGCCGCTCTTTTTGAAATTATTGCACAAATCCATGGTAAACTGAAACTATACACGTCAATGTTACTCATTATAAGAGACTTCGTTCTTAGACGACGACGACGAACAATTCGATTATCTTTACAGTTTAATGTAAGATACGATGTTATTGAATTCTGATTAAGAAAGGAACCACTGGCGTCTGAATGCCCAACTAAAAAAAACAACAAAAAAACGGAGTAATATTCATTCTGCCATTTTTTCTGAATCATATCCTATTTATAAACTTGACGTTATATACTGTATATATTTTTCTTTCTGGATTGTGCACTACCGTCAACCATCTTGCATATTGCCACATGTGTCATTCAGAACGCCAGGTATATTTATCGCTGAAGTGGCTTCGTAGAGTCAAGGTCATTGTGTAGCAAGTGCACTTGTCTGAAATGAACAGCAGTTTCACTCGTGACATCACATCATGTAAAAAAAAAAACACTAGGCAAGAAGAAAGATAATTTATTGATCACTTTCAGTACCGCGACCCCCGCCCACACCCCACCCCCGAATCTTTAAATGTGCGTAACTCGGTGCCCAATGAATGTATTGATGTACAAGTTTTTGCATTTACATTTTTTTTTTAAATATACTTCCAAATATATTGAAGGTAAACTTCCAGCTTTCTTTTTATCTTTTACCTTTATATTGATGAGTGCGTAAAAAATAAACAAAATCGCAACATCGCGTCAACATTTGCCCTCAATACGTTTTGCATCTCAGCTCTAACTGTCTATTAGCTTAGAGTTATTTGAACATATTTATTTTTTAATTTGTAAATATACCATTTACAATCAGTACAAAATTAGAAATTAAGGATTTGAACGAAAGCCAACTGCTTTTACAGTTATTTTCATTTCAATATAAAGCCAATTGTATGCAGAGTAAATTATATCATACTACAATAGTTCAAAAGTTGACTACTGTATATATCAAAGTTTACAATAACTTCCTTAATTCAAACATTTGCATTATGGCAAGAAAAGTATACAACAAGGAGAAAGAAAATCGAGTATAAAGTCGGAACAAAAGAGAAAAGAGAGACAAAGAAAGAAATAAATATATGTATCGATAATACTACTTGCTCACGGAACGAATCAGCGTGGGTACGATAGCCATCTCTTTCTTATAAGCATCATAGTCTTGTTGAGATCAGACACGGACGAAAGTATGATGTTTTCGAGAAAAGTTACTGCATCTCTTGGTTCAATCGCCAATTGCCATATTGCATTGTACAGAATCGTCAGTTTCAAAATGTAATGAATAGATAAATGCTAAAAAAAAAAAGAAGGATTACATGAAAGAGAGGAATAAGATATTTGAGAAGTGCATAAAATGCAATGTACGCGTTTGCATATCGTGGGTTTCAAATTTCGTGGTTTGGGTAACAAATGGGTTAGGTAAAAAATGGGTTAGGGTTAGGGCTCGTGGATCTATCATTTCAAAGAAAAAGAAAAATACCATGCTTATGTCTCTGTAAAAGATTATACCGACAGTCATTTCCACGCAAAGGTTTAATTCTGAATGCAGTAATTAAGTTGAGTAATTAAGTTATTCATTGCTAACATCTGGCATAAATGTGGAGATCTTAAAGAAAATGCTGACTTCTTTTTCCACACGTCTGAGCTAACACATTTAATACCACTATTGTAATCTTAAGTAATTAGTTCTCAGGTGTTCTTAAAGACTGCTATCAAAGCATAAAGTTCTCAACAATTAGGGATTAGGCGCTTGAACAAAGTCAATGACTGCAACTGACAGCATGCCAAAGTAACCCCATAGGAATCCCATGCTGCTCAGTGACCTTGACCTTATCCAAAATTGGATCATATGTGCTTGGGAAATAAAGAAGGACACAGCGAGTAAATCTGCAATTTTTAATATACATCAGGAAGAGTTCATTACAATCTTACACTGGTTTTCATGTTCATGAAATTTTGTATTCGAATTGAATTGTAATCAATTAGTTTCAATGTTCCTCGTCATTGATGTACTTATCCTAATGTATATTTCACATTCTCAGCACTATAGATAGCCGTGGTATTAAAACAAATAAAGAAACGGGTGAAGCTTTGCTACTGCGTATGACGGGGGTGGGGGGGGGGGAGGTAATTGTCGGCTTGCTTGATATTTCATTGTGACTTTAAATTGGTCGTCTAGCTCAGTCACGAAAATCACGAAAATTGGAACCCCACGAATTAAAAGTGTTTCAGAGTAACCAAAGAACCATATCCTCAACAACTACTTTTGTCAAGACAACCAAACGTTCTCAAAATACATTCATAAAACAAACAAGTTTTTATATGTTTTGCTTTTATTATTCAAATATGACATTAAAATTGAATAGAAGTATGAATTATTCATAAATTGAAGTTAAGGATGCCTAATCTTGTCAACGGTTATAACGGTATGCAAGGTTTCGTTCGGGATATGCTTGGCGAAGTTACTTCCCCTACTCCAATACTAACTGTTCTGACTATCAATGAATTCGCGATAATAATGGTTACTGGCACTAAAAATCTGCACCCTTTTAAAAACAAGATGAAACGACATGTATCGTTTTTTTATGAATAACGTTACGTAGAACGAATTTTTTTTTTGCTGTACTTTCATTTTTGTTCTTAAACCAAACATAAATATGATCATATTTAAGGATGTAAAAGTGGCGGTTTGATTAAAAAACAAACAAGAAAATCCAAACCAAAACAACATTAACATAACTAGAAGCAACACTCACGGTTTTGGTTTTAAATCCGTTTTTATATAGTAAAGGTTTTTATCTACCATGGTTAAGCTAAATAATGCATCTAAACAATACACAGTATGTATGTATGTATGTATGTATGTATGTATATGTGTATATATATATATATATATATATATATATATATATATATATATATATATATGTGTGTGTGTGTGTGTGTGTGTGTGTGTGTGTGTGTGTGTGTGTGTTATAATTGCAAACTCTCAATATTCTCAGAAATAAAATATTTATGTGGAGGACAAATATGTCTTGGACCTGTGGAAGATATCTGAAAGCTAAACATATCAGAGGGCAGCTCGGGTATAACCGTCAATCTTGTCAATGTTATTACTTATATTGTCAAAGACAAAATATAAAAATTTCTGTCAAGTCGATAAATAACATCGCATGTAGTTATTGGAATACACATACATTTGATGGGTTTTGATGGTTAGCCTCTGGTGGAGTGCACCACATGTTGCGACAGAAAAGGCCAAAAATGTTCCGATTGTGACTTTTGTCTTCTTCCGCCACCATAATGTGACATGCAAACAAAAGTAGTACCAAACAGAGTTCTTAATGGTCGCGAATTAAATCCGAGGTTTCTTTCTCGACATGACGGAAAATCCCGAGGAGGTTCCGATTGACCAGGTAACATTCGGAACATCGTCGTCTCTGTCCAAGAGGAGTCAAATAACTTCAACTCTCTGAAAGAGATTCGGAGGTAATTGTACTGATACTTCCCAAATTGGTAAGTTTTTGGCGGAGGAACATCCGGCTAGATGTGCGAAGAACAGTCTTATAACATGATAGGTCTCGGAAATAACACTCGCCGATGTTTCAACGATCAATGAAATACCTGCACATTTAATTTTTAATCTTAATCCTGCAACATTTAAATGAAATATTGAAGAAATCATTCGGTGTTAATTGTCTGTTGCTTGTGTTGCTGTTAGTGATGACACGTCGTCTATTAAGTGTGACGTTATTGAATTATTATGACGTAATAACAACCACGGGCTTCAGGGTAGTTAAAAATGGCCGTTATTTACAGCCGGATTTTTTAAAGCATAATTTTATAAGGATCTTTTTTTGTCACATTGAGCCAGACGTTCGTCCGCCAAGAACTTACCAGTTTGGGAAGTATCACTATGATCACCTTCAAGTCTCTTCAGAGCGTCGAAGTTATTCGACTCGCATAGGAAAGAAACGAGGATGTTCCAATAATGGTGAGACTGTGGAATCTTATATCACCCTCGCGTGCGCACTTGTAGGTGATATAATGTTTTAGCAAAGGCAGCTCCTGGTAATTTAACCAATCGAACCAAAGGAAAAAGAGACATCACATAACTAGTTTGAAAAACTTCATGTCAAATCAACAGGAGTTTCAGAAAAGATTTTGCATTACTCAATGACTTTGTTACAATCCCACCATCAAACGTCTGGACAATGCGGAATATCTTTGTGGCACTAGCTTTATGTCCTCAGCCAATCGCAACAATCTGTCTAAGTGTTTGAAGGAATCAGTTCACATTAGATATGAAAATCAGCGTAAATAAATAAGCTACTACATTACTGTCTTCGGTGCGCTACATTGAAAAATTGCTCATAGAAACATTGTGAACAAAAACTTGCTTCGAATTGGACGCCACCATCTTGAAAAACATGTCCGATTCGAGCTAAGTTTTTGCATCTGCTTTAGTAACGCACCAGGACACCATATTATCAGTTACTTATCTCAGCAGGTTTCTTGTCTAAGTGGCTCTGATTATTTCAAACACTTAGGCTGATTGTTCAATCGACTGAAATTTAAAGCTAAAACAGAAAAGCCCGAAGTGATCAAAATGCCCATGACATAGGATGGATTGTTGTTATTTGGCGTTGCTACGTTTTACTCCACAGTTTTTTTCTAACGATTTTATAACACGAATTCATGACGTTAATAAAGTGAACGTAAGTTGCGTCAAACATTCAAAGTCTCACGAATGTTTATGACGCATCGATTACCTGAGACACAGGTGATGCTTGTGTTGGGGGGTCGTTGACGTCATCAATAAACGTTATTTCCTCTTCCGTTGCTGTCGGAGCTGTGACAATTTCCTCTTTCTCAGCCATCAGTCAGCCTGAAAATAGGTTTTTAAGATCTAAAAGGTTATTGAATTAAATCTGTTATAGCGCATACAACTTCTGACAGTCACAAATAAGAGACGCCTCTATGCATACATCTATGTATGTATCTATTAATCCATATATATATATATATATATATATATATATATATATATATATATATGTATATATATATATATATATATATATATATATATATATATATATATATATCCATACAACCACCAAACAATATATCCATCTTTCTCTGTATCTATTTATCTATATACCTTGATGACTTGATGGATAGATGGACGAACGGACGTCTGGATTATAGATGGATAGATGCCTGTAGAGGAATGATGAGCTATTGCAACGTGAACCAGGTTGTGTTATGAAATGAGATGGATCCTGTAATCACCCTATTTTTTAAATCTTTTTATTGCTGAGTTGGTTGTTTGTTTGGTTGTTGTTGTTTTTTGTCTCTTTGTAGGGCACGTTCATCACACAATTAGATATATCATGCTGAGCAAATGGGAAGGTTTTAACGGATTGTCTGTCAGTACTTTCTGAGGGCAAATGCTATAGCTTAGATTTGTCTTTGGTGTGAAGAAAAAGATGGATGTCAAGGGAAGCCGCCAAATAGGGGTGGGTGAGCACTATATCCTCTGCGTGGATGCACCGTAGATTGAACCAGAAACTTAGACATTGGGAAGCAAGTGTGTCCAAAGTGATATATAAGGTTAATTATTTATTAATAGACCAATATGGTATAAATAACTAAGTTGAAAGGAACTTGCACGGAAGAGCAACAAGAAAGTTTAATGGCAGCAGTTACAGTACCTCTGGAAAAGCGAGGTCATGCTATAACTGAAACATGATGTGGTTGGATTCATGGCCAGATTAACCCATAGGCTAATAAGGCTATGTCCTTAGGCCCTCATATTTAGGTGGCCTTCTTTTATGCCCTCCATTCCATACTGTAGTAACAGATGAGTGACTTTCCCTCCTAGGCACCTCATAACCTTAATCCGGATTGCTTTCCCTTTTCACTCCGAATTCATACGGCACATGGGAAGAAATGACGAAACCATGTTAAGCTACTTAGAACACGTGGAGCAAATAAATTCTGCTTTTCCAAGAGGACTGAAATCCAGCATTCTTGAACCTAATCCAGTACGCTTTCCTACCTGAGTACCATGATACAGTCGGATTTTGGTTTGAGTAACACACCACAGCGTGCCAGTAACAATTGTGACACAAAAATCCATGAATCACAAATTGTGTAGTTTTAATACATACTCCGTACATATCATATACAAAACATTTATAAAGATTATTTTCTGTTCAAAAGAATGGAGATAATTTAGTGGAACAAAAATTGCAATATACCTGCGAACTTTCAAATGTTAGCTTTCTGGCCATCACAAAATCTACGGCAGATTGTACTTGTTCATTTAGTGTGTGAGAATCACAAATCAATGTACTAGCTGTAGCGAATAGTAAAAGAAAGCATATTCATAATTGCAAAGAAAATATAATTTATTTGATTGCACAAGACAACTGTCAGGAGCCATTTTTATCAAGCCCAGAAATGAGTGTAAGTGCGACCTACGGTCCAACAGGGCTGGCGCAAGGGTATTTGGTGCCCTAGGCGAACCTTCAGCATTGAGCACCCCACCCCACCCCAAATATTGTACACATTCTATTTTACGCTATTTCTCTTTCTTTTTTTAATTCATTCAGTTTTTTGCCACCCCTCAAATTTTGCCGCCCTTGCCGACCGCCTAGTTTGCCTAGTGGTTAAACCGGTTTTGCCTATGAAATAACTAAATTGTAATGTTGACTAATTCATTTTTTTGTTCTGCAACAACTGAGACCGGTTTTTTAAATACTAGACTTTTGAAATCATGCTGGGGTGCATTTTATTTATGGGATAAGATGTCATAACTTCAATATAATTCTTTGGTTAATAACCCGATTGAATCGCTCGTTTAGTCAAACATAAGTTTACACTTGTATCTCTTCAATCTGCATAACTCTGGTTTTAGCTATATCTTTATAAATAAAAAAGAACATAAAAGCACCTGTGAAACCCCCGATTCAGTATATGTATTAGCTATAGGTTAAACTATATCCATAACCAAACATCCAGTTCAACGTGAACCATATCTCCAGACGTCAATCATAGTTTGTCATAGTTTGACAGTGACTCGTAGAATCACAAGCCATAACCACCAAGGCACTCACATGGCCAGGTAGCCATTTATAGATATTGTGGATTCTGACCCAGATCACAGCGGTAGTGGGGCTAATATAAACGCTCTGATATAATCCAGATCCCATAATCGC
Source organism: Margaritifera margaritifera (assembly GCA_029931535.1). Lineage (NCBI taxonomy): Eukaryota > Metazoa > Mollusca > Bivalvia > Unionida > Margaritiferidae > Margaritifera > Margaritifera margaritifera. The sequence continues at coordinate 691,666 of JAQPZY010000958.1, forward strand.
CCCACTTCAAGTATTTGTACATTCTTCTGGAATATTTCTTAATTTCTATCTATTCTGCAGTACTTAAACATCTTTCTCTTTCATATGGATGGCTATCATGTTACAAACTAGCTTCAGTTGTTGCCATTAGTAGCTCGTGAATGCTCGCCTTCTGGAGATTGATGTTTTATTTTAGGTTTGTCTTCGCCCACCATATAATAATACAACGCTTACATCAAATTGGAATGTTCACTGCAATCACTTTTCCTTTTCCTATGGAAAGCGAATTGGACAACATAGAGTTATGAAGGTCATTGTCACTATTTCTACAAATTAATATATATATATATATATATATATATATATATATATATATATATATATATATATATATATATATATATATATATATATATATATATATAAATGCAACAAACCGACAACGAACAGTGCAGAACAGTTTTTAACTACCCTAAGCGCTTTCGACTCTCATTGAGTCTTTGTCAAAGGTAAACACAAAACAGAGACAAAACAAACAATAAACACAAAAACGCGTTGAAATTACAAAAGCTTAAATGACTGTTTCTAATGGAATTAAAGCTTGAAAATGTTGGATGTTTCGCCTGGGTGGCTTCAACTTGACTGATGATGTGGTGAACTAGTTGGTATTAACCTACAAAGGGTGGAGCTATAGTGCCATATTTTTTTTCCTTTTTTTTGTGTGTAAAGTGGTGTACACTGGCTATACGGGGTATTCCGAAACGTGGTTCGAGTTAGAGACTTGCGCCGTGAATTCACGCAAAATTCTCCAACTCAAAAAATTAACGACAGAATTCTATAATTCAAACCACGTTTTTTCTGGACTCAGCAACCAGACTGGTAGAAAAAAAAATGCACACAGACATCTACTCAAAACCAACTGTTAAACACCAATATCTTCTCCCATCCAGCTGTCATCAAAAGCATTGCATTTGGAACATCCGGTATAGCCAGGCAATGTAGATATACGGAATTTGATGAAACATTCAAACAAAAGTCTGAAGAGTTCACTGAACATTTAACGAACCGAGGCTACGAAAAAGACCTGATAGCTGAGGCAACACAAAGGGCTAAATAAACAAACCGCAATGACCTACTAAAATACAGAGAAAAGGAAAAGATTGATCGGATACCATTTATCCTGACCTATCATCCAGACAACCCCAAAAGTAGGCAAAATCATTTAGAAACACTGGCATATCGTGGAATCTTGTGACACACTAAAGTTAATCCTCCCGAACAAACCAGTAGTAGCCTACCGCTTACCGAAAAACCTCAAAGACATCCTAGTCAGAGCGAAACGGACGTCAGTCACAAGCCAAGACCATCCTGGCAAATCTGGTGATAAAAGGTGCAACACCTGTCAACATATGATAGAGACCAGCACATTCTTTAGCACAGCGACGAGTGAAAAATGAACATACACGGTCCAAACAGAACGTGCAAAACTGAGAATGTAATTTTTCCCATCCCATGCAAGATCTGCGGGATTCATTATGTCGGATGAACCAAAAAGCTACACAGAAGGATCAATCTTCACAGATCTGATTGGATGACAAAGAAGCTGGACAGAAGTCCAGTTGCAGAACACTTCTCTTTCCCTGGCCACACTTTCAGTGATGTAATAGTAACTGCAATTGCTCAAAAACCGAATTGGAATTTAGAAACCAGGAAAGAAAAGGAATCTTACTGTATACACCGTCTTAGAACACTGAAACCAAGCGTCTTAAACCAAGAAGACTTAAAAAGGACAATCACACGCAAATAAAACCATCATCTCTTTACAACCACCACTTTTTCAATTTAACAATTCATTCATTTTGCTCATTACTCACTCACTCATCTATAGTTACTACTGTTTTTTGTAGTTCTTCCTGCTGTTATTATTAATATTGTTATTACTCGCATTACAGAAACAATGAAATATCCGGGATATAATTTACGGTTACACCACTTTACATTAGAAAACAGATGGCGCCATAGCTCCTTCGTTTGTAGATCAATACCAAATAGTTTACCACATCATCAGTCAAGTTGAAACCAACCAGGCAAAACATCAAACATTTTCAGGCTATAATTGCATTAGAAATAGTCATGTAAACGTGTGCAATTTCAACGCATTTTTGTGTTTATTGTCTGTTTTGTGTTTGCCTTTGATAAAGACTCAACAAGAGTCGAAAGCGCTAAAACTAGTTAAAAACTAGTTTTGCACTGTTCGTTGTCAGTTTGTTGCATTTATCTTAATCAATCCCTGACACACGCGATCTCTTGCTGTATCCATTGCATTTGAAAGGACTGTTATTAGCCATATCGGTAGCATCTCGATGGACTGTCCATCGAGTTGCACCAGTAGATAGCGATTTTTTAGCGCTGATTTTCTTGCGAATGTGGCTCTTGTGGTTATTCATTCGCTTTCTGAAATCAACGATTTCGCCAAAGTATTGAATGATACAGATTTTGCATGTCAGGAGATAGATTACATGTTTAGCTCGAAATCCTAAATTCTGATTGATTGTTAAGCAGGGTAACTCCAGTGGCCGAACTTCAGAATGATTTGATCTTGGGGATATGTTTGCAGAGATTGTCCTTGGAATGTGGATAGCGGTTCATGATTGTTCAACCCCCAGTGGTGAAGTAATCATAAATTATGGATAGCCTTATGTTTAATCAATTGTCGAGATTATATTTTGAACAAACAAGCAACCGATTGGAAATAATTTTAATAAGATTGCTTTGTCGTGTTTATCCATGTAACTCATATGTATATTAATCACTGAAACCAACATATTGAACCACAAGGCAAACCATCTGAATCATATTGTAAAAATGTATTTCAAAATTTGTTTGAATTATATCTATCAACGGGGAATATACCTACATTAAGAAACATTGCAAACAGTAGGATTGGCCTCAAAAAGTAGGCTGTTCAAACTAACATGGTTATAACATCCTCCCCAGTAATGACGAGAATGGAATTGTCTATCACGGTTGCTTCCATTTCTGTACAGTTCAGCGAAATGATAATAGTCAAACAAATTTTTCAAGTATATAGAAATTAAATGAAACATAATTCTAAAATGTATAATAGTCTGTGTAAAAAGGAAGTATATATAGGTAAGAAACATATATAAAAGGCAATATGCTTTCATTAATTACTGAAGTACAATACTGCTTCCTGATTTGAACTGCAACTTTTCAACTACACAAAGAAAAGCATGACAAATCCTATGTAATTAGGGGACATAGTGCATCCTCATTTTAAAAAATATAAATGTCTGTTGCGAGATTTTACAACTGAAGAGGGTTCCAATTATACGTACTTATATGTAACTACTGTTCTGGTGGTTCTACACTGGTCAATGTTTGGGGAATCAAATTAGTCATTGCCAACGTTGAACAAACGAATGACACACTTGATCAACAACGTTTCGGGAATGGGGGTATGTTTCAACAATCTTGGGAACAAGTATTAAACCAAATTTGGAATCTATAGAGGTATTGCTTCCATTTACATATCAGAAATAGTCTGGGCCAATAAAGTCCGTATCTATACAGATTTGGTACGCTTAAGTAGGTTTCGTTCTCAGTTAGTGACCTCTAACTTTCATCCAGGCATCTCTAAGTTACACATCATTTTATCACAACAAAAACAACACTACTAAAATCTATGCAATCATCATTCTTCCCGAGAGAAAAATTCACAAATTCTTCACGATGCCTTCTGAAAATCATCATTTCTTTCCAAAATGAAAATTTCCCCTCATTAGGTTGTACTGTAATTCATAGATTTATATTATAAATCGAAGAATAAAGTTGACCTACATATAGTTACCCCTCCCCCACCAGCTGCTTCTTTGCATGTAAAATCTTATAAGCTGAACAGTTCAGTTGAAAGATTGTTACCTTACCATTTCTGTTGGTGATTCAGCAAGGACTATATTTTAAGAAAATGTTAGTTTTGCTCACAAGTTAGTCGGAGAAGAGAAACGGCTGTGTGCTATAGTGGATCAATTATTAATTTAATTATTTTATACCCATGAATGGGTCGAACAATGAATCTCTCAACTTAACTTCCACACATCCTAATTATTGACTATGCTTGGAATAATATTTCCATCTTTGTCTTCTGCAGATAACCCTATAGTCATCTCAACTTCTGATCAACATCAGCTTGCGTACGCATGGTTTTCCTTCCACCTATTCACACATTGTTGTCTCCTCATTTGCAGTTTTCTTTTTTTATGAAACTGTAGACTCTCCGATTGTTTGTAGTTTTATGGGTATGCTTCAATCCCATAAAATTGATTCGCTTTTGAACATCGTTTAAGGAAACACGGTCAGCCATAACATCTTCTGTAACAAGATCGACAGAGTACCTCGGGAAAAGACATGGATGTAAAACACGTAACGTCATAACCATCTTTTCCTAAAGCGAAAATAAACTGTATTCGCGTCATCGAATAATTATTAGGATTGGCAATTACATTTGGTTAATACCATGGACCCAGATAAACCAGAGCAATATATAAGCCAGAGTACGTGCTGCTTTCGGTCTGATTGGGATTGCGAATGGGTAAATAATACCGCAGTAACCGCAATACTCCTCGGCTTTCGGCCTGTTTGGGATTGCAAATGGATAGATACGACCGCAGTACTCCTCGACAGGTGGTTGTGTCTGCTCAGTGGCGTAGCGATGGGGAGGGGGGGGGGGGCAAATGGGGCGGTGGCCCTGGGCGGCACTTTCTAGGGGGCGGCAATTTGGTAAGAGTACCGTATATATCATAAATAATACGAATGGAGTGGGGGCGTACTTTTGGTAGTTGGCCCTGGGCGGCACTTTGCTTCGCTACGCCACTGTGTCTGCTTCGTGGGGGTGAGTTGCATTTTTCGCGGTAAGATGTAGATACTGCAAAAGCATAGTTTATTTCTAATTTATACGAGACAAATTTCGTTCCAGTATTTGACACTTCAATGAATAAACCAGGTCACAATACTAGTACTGAGAATATTAATCAAGAAATCAACCCAGTGAACTATGGCTTAGCGCTCGGGGCTAACGCCAGAATTATAAAAATGAACACATCGAGCTATGATTCCGCGTTCGGGGCTAACGTCAGAATGATAAAAATTAACCCAGCGAGCTATGATTTAGCGCTCGGGGCTAACGCCAGAATGAAGCCACTGAGCTATGACTCCGCGCACGGAGCTAAAGCCTGAATGCTAAAAATGAACCCAGCGAGCTTTAATTCAGCGCTCGGGTCTAACGTCAGAATGATACAAATTAACCCAGCGAGTTTTGATTCAGCGCTTGGGGATAACGCCAGAAAGATAAAAATTAACCCAACGAGCTATAATTCAGTGCTCGGGGCTAACGTCAGAATGATAAAAATTAACCCAGCAAGCTTTGATTCAGCGCTTGGGGCTAACGCCAGAATGATAAAAATTAACCCAGCGAGCTATGATTTAGCGCTCGGGGCTACCGCCAGAATGAACCCATTGAACTATGACCCCGCGCACGGAGCTAAAGCCTGAATGCTAAAAATGAACCCAGCAAGCTATGATTCAGCGCTCGGGGCTAACGCCAGAATGATAAAAATGTACCCAGTGAGATATGACCCAGCGCTCGGGCTAACGCCTAAATTAACCCAGCGAGCTATGATTCAGCACTCGTCAGAATTATAAAAATTAACCAAGCGAGTTTTGATTCAGCGCTTGGGGCTAACGCCAGATTGATAAAAATTAAAACAGCGAGCTATAATTCAGCGCTCGGGGCTAACGTCAGAATGATAAAAATTAACCCAGCAAACTTTGATTCAGAGCTTGGGGCTAACTCCAGAATGATAAAAATTAACCCAGCGAGCTATAATTCAGCGCTTGGGGCTAACGCCAAAATGATAAAAATTAACCCAGCGAGCCATGATCCAGCGCTCGGGGCTAACGCCAGAATGATAAAATTTGTTTCGTGGACATAGATTAGAAGAAAAATATAAGGAAAAATCTAATCATACTGGATGTCAGATTGACACCATTTTCATTCAGGACAAAGTAGACATTATTAGAAGTCTTTGGTGAAAACCCCATGTCATAACGATCATCCATTAAGGGGGAGTAGTGACAAGAAGAATTTCAAGACAGGCGTCGTGGCAACCATACTGAATGTACGACTGGCACCATTTTCATTTAGGACCAACTAGGCATCATAAGAAGTTTATTGGTGAAAACCCCATGTTGATATAGCTATCTATTTGGGAGGAGTAGAGAGAACAATATTTTCAAGATAGTAACCATGGTGGCCGTATTGAGGGTTAGTCTTTTTCATTTAGGACAAACTATACACCATAGTAACTCTTCTGATGAAAACCCCGTGTCAAAATGACTTTCCATTTAAAAGAAGTAGCAAATACAAGATTTTCAAGATGGCCACATATTGTACGTCAGATCAGCACCATTTTAATTTAGGATCAACAAAACATTATAAGAAGTCTTTCAGTGAAAACCCCATGTTGATAGCACCGTTCATTCAGGAGAAGTAGTGATAACGAGATTTTCAAGATGGCCGGACGGACGGCGGACGAAAGACCATCCCATAAGCTCTTCTGGTCTATGACCAGCAGAGCTAAAAATAAATTTGTCAAAAATGCCGCGTGGGTGCATAAAGTCGTATGTAGCACGTTACTTCCAAGCTATTTTTGGGCGTTACGACCGATACAGACATAGCCATACCAAAGATGTTGACCATGAATGTATATATTGAAAAGTTTTAAAAAATGATCGAAGAAAAGACATTTCAAGCATCAATATGTTTGGCGTTAATGCCACCCATGATATGTTTCAATGATTCGAAATATAGACGATGACTCGGTAACAGTGTAGACTGAACCTATTCAACTAAAGTCATCTCAATTTCCAAAGATAACATTTGAAAAGAAACCTCAGATGCAACATCTTTTATGTTTTTTTCAGCAAACATTGATGATTAAGTAAGGAAACTGGTATTCATTACCCCAAACTACGTATAAAGTATTCCATTAGAAACAAAGTATAATCGAAAAACAACATGTTATAATTTATTGTTAGAAAGTCGATTGCAAATTGTATACTTCTACTGAAGTTTGTCACTGCCGCCTGATGATGCCCGCACAGAGGTTGAAATAGCTCGTTCTTTATTGTGTACCAGAGAAAAATCTCCCACCCTCCTTCCCCCCTTTGCCTACAATTGTATGGTGGGAGTGACCGTACCAAACGAACGCAGTACTTGTGTTATGGCTGGTAGAATCAGAAGACTCGAGCGGCAGTAATTAGTCTGGTCTTTTAAGAATTCATCATACGAACGTTTCATCCGGTGAGTTGTGAATAATAGATGCTGGAAGGAATAGATGGCTTTGTAGGATTCGATAGTAATCTTCATATGTAGAAATTACTAATGTAAAATTGAGCAAATGCTCAATTGCCCCTTATAATTTTCTGGAAAAAACCTATATGAAATAATTACGAATGGTAGATATGAAACATAACGGCTTTCCGTCTGTAATCCCATAGATATTAACAGTAATTTTTTTTATTAAAAATTGTATGGATTTTTTGAGGTGGGTGGATTGTTGGGGGCATTCTTCGATGGAAATATTCCTCCACAAATAAAGGTTTGGTATGACATCGCTTGTACAGATGACAAATCGAGTATAAAATTACAAAATATAGAATTAAAGCTTTGACAAAATGCCACAGGCATTGAATACAGTAAACATGGAGAGATACATTTTACGACGACTCTTTCCATTAAACAGTTGGGACATGCGTAAAAGGTGTGTTGTACATAACTGCGAAATCGCTACATAAAAGTGTCAGACTTGTTTGGCTCTTTCAGTAACAAATGATTGCTATGGTAACATTGAAAATCAATTTGAATGGTTATGAAGATTCTTCTAGTTTAATCAAGAAGCCGGTTACTGTGCAGAGTTTTTGTTTTATTTAGAACAAGAATACTGCCTTGAATGAATATCACATGCTTGTCAGTTTGGATGGTTATGAAGATTCTTCTAGTTTAATCAAGAAGCCAGTTACTGTGCAGAGTTTTTGTTTTAGTTAGAAACAAGAATACTGCAATGAATGAATATCACATGCTTGACACTAAGTTTACTCTTGACAAAAATGAGATAAACATAATTTCTGTACCTTTTATGAAATAATAAGCAATCGTTAATAAGTAATCCCCTAATTACTTAGCAGACTTATTCGGTTAGCTTCTGTTTTATTAGCTCGACTGAGACATAAAAGCAGTATTCTCAAGATTTATATATTTCAGACTAACTTCATTTTTGATCCGTGTTGCTCTTGTGGGTATCCAGTCGAAAACGAATATGATTTTTTTTAGCGCAGATAGTATGATGAGCATAAACTTTTTTTTTTCCTTCAAAAAATCAATTTCCAGTCAACTTTGACTTAACTCTTTTTTTTAGGAAACTGAATATAATATCTCAAGTCAGAAAGAAACAGTCAATTTAGTTGTACAAACTAAAAAGGTTAAATCAAACTGAGTTACTTTGTATGGTAATTCTTGCCCCTTTCGCTTTATATTTATTTGCTAATTACATGAATTAGTCTACTTAATAACACCTACCCGCCCAGGCCAGCTCAGGTCGGCTGCATCGGTGCGTCCTTTGGAAAGGCACTTACCTCAATTTCCTAGTCAAGATAAAGGCAATGATGTTCTCAAAATGCCGCTAAGCACCAACCAAATAACAACAACCTGATATATATATATATATATATATATATATATATATATATATATATATATATATATATATATATATATATATATGTGTGTGTGTGTGTGTGTGTGTGTGTGTGTGTGTGTTCTTTTAGATGCGCGTAACGCGTAAACTTTTTATTTTTTATTGTCTAATGGTAAAGTAATAAGCAAGAATAAATAATTTAACTAACACTGACTGATCACACCAACGCCACTCTCTCTCTCTCTCTCATGTTGATATTATTCGTAGATTATTATATTGTATACTCTTGCCTTAATTTTGCATTTTGCATAAAGAAAAAGAACAGCTCAGTTGGAAAACGTTTTTTAGTCCTTTTGTCACGTATTATTTTACTATTTGCGGTAATATGATATGTTTAAGCAAACGAAAGCAAAACGTAGCACATAGATAGGATTCATGTTTGTCTTTACTATCATCGCTTAGTAACAATATGTGGTTACATACATGGGAAATGTAGGACCAATAATAGTTAGCATTTACATAGCACAGGTAACAAACAACCAATAAATAAATCTGTAACTTTCGGTAGCAAGAATCTATAACCACAAGACTCAGAAATTATTTGCATGCATTTTTCCGATATAAGACAGGCAACAGACTATATGACTATAAATTTGAATAGTTATTTTGATGCTTTTAGCTTTGCTAGACTTTATAACAAAACCCCCATTTCGCTACGCAAACTACGCCCAAGACTTTTCGTAGATTCTTGGTACTAATTTCGGAAATGATTTTTTCATTATGGCTTCAATATGACTAAAATACTAGTATACGAAATATTGTGCCTAAATTTGCATTATTTTTTTTTACAACTGGGCATGCTTCAGAACTTTGGCATGACATTTATCATTCCGCGGCCAAGGTTCTATTGTCAAATAGTTCCCTACGAATGACTCAGCATCGATGCCATTAGATTAATCGATTTCAGTTAATGTCACATGTGCCATTGGTGCTATGAGATTGGGAGCAGTTACAGTACCGAATTCAAAGGTCTGGAATGTAATAAACGTAACCAGCTGCCTTGTTCAATGAACAGTTATTAATGGTAGCCATTCTTGAAATCTCACAAATATCACCCAGGAATTATAAGGTTGAAGTTTGACCGTTCGCAGATGTCATCTTATCCAACCATAGCATTTCTGTACAATTGTTTTACTCGCATCCACTTGAACTTTCAATTCCCACATATTGTATCATAAGTTTTAAATTCCCACATATTGTATCATAAGCTTTCAATTCCCACATATTGTATCATAAGCTTTCAATTCCCACATATTGTATCATAAGTTTTCAATTCCCACATATTGTATCATAAGTTTTCAATTCCCACATATTGTATCATAAGCTTTCAATTCCCACATATTGTATCATAAGTTTTCAATTTCCACATATTGTATCATAAGCTTTCAATTCCCACATATTGTATCATAAGTTTTCAATTCCCACATATTGTATCATATGCTTTCAATTCCCACATATTGTATCATAAGCTTTCAATTCCCACATATTGCATCATAAGCTTTCAATTCCCACATATTGCATCATAAGCTTTCAGTTCCCACATATTGTATCATAAGCTTTCAATTCCCACATATTGTATCATAAGCTTTCAATTCCCACATATTGTATCATAAGCTTTCAATTCCCACATATTGTATCATAATCTTTCAATTCCCACATATTGTATCATAAGTTTTTTTACGATTGAAAACTGCAAGAATTTACTGAGTTTATGTCTCATACAGAGACACTTTGTCAAATTAGAAAAGCATGCATGACTAAATCCAGATGTAGAGGAACTGTAGGATAATACGTATTTGAAAAAATGGATTTGTAATCCATCTTGGATTATCCTTATAGAAAAATAGTATTATTCTGACGTTCCTGAAGTTTTACATGACTTTATACGTACTGGTCTATATTACAGGCAGGCGGATGATGTTTGCTCTAAATAAATTCACATTTCTATCACTTCATACATCTTACGAGTAATGATTCATGACTTTCAACTATTATACTATATGCACGTTCGTATAACCTTCCCTATAATTTCTATTCTAAAGCAAAGGCAAGTGTTGGGTACAAAATGTTACCGTATATTATAGTGCTCTACTTCAATAAAGCATAGTTTAAACAGAAATTGTACATTATGGTTTACAATTTATGTTGGAAGAGAATGAGTTAAGCTGTTACCTGTCTTACACTTGGACCAAAAAAATAGTTCCCTGAGTACAATCATATAATGAGCACGTATTGCATTGCATTAAATTGATGGCTTCGGGCAAACTTGATATTGCCAACTGGCTTGCAGTGCTTAAAACGAGTTCTTTAAAGCTAAGAATAGTTAATTGTAATCAGACTGTTCAATAATTGAAGCATCCAAAAATGAAAGCAGTTTTATTGGTAAGATGAAGATCGGTGGAGTTCCCATCTTTTATGGCTTCGCAATATTTCCTTTTTGCAGTGTGAGGCTATAAACCCCAACAAAGTGCGTTTGCATTCCCAGCTCGTAGAATTAGTTTTGCATTAAAAATGTAATACTGCCTTTCATCAAAGACCGGCAATGTACCTGAAATCACTTGAATCCCTTGGAATGAATTATTCAATTCTTTATTGCATCTTCATATTTTTAAAGTGATTATTTTCTAATCATGCATGTGCTTAGTACTTAGGGTGACGGTATTCCATGTTACTGGAAAGTCAAGTTCGTATTCACAGATATAAAATACACTGGCAACCATTGATAACAAGTTCGGTTATAGGGTATTTTTCGATAAATTGAAATTATGATCAAGGTCCAAATATGTCACAAACTCTGTACAATATTAACTTCTGTTTTCAGAGACTCTGTTCATAAAGTACAACTTTTCTTCGTCCCAGAAAATTTCGTTTGAAAAAGGTTTCATCGAAAGTGGTTTTACGTGAGTCGTTGTGCACATACTGATGAGACTGTAGTTGAATATTTCGCATCTTTGAAGCTCTTTTTTTTCTCTCCAAAGCGAGAGTTCGGAATCAAAACTATGTCAGTTCTTCTTTAGTGTCTATCTAAGACATGTCAGTTATGTTTAGAAAGTTATTATATATCTCCGTTCTCTAAATCTACATTCTTCATTCTTTTCAGTTAATTGCTATAATTTTCAATCTCATCATTTTTTTAAACTTTTTAAATCAGGCTTGAATTCACATAAAGAGCCGGTGAGATTAAGGAAATATAATTATTGGCTAATAGAACTAGTTTTCATCCACTGTAGGGTCTTTCACTGCCCTTTCCATGTTGTGTATGATATACTGCACCATTATTTGTCTTATTATCCTTGATTGGCTGTATAATTTATGCTCAATAGGAAACGTCACATTTCATTTGTTGTGCAGCTTATATTCATTAGGTAACGTTAAACATTGTAGTGGCTGTATAACATATGTAGGCAACGTTACGTTTTCAGTTGCCCTTCTTTCATTACGCTTAAGCTATCATTCTCTGCATTATAGTGGATCATAAACTCTAGCAATAGAAAGGCACTTACTTTAATGACTAATGGAAAGTTCAACGATTACCATCACCATGGCCTCTTGCATGGGTGAGTGGGTGGGGAATTGCAAAGAAAAGGTGGGAGACGCCAAGACGTTAATAAGTATTTTTTTTTCCTTGTCCTAACTTGACTCTAACGTCTTCCATCCAGTTGTGTCAAACATAGCAGTAACACCACTGGTATAAGTATTACGTTCATCGTCCACAATAAAGCAGTTTGCTCCCTAGTGTTCCATTTCGAAAGTAAATATGTTGTACTTTGTGGATGGCAACCATATTGCTGACGCAGATTCAAAATAAAGCTCACACAGGTTATAAGCTCAAGTCTTGGACCTCTGAAGACAAAATCCTATAGATACCTCCTCTCAAGAAGGAAATAATTAAATTAGTCATCTTTATGTTGTAGTCCATATTTTTGTTCTGTTATTTCTGCTAGTAGTGATGCCAGGGTAGTTGACGAGATAAACTGACTGCAAGGAGTGACCATGTACTGTATAGTCATACATAATGTAGCATCTTTTGAGTGTTATGTTCGTTGCTTATCTGCTCAAAGGGCCAGTTTCTACTTCTATTTTCCATTCTTGAAGCTACAAAGATCTTGTTGGATGATATTGACTTCGACTTTCCTTCAAACTAGACTTATATTCAAAGTCAAAATAAATCAGTACGGACTGTTTCACTACACCAAAGTTTTCAAGGCTCTAATCCTATGCCATTATTTTTCAATAGAAAAAATAAATATAAATAAATTTAAAAAAATAAAGAAAGAAAGAAAAAAACAATGCCGGGTTTGTCTTCTGAAAGATGACAATTGTTGCCCTAAGTGATATTAGTACAAACAATTCATTAACGTTTACATTAGCAATTCATTAACGTTTATATTAGCAATTCATTAACGTTTACATTAGCAATTCATTAACGTTTATATTAGCAATTCATTAACGTTTACAGTAGCAATTCATGAACGTTTATATTAGCAATTCATGAACGTTTATATTAGCAATTCATTAACGTTTATATTAGCAATTCATTAACGTTTACATTAGCAATTCATTAACGTTTACGTTAGCAATTCATTAACGTTTATATTAGCAATTCATTAACGTTTACATTAGCAATTCATTAACGTTTACAGTAGCAAAATTCATTAACGTTTACATTAGCAATTCATTAACGTTTACAGTAGCAATTCATTAACGTTTACATTAGCAATTCATCAACGTTTACATTAGGAATTCATTAACGTTTATATTAGCAATTCATTAACGTTTACATTAGCAATTCATTAACGTTTACATTAGGAATTCATTAACGTTTATATTAGCAATTCATTAACGTTTACATTAGGAATGCATTAACGTTTACATTAGCAATTCATTAACGTTTATATTAGCAATTCATTAACGTTTACATTAGCAATTCATTAACGTTTACATTAGCAATTCATTAACGTTTATATTAGCAATTCATTAACGTTTACATTAGCAAATTCATTAACGTTTACATTAGCAAATTCATTAACGTTAATTTAGCAATTCATTAACGTTTATATTAGCAATTCATGAACGTTTATATTAGCAATTCATTAACGTTTACATTAACAATTTATTAACGTTTATATTAGCAATTCATTAACGTTTATATTAGCAATTCATTAACGTTTACATTAGCAATTCATTAACGTTTATATTAGCAATTCATTAACGTTTATATTAGCAATTCATTAACGTTTATATTAGGAATTCATTAACGTTTACATTAGCAATTCATTAACGTTTATATTAGCAATTCATTAACGTTTACATTAGCAATTCATTAACGTTTACATTAGCAATTCATTAACGTTTATATTAGCAATTCATTAACTTTTACATTAGCAATTCGTTAACGTTTATATTAGCAATTCATTAACGTTTATATTAGCAATTCGGTTTGATTCAGCTTAATGGAAAATAGTTGGTTGTCGATATACATGAAGAGAGATATAAATCCTTGGGATAACTAATGGACCAAGAAATTTTATTATTAAAAAACAGAATCGCAAGTCTGACTCATGAATCCATCAAATATAATCTGGCCTCTTATTTATGGTAGTATGTGTTTTTATCCTAGAATTTTTGTTTCGTGCAAAATTATGCCACAAAAGGGCACAATGCCGGGGCCACTCCTATCTCCCGAAGGGAGACCGTCTGCAAAACATCACAAACCGAACGATCGATAACTACTGCGTCTAACGAGAGAGAGAGAGAGAGAGAGAGAGAGAGAGTGGAGGGTGGGTGGGTGAAGTATTGTCTCACTGCATGTCGCATTTATCCGAGCAGCTTATTTGCTGAGACAATGGCAAACCTTTGATTCAGAGAAAAAACAATACTAAATATCAATACCCGAAAAGACTGAAGATGATCACACGCAAGAAAACCTCTCAGTTACTGGGATGAATTAATGAGATGTGGATTTTTTTATGTAAGGATATTAAATTTCCGTGAAGTTGCTTTCTTTTCCTTGTGTCATTGTTCCCTGGAATGCTAAAATTATAGCAGAAAAATATTCTGTAGGAAAGCTGCAACAGAGTCGATTTGTAGGCCTGCAGATGGAAGTGTTGCTAATCAAATTGCAAGCTGCATATATCATTGAGCCTTTGATATTTTGCATCAGTCAGAACTGATGACAGATAACGTAACCAATTTCTTCATTCTGAATGGCCTGGTGATCTGCCAATGCATTACTTATTTTATTTTCCGAGGACATAAATGCCTACGACACTGACTGTTGCCGCCATCATGAAAACATGGAATGAAGCCATGCTCATAACTGCTATTACAATATGGTGCAAACATCGATTTGAATGACGGTAGCGGATGATTTATATATTTTTTTTCTGCAACCATCATGCATTTTCGAAACTTACGTGTTTATTTTAATGAGATGAGGGTGCACCTCCAAACTATGATCAGCTGCAAACGGTTCGCTATTAGGGACCAAGACAGTTGAGAGCCTGAAATATTTTATTATTATTTTTTTTTACAATCCCAGGGATCTTTTCCTCACCCCACCCCACACCCAACCCGAAAATTAATTGGTCCGTTCCTTATGTTCTCATGGATTACCATCCATATGGCTCTTTCATAAATTACTAATAAATACTGGTATAGATCGTAAACTTCGTTAAAATTCAAGTTTCGGACATAATTACGATATAGTAGGTACGGCAATCGCAGACAGCATATCAAACTGAACATCTAGTGTAAAGGTATCAAAGTGTAGCAAAATGACGCTTTGCTTTTTGATCGATGAAAGAAACAATACGCATCTGCAATCAGTATGATTGCACCGTGTTGTAATAGCATCAGTATGACTGTACCGTGTTGTAATAGCATCATTATGATTGCACCGTGTTGTAATAGCATCAGTATAATTGCACCGTCTTGTAATAGCATCAGTATGACTGTACCGTGTTGTAATAGCATCAGTATGATTGCACCGTGTTGTAATAGCATCAGTATCATTGTACCGTGTTGTAATAGCATCAGTATGATTGCATCGTGTTGTTATAGCACCAGTATGATTGCACCGTGTTCTAATAGCATCCGTATGATTGCACCGTGTTGTAATAGCATCAGCATGATTGCACCGTGTTGTAATAGCATCAGTATGATGACACCGTGTTGTAATAACATCCGTATGATGACACCACTTTCCAAATTAGTCAAGGCATACAAATTACAAATTCGTGATCAACTTCTTGGAACTCATTTAAGATCTGTTCAAATAACATATCGTGATATCAGTCCAGAAGGAATTAACATGAAACAATATTGAAGCTAGATTCGATCGTCCCAACATACACAAAATTGCAAACATTGATGCCTTGTGACAGTGCTAATTCAATATTGAATACAAGTTAAATTCATCTCTCTCTCTCTCTCTCTCTCTCTCTCTCTCTCTCTCTCTCTCTCTCTCTCTCTCTCTCTGCATGTAGTTTCAAGACATAACGTCATAATTATTACCCCTTGGCTCAAACCAATTATGTGATTACAAAGGAGTGATAGCTTTTATACTAAATATGCATGTATATGTGAATTACTCTCTTGTCTTATTCTGAATTTAAAATTGTATCATAAAAACGAACAGTGTCTCTAAAAGATTGAAAGCGTAACAAATCGATTTCCGAGAGTTCTCTGGAATATATATTGACACAGGCTCCTCTAAATTTCTTCCTATCAAATTCGAGGATTATCTCGAAAATGTGTAATAAGAATGATACACGGGCCTTTTAGATACCAATCAACTTATCACGATGAGAATGATACACAGGTTTTCAGATACCAGTCAACTTATCCCGCTGAGAATACTACACTGGCCTTTCAGATACCAGTCAACTTATCCCGATGAGAATGATACACGGCCTTTCATATAACAGTCAACTTATCCCCATCATCGAACTTGAAACAAAAACCTAATTAACGTGCTCTCTCTGCTTGATGAAATACAGAAGAACCAACAGACAACACTGTATCTACGATTTATGTTTGATACAAAACTAAGTTTTCTATTATCATGGACACAAATCTGTAATACAAGATAAACATTATTTAAGCCTCTTTAAACATTTCAAAAAGTGCAGCAAGATCCGAATCAGATAAGAAGTGAGTGAATTGATTTTATGCCGTCCTTATCAATGCATGGTTCGTAAATTACTGTACAGAAGGTATTAATTTACAATTTGTACCTACCGTATGTACTCGCGTATAATTTCCTACTTACTGCAAACTGCATAGATCCAGATCTGCCGTCGCATAATGCGCCGGCAGATCTGGATCTATGCAATTCGTAAGGACTAGTCAGTAGAACAAACAACATAGATCCTGATCTGCCGGCGCATTATGCGATGGCAGATCAGGGTCTATGTTGTTTGCAGTTGGATTCAAATTATACGCGAGTATAGACGGTAATTGGGAAAAGAAAACGAGTTTTCCAACAACATGGAGACCGTACTGTAGGGAACACGGTTATTTCATTAGTACCACTCAGTAAATATAGCAGTTTTATGTATATATATAGCTGATTTTGTTTTGGTTTTGTTGGTTTTAACGGTGCATTTAGCACATTGTTGCCCATATCATTCAGGGGTAATGGGAGCTCAGTGCTTTTCCCAAGGATACACCAAGGCAGTCGTCCTCAGGTGGTCTGGGCGGGTATCGAGCCCGCGATTGTTGCATTACAAGTCCGACACTCCACCGAGATACCGCGGCACCCGTGTATAGCTGAAGTACAGAGATTGGTTGGAGACAGGTCGTAAAGGACGACATTATAAATGAAAATGGTTCATTAGGAGAGAAAATCCATCTTATCTGGTTTATACACCCTTGTTCAGGGTTCTAGGTTTTAGCTAAAAGTAATAATGTCAGATTCCTTGACTTCCAGTTTTTTCCTCGCAGCTTTAACGGGGCTTTAATATGGATAGATGTTGTAGATGCAATTAGTTTAATCCTTTTGACGTAATAATTGCATGTTTTATTCACCATAACTTCGTGAGATGATTATACCCTGAATGTGCCTGGGCTAGATTTAAAAAAAAAACAATCTTGTTTCAAGATCATAACTTGCTAAAAAGCTTCAAATTATTGTCTTACTGCATGTCTATGTAGAGCTTTTGTGCAGTAATGAAAAATAAACAGACAAACAAACACGCAACAACAAAGCAACAAATAAAAGCCTAGACAAATACAAGACACCATTTTCTTGGTCATGCGTTCATATAAGTTTTAATCTCTAGTTTCTCAGATAAGTTAAAGTTTAATGTCTTAGGTTGAAGCACCGACTGCTTCGACAGGAAAACAAATATTATAGAGGTAGTATGTAGATATAGTACCATATATACTCGCGTACACTTCGATACCAACTGCAAACTGCATAATCCCAGATCTGCCGTCGCAAAATGCGCCGGCAGATCTGGTTCTATGCGGTTTGTAAGGACTAATCAGTAGAAGAAACAACATAAACCCTGATCTGCCGGCGCTAACATGACTATGGAAATAGTAGATCATTTAAAAGTTCATTGAAAGTCTGAGCAAAAGTATCAAGATTCCTGAATACTAGACGACCTCACGCTGGTTACATTACCGGATACAGTACTTGACATACCACAGTATAGACCGGATGTATTTACTAACATTGAGCCTAAATCAGAGCCGTGGCATTTATCAGTCTGGCGCGCGGCTGAAGCTAGAAGTATACTGACTAACAATTAGTACCCTCTCTGTGGAGTGTAATACAAAGTTATTTTGATGACTGTGAAGATCTAGATGTACTGCAACTTAGTAGCCACCTACCTTGACAAAACCAACTTTGCACATCAAATTGGACTCACCGGGATAACTCTTCAGCTTGAAAATATACTGTATTCCTTTAATCATTCCCATCAAAACCAATTAATCTAATGGATTTAATTCGGATAATCCACAAATTGCATTGTACGGTCAGATAGATGCTTTCAGTGTTCAGACATAGCAGCAATTAACTACCTCAATTATCCCCATGTTCCAGTGCACCATTACACATCAAGCCATGAATATACTCTGGAAAGTCATAACCTGGCCTATAAGCGAATAAATATAGCAGATAAGTAGTTCCTTCTAGGTGGTCGCTTCTGTTCGCCGCTAATGAAAGGCTACCCTCACGTGGAGTTAGGATTGTACAAAATCATCTTTCCGCCGGGAATATCAGCTATTATCTTCAGGTAATTGATATAATTTTTATTAGACTCAGAACTAGACTAGAAATAATACACAGTATTATTTTGTTATTTTGCATTCACAGTTTTCATCTACTGAGAGGATTAGGGTAATTTTACCAATCCTGTATCTAGTCATTTTTTCCAAATATTAGCATAGAGCTCTAACACAAACGTTGGTCTATCGAGATTACCAACGGTAGGAGCAATTTGTAATTTTACGAAGCAAGTTTAGATAAATAAATGCCATAAGCCCATTTTGCTGTCCTCAGCAATGCATTATTTAAACTTAGTCCTTTAGACTCACGGAGCACGTGCATATTATGATGTAAGGACAAAATTCGAATACAATATTTTGAAAATGTAGAACAGTTATATAGCCTTTATCTTAAGGTGCGGAGCATATCTCAATTAAGGAGTGCAAGGGAGTCGATCTCATTGCAAACGACTCCAGCCTAGACCGTTGTAAAACTGCGTTATAAAATATTAAATCTGTCTCAAAACTGCGCTTAGATGGTACAATTTAATTCTAAGAAACGTTCATAAAAAAATTCACATTTTGTGTTTCTATGTTTCTTACCCTTCTAAAAGCTTGCAATTCAGAAGATGAGACGCATTATATTCAGTACTCTTAAAACAGGGTAGCCCTAGGCCCCGGGGCCAGCCTAAATCTCGGAGAGCTGCATGTCCAAATGGCATCTTGACTTTTTTTGAGACGGTGCAGAAAAACTCCTCAGGGGAAGTAATTTTGTACACTTTGTTTTATATGGGTCAAACGCTTCTTCAAAAGCCATTTACCTTTGGCATGTGTGTGGGAAAGAATATTTGTAGGCATTAATAGTTAGATTGGAAAAGTATCTAAAAAATATATATATAAATTCGAAACTCTAAACTTAGAACAAATTATAATTGTGCACAACATTTATTATTCAGCAATCGCCTATATTCCAACATGTTCCTCCAGATTACTAACCATAGCTTGCGTGATATTAATCTGTCAATGTTAATGTATCATCTCACATTAATGCAAGAATGACATATTCCCTTTCATCGCAACATGTGGTCTTCTAAAACGCAATAAGCAAACCAGCTGCAGTTTTCAAGGCACGGTGAAGAATGATGGTCGTTTAAAAAATATAACAAAACTAATCTATCTCTTTTCAACAAAAAGAATAAAACCGGAGCTTTACTGAATGCAGACGATATCTTTTCTTCCCCCCTCCCCCCAACACACAAACATTCCTGTAACATTTTTTTATTTGTATCTCCTTTGTTTTTATCCAATGCCTACAGTTCTTATATGGGGGCCATTAGTCTTAGAACAATAAAGTTAACTAGAGATAGAAGCCATCGCTAATATACTCCTTTTTATTTTCGTTGTCCCCCTACTGTACCCCTTTTGGCTGCATTCAGGTTCCAAAATCTTTGTTGTTATCTATTCACCCTAGTGAAACATCATATCATATATGATTTGGACCCCTCAAACGGTGTGGATGGAGTTAAAGTTACTAGGAAGACTACATATTACCTATAAAAATGTGACCGTCGAGCCCCACCCACTTCTACCCTAGGGGCTGCATTCAGGATCCGAAACACCACACCAAGTATGATCGCTCTCATTTAATCGAGTTCTGGTTATAAGGAAACCAGTGATGGAGGGACAGACATGAGCAATCACCGTAAATCCGCCAAAGTGCAGATATCACTACATCAGTTAATTAATATTTCCTAGTGTGTCTTCGTGAAATGGACAAGTATACTCTGTATATAGCTAAATGCAGAGGAAAGATTGGGTAGCATGTATACGTTATTTGAATAATTAAAAAATTATTGGTACCATGCTTATCAAGATTCTTTCCTGTGCAATGTAAAAATGTTATTGCTATCAGTAGCGTACTAACGGGTGGGGGGCGGACGGGGTCGTTGCCCCGGGCGCCAGAGATCCTGTGGCGCCAAAACAGCTGATAGAAATTCGGGCCTCGTATTCTGGCCCTTTGGGCCATCATCGTCGCCCCGGGCGCCATTTACCCTTAGTACGCCACAGATTGCGATTTTGCCTCGCTGTGACTTTGATAGTATAAAGTACTAATTGATATGTATTGAGTATAAATGACTAATTAATATGTATTACAGAGATATGGATAATTTGTCTCCCCCGTCATCAAGTATTAATGGTATCATTGTAAGCAGAATATGAGATGTGTTATAAGTTCTATCCTCGTTTCGTCTTTCTCGTGACATTGACTTTAGGAGAGTATACTTAATGCAGCAAAGTAAACGTTTGTGATTTATGTCTAAAGGAAATTAAATACTAGTAAGTATTTACTTATTTTAGACGGGTATGTGAGAAAGCTTGCCAGTAGCTTCCCGTGGGTCGGTTGTTCTTCCCGGGGTTTTCTCGGGTTCTGGCCGCCATGTATAGCCTATCATGTGCTGAAAATGGCGTTAAACCCATAACAACCAACCAACTTATTTTAGAGTAGAACAAAGAATTTGATTTTCTAATTAGGACTAAATGATCATCACATATTCTACTGCATACATTTGGTGGCTCAAATTCCTATTCATATCGCATTAACAACCATCGCAGAGCTATGACTAATATGAGATAGACCTCACGATAACTGAAACAGGAAGAAATGGAAATAACCCATTTAACGACGGAGAAATCCGTGAAGTTTCGCTACTTGTAGGCTTGAAAGCTGTTTTTCGAACCTTCAATTGACAAGTTCTATTAAGGAAATCTGCTTCTCGATAATATGTACCGGTAACTAGTTTTTGCCTCATAAACCTGAAACTGGCTTCAACCATCGATCGACATCGTAAAAAAATCACCTTGAAATTTTGTGAAGGAATCACTTATGATTTATGACTCCTAAACTGCCTGAAGTGATAATGTTTTAACCATAATTGACAGATTGATCTTCCTTGTTACGGCACGGTAATTTTTTGATTAAACAAAATGGATTTACTTCAAGTCGTTGTGGACATATGTAATGGAAAGCGCCTGTATTATATACAAATATATATATATATATATATATATATATATATATATATATATATAGTCTTTTTAAGGCCACCCTTATCTAAAATTAAATTTTTATATCACATTAATATATAAATTTTCTCAGAAACACTAACTTCAACCAAAAAGGAGACAGTAAATCTAAAGGGCAATCGTAGACAAATGCTTGTTCATTTGCTGTTTGTATTGGAATCTTGTTGTGGCGCATTTTCACCTATAATTGATTTATAATTAACAGGGGGTTTAATTAGCAGTGTTGGTAATTTTGTCCAAAGGATTTTTAATATGATCCTGCTGGTTGTGATGCCTGTAGGTAACAAATTCTCGCGAGGTATACCTGCTTTATTTATGTCAGTGTGTGTCCAGGTTAGAGAAGTTACGGTCGAAATATTTAAATTCTAATAAATAAGATGAGCTGCCCATAAATAGAAGAGAGATGTTAACACAGATACAACATGCACTTATAAATTATCTTAATTTTTTTTCACTGTGTATCCGTTACCAGGTAACAAAATTATAGCATGGATATTTGCCTGATAGATTATTTATAACAGCAAGTGAACGTGGAACTGCAGATTTTAGTCAAAATAGCAGCTCTAATGTTGATAAGTATTTTCATGTTTAATACCAGTTAGATCCAATGACAGGTTACAAATTCCACTGATGATGTTCTTAATGAACTCGTCATCTGCCAAAGTATACATTCATGCGTCATCTGCCAAAGTATACATTCATGTGACTTTGATCTGCAGGACACAGATTGTTCAGCGGAGTTCTTAGCTGTTAGTGTCGTGCATACACACGCTTCTTGGGGAATCGGTGTATTTTGCAAACCGATATTTTCATGATGGTAATGGCTGCGTCTGTTATTTGGTACCTTCAGCATTTCAAATAAGTGTTTGACCATCTTGTAAACTATGAAGAAACTGAATGACTGATTGGTTTTTCATTGATCCTATGATGTAGCAAGGTGAACGAAATACATTTGTCATGATGATAAAGATCAGATCTGCAATCATGTACATACATTACATGGACATTGAACTCCTTTAAAACAGACGGTTTTTTCCTGTTCACAATATAGTATCTGTAGGTGTAAGATGGTGCTCTCAGGCATGTCAAAAAGAATATACAGGTGCAAAGATAGCTAAGTCTAGCAAACCGTTAGGTTCTTGTTCGATCGATGAAAAGTAAAATTAAATATGCATTTTCACTTTGGTTCAATGCACAGCTTGCAATCTAAATGCAGTTAATTGATCGACATTATGATTAGGCGGTGCTTCCGCTATCAGCAAACTGTGGGTATCCGTTCAAATGCAATTAGTACGAAACAATATTGAATCTTGTTATAAACTCCTTTCATTCTTTAAAATACAAGGTCCCATATCATAGTATAGCAGACCTAATAGATACTGTAATTAAAAAGTATACAACGAATATAATACCATGATTTAACAAGCCTCGCTTTAAACGTAAAGCAAGGAGCAGAATCAGGAAAAAAATTATAAGTCTTTTCAGGTGTTGTCCTTGTCTTTGCCTCGTTCAGAAAACTACGTGTGATGCAGGAGGTGATATTCTACGATTTTTCATCATAAAGGGAAATGCATTTCAAGGCCATATGTTGGAGAACTAAAAGAAAACGTTTGTATTCTAAATACGGTCGTTTTCATTAATTGGAAACGCGTTCTATTGCATACAATTGCTGACTGTGGATACCGTCTTGGGTCTTCGAGCACATGGTTTGCAGAGTTAGGCCAGTGGTCCCCAACGCGATGCCCGCGGGCGCCATGGCGCCCGACAAGGTTTTTTGTGTGCCCGCGGAAGAGGTTATAATGAATAATAAATATTTCTAAAAATGGGTCAAGTTAATTGGTTGGTGCTCGCCACTCTCTCATAAACTCACAAATGTGTCCGTAGGTACAAAAAGGTTGGGGACCCCTGAGTTAGACCTTGGAGATCAATGAAGAGTATACCTTATTGCAGATACAAGGAGAAGGAAATATGAGAAGCTCAAATCCTGTATAACGTCTAAAACTCTGATACAGGGTTCTAGGCGATAAATGAACTTACAAACGTCTGCTTCACTGACCAATTCCGACTAATTTCACCCGGGGAATTTAAACTTTTGCTTCATTTATTATTCTTTATTGTAGTGGAAACTACTGTAACTTGTTTGGTGGAATAATTGCATGCTTTATTGCCTCTTCATTTCATGATATATAATTACCTATACGCAGTGCTCGCACCTAAAATTGAAGAGACGAGGTTGCTTTCTTTTTTTACAGGCTGTCCTGGTTACATCTATGTTAACAACTTATTACTGGATTCCTGTCAGTCACTGTGGACACCTGATTAGAAAGAGGGATATGTCATGGTTACATATCTGTTAACGACTTATTACTAGATTCCTGTCAGTCACTGTGGACACATGATTAGAAAGACGGATATGTCATGGTTACATCTCTGTTAGCGACTTATTACTAGATTCCCTTATTACTAGATTCCTGTCAGTCACTGTGGACATATGATTAGAAAGACGGATAAAAACCTTCTGATAGCTATGCTCAATGACGCCACGTGACTTCTTTTGTTTAAATTAAGCACTGATACCTTTTGCTTGCACCTGCTGGTGCGTCCTGATAAATTATAGACTATTGCGCATATAAGCATTGTGTAAATTGAAATCCTTAAAAGTAATCCGTTGTCCGAGTTTTCTTTTCTATTTATCTTAATTTATTGTGTGCGAGATCATAACAACTGTGACCAACTCAATTTTCCTTACATTATTCGCTTCTGTAATTAATATACTTTGTTTAACTACAAGAAATTCCAATCTGGAAATATACTTTAGTTTCGTACAAGTTTATGTAACTGAGCTGCCAATAAAAATCATAACCATATCATTTAAATGGCTAATAAATTGAGGACCAAGAAGGCATCATAAGAAGTCTTCTGGTGGAAACCCAATGTTGATCTGACTTTTCATTTTGGAGGAGCAACGATAATACAATTTTCAAGATGGGTAAGAAATCTTTTGGTGAAAGCATAATGTCGATATTACCAGCCATCTAGGAGAAGTAGTGATAACAGGAAATTCAAGATGGGCATTGTGGCAGTCATATTAGAAGTCGGATTGGCACCATTTTCATTTACGACCAACTAGACGTCATAAGAAGTCTTTCAGTGAAAACCCTATGCTGCTATGATCATTCATTCAGGAGAAATAGTGAAAACAAGATTTTCAAGATGGCCACAGTGGCAGGCATACTAAATGTTAGAATGGCACCATTAGGACCAACTTGACATAATAAGTTGTTTAGTAAAAAAAAACACGTTGATACGACCATCCATTCAGGAAGAGTAGTGATAATAAGATTTTTAAGATGGAAACTGTTGTGGCCATATTGTATATCAGATACACACCATTTTCAATTCGGACCAACTATACGCCATAAGAAGTCTTCTGGTGAAGACCCCATGGCAATATTACTTTTTATTCAGGTGGATTAGCAATAATAAGATTTTCAAGATGGTCACATTTTCCCTGCCTGAATTTGTCTTTCTCGTGACATCTACATCATTAGAGCAAAGTTGGCATAGAGAAATCTTGCATATGATCTATGTCGAGAGAAAACAAATTTAGAAGCTGTAAAGCTTATCTAAGAACAAGATATTTAACTGCTGAATAAGGCATTTATGCTTGTAAAATTTGTACTGCATGGACACCAGACAACACATATCGATAAATAATTTTTTTTAGAGATAATAGTTAATTGGAGACATACCATTCGATAATTAAAACATCGAAAATCGGACATTTTTTGTGAAAAGAAGGAGATATGTGAAGTTTCATTACTTTAAGACTTCTAACACTATTTTTCGCGGCTCCAGGAGATAACTCCAATCAATTGTGGCTGCTTTCTCAACCTATCCAGACGGTATTTGTCTAGGAAAGGCTGGATCTAGTTTCTGGTCATGACTTGTAAATTAAATCACTTCAACTCATTTCGAGGGAATAATTGTATATCTTAGTCTTATGCATCTTGATTTCTTGAAGTAATTATGCCCTAACCGTACGAGTGTCCAAAACGTCGGCATCTGATGTCCGTTGTTACTGGATTTTCAAGGTAATGTTGTATGATTTAGAATGGTTCACTTCTGTGTGTTTTGTAGACAGAGAGATTATATGAAAAGCGCCTTAAATGTTTACAAATATATTGTCTTTTTAAAGCCTTTTTTTTAAAAGTTACGCTTTAGAATAAAAATAATATTAAATTTCCTACACCTCATATTACGATATTCCGAGAGAGAGAGAGAGAGAGAGAGAGAGAGAGAGAGAGAGAGAGAGAGAGAGAGAGAGAGAGAGAGAGAGAGAGAGAGAGAGAAACAAAAATCTGGAACGAACAATCCATGTTTATGCTTTGAAAAAATTGTGTTGTATGTGTTCCTGAATATTGTCTCTGTTAACTGCATGTATAAACTGTTGACAAAAGAATTAGTAAAGTGTATCATCCGTTTTTAAGACAACTGAGATAAATTGTAGCTGCAATTTGAATAACTTCAGTGACAATAAAGACAAGTGACTATTATTAAAGAGAGGCATTAACATTTTTGAGTATTTGCAAATTTTTTTCTGGATTTGTCTCCTTGTTGTTATCGTCTCTAGACATTCTATGTTCATTGAAGTTGTATGAAGAAAAATATTCTTTCATGCTTGCGCATTACTTACTGCGATTAACAGTAAGTAATGCGTAAGCTTCAAAGAACATCCCATTTCCATACCGAAACTGCAACCTTATAGGAAATGAAGCCTTTTTATATTATTTATGATTTGTGACAGATTGAACAAGAGTCCCTAGAAGGAACTGACGCTCTACTGTGCGAAAATAATTTCCAGGAAATCAAGATAAGACCATTTCTTCCTTTGAAGCATGTGGACCATTTTGAGTGACGAAAACACGTGGTTTCACATCATTTCATTCAGGCTTCAAGATGGTGGCCAGGTAAACAATTGCTTAGAAGTACTTTGTAAAAATCAGTGAATATCATATGATTATTCATTCATCTAGGATTTATTCATCATTGATATTGTTCATCTAAGTACATAAATGCTTTTCGTAAATCCTCATTTTAACTGATGCTGTTAAAAATTATATTAATTTTTAAAATACTAACGAGAGTTCTGCATACAAATAACTTGTGCTAACGGACGGACGGACATTGGACGACGGATATCAGATCAGCACCATTTTCATTTAGGATCAAGTAGACAAGATAAGGAGTCTTTTAGTGAAATCCCGATGCTGATATGCCCATTCATTCAGGAGGAGTAGTGATACCAAGATTTTCAATTTTTTATTTAGGGCTAACTAGATATATTGGACGTCAGAGCGGCACCATTTTCATTTAGGACAAACTAGACATCATAAGAAGTCATCTATTGAAAACCGCATGTTGATATGACCATCCATTCAGGTGGAGCAGCGGTAACAATATTTTCAAGATGGCTGCCATAGCGGGCATATTGGACGTCAGATCCGCCCCATTTTCATTTAGGACCAACTAGATATTTTAAGAAGTCTTTTAGTGGAAAAACCTACGTCAATATAGCTTTCTGTTCGGGAGGAGTTGCAATAAGATTTTCAAGATGGCTGTCGTGGCGGCCATGTTGCACTTCAGGATGGCACCATTATTCTAGGACCAACTAGACATCATAAGAATTCTTTTAGTGATAACCCCATGTTGATATGACCATCCATTCAGGAGGAATAGCGATAACGAGATTTTCAAGATGGCTGCCGTGGCGGCCATATTGGACCCAAGATCAGCACCATTTTTATTTAGGGCTAACTAGATATCATAAGAAGTCTTTTGATGAAAACCCCATGTTGATATAACCATTCATATAGGAGAAGATTTTCAAGATGGCTCCCGTGGCGGCCATAATTGACCACAGATCAGCACCATTTTTATTTAAGGCTAACTAGAAATCATAAGAAGTCTTTTGGTGAAAATCCTATGTTGACGTGAACCTCCATTCAGAAGGAGTAGCGATATCAAGATTTTCAAGTTGACTGCCATATTGGATGTGAGATAAGCACCATTTTTGTTTAGATTCAAGTAGATATCATACGAAGTCTTTAGTGAAAATCCCATCTTGATTATGGCCATCCATTCAGGAGAAGTACCGAAAACAAGATTTTGAAATAGCCGCTGTGGCGGCCATATTGGATGTCTGAGCAGCACCAGTTTCATCTAGGAAAATCTAGACCATGGGATTAATGTTTGTAAAAGTTTCATGCCAATCCTATAAGTAGTTTAGGTGGAATAGCGATAACAAACTTTGTTTACGGACGGACGGACGACGGACAATAGACCATCCCATAAGCACTTCTTGTCTATGACCAGTAGAGCTAACAATCTATCGCTGACATTCCAAACGGTCTTGCAATCTGCCAAAACATAAGCGTGTATTAATGGATCTTCAATCTCCTAGATAGAAATGACCATGACACCAGTTGTTTGCGCCGTACAGAAGCGTGCCTCTTTCGAAATCGGTATATTTTGAAAACCGGTATTTCATGGCGTAATGACTTACTCTCTTAACCCAGCTGGTACCGTAGCGTTTCAAATAAGAGTCTTATTATTGTGTGAAGGATCAACTGATTGATTGATTGATTTTTCATTCATTCATTGTATGACGTAGCAAAGGTGATGAAATAATGGGATTTTGTTATGATAAAGATCTCATCTTCAAACGTTTTCCTAGATTTCGACTATGTCTATTTATGTTTTCATTTTGTTTTTCTTCTCTTATTATTATTTTTTTTTTTATATTTTTGCTTCTTAATCCAGGTGAACTGCGAGCAGCACACTCATTTTATAATGCTACGTTATTATCTAGACAAATGTCTCCAAGTTTGCTCAGAAAAATTGGCATAGATTTTGAGCTAAACGTTATGGTTATGCATAACTTACAAGTCATTTTTCATAGCAGTGTCTTCGGGCGGTTATGCATTACTAACAATACAGTATGCATAGCAGTGTCTTTAGGCGGTTATGCATTACTAACAATACAGTATTCATAGGTTTAACTTGGCGTCATCAGGCGGTTATGAATTACTCACAATACAATATTCATAGCATTACCAACAATACAGTATTCATAGCTGTTACTCGGTGTCTTCAGACGGTTACGCATTACTAACATTACAGTATTCATATCAATGTTTTCGGGCGCTTATGCATTACTACTAATACAGTATTCATAGCAGTGTCTTTAGACGGTTATGCATTACCAACAATGCAGTATTCATAGCTGTTACTCTGTGTCTTCAGGCGGTTACGCATTACTAACAGTACAGTATTTATATCAATGTCTTTAGGTGGTATTGCAATACTAACAATACAGTATTCATAGCAGTGTCTTCGGGCGGTTATGCATTACTTACAATACAGTATTTATATAAATGTCTTCGGGCGGTTTTGCATTGCTACAAATACAGTATTCATAGCTGTTACCCGGTGTCTTTAGACGGCTATGCATTACTAAAATACAGTATTTATAGCAGTGTCTTCAGGCGGTTATGCATTACTACGAATACAGTATTCATAGCTGTTACTCGGTGTCTTCAGGTGGTTATGCATTACTAAGAACACAGTTTTCATAGTTATTACTCGGTGTATGCAGGCAGCTATTCATTACTAAAAATACAATATTCGTTGCTGTTACTCTGTGTTTTCAGGTGGTTATGCATTACTAACAGTACAGTATTCATAGAGGTTACTCGGCGTCTACAGGCGGTTATGCATTAGTAAGAATAGAGTATTCATAGCTGTTACTCAGTGTCTTCAGTCCTATTAAAGCATACAAAGTGCGAAGGTAACAAAGTGCAAAACCTGTCGTGTTGTTTTCTAAGATGAAAGGACAGTATATAAATCTCCATTCACGTTTACGACATAACTTCTAACGTTACTGCAGCAAGATCAACATTCTGAAAAAGCAAGGTCTTTATTCATTAACATAAATTAGTCATCAGTTCAAAAGGTATTTTCGTGATATAATTTTGAACCTGAATTTATTAAAATATTCCCCACTTTATAAAAACTTGTATATATTTATGCCTTTTCACGATGCAAGGTTAAAACATGGTTATTCAATCTTAGTTGACATACTTTAGGCATTCCTCATAACTCTGACACTGAAGCTAAAATACAGTCACGAAATAACGCAAATAAATATGAACAAAGTCAATGTCATCCAGTACATTTCACACGTGAGAGGTCATGCTCTTTCTGCCTGGTGAAATAAGAAGCATGCAGTTACAAATGAGAATAAAAGTAGTTACCTTTTTGTGATGATTCAGAGACACGATTTAGATCATTTTAGAAATAAGACATTTTGTGATCGATATTTTTAATATACCCGAACGAAGTCTCCTTTCGAAATTACATCTGTCGAGCAAAATTCAGCAATAGATAAGAAAACGGACCATCTTCGACGTCTACTCTTTTTTAAATCTTCTTCATGTCATCATCATTAACATATGCTTTAAGTCATCTCACGGATTTCATTCACATTCTACAGCATACAAGTAGTGACTCCAGATTGTGTGTGTGCTCGTCAAGCAGTGACTCCAGATTGTGCGTGTGCTCGTCGAACATTGACTCCAGATTGTGTGTGTTCGTCAAACAGTGACTCTATATTGTGTGTGTGCTCGTCAAACAGTGACTCCATATTGTGTGTGTGCTCGTCAAACAGCGACTCCAGATAGTGTGTGTGCTCGTCAAACAGTGACTCAAGAATATGTGTGCTCGTCAAACAGTGACTCCAGATTGTGTGTGCTCGTCATACAGTGATTCCAGATTGTGTGTGCTCGTCAAACAGTGACTCCAGATTGTGTGTGCTCGTCAAACAGTGACTCCAGATTGTGTTTGTGCTCGTCGAACAGTAACTCCAGATTGTGTGCGTACTCGTTGAACAGTGACTCCAGATTGTGTGTGTGCTTGTCAAACAGTGACTCCAGATTGTGTGTGTGCTCATCAAACAGTGACTCTCGTCAAACACAATAGTTTCAAGTTAAACAGAAGTACATTATAGGTGACAGTCCGTATCGAAGACACGAAATTACTGAAATGACTTACTAGTATTAAAAGAGGAGAATCTACAGCTCTTTTGTTCTTTGCCACAACTGCAGTAAATAAGTCTGCTTTCTTTACCCATTCTAAATAGTGTTCGCCTCAAGAACTAAATGACTGATTCAGTTATTTCTCGAGATCATATATATAATCACTTGAACATTTTTGTATGGAATAATTGCATGCTTTATTGCTTCATTTTCTTTTAAGGGAATGATATATCCGAAAAGAGCTCAACTTCAATAATCATATTTTATCTGCACATTCCAGAGCACTTTTACATTACATTTATGCTAACCTTCAAATGGTTGTCTTTTGGTTGTCAAACAAACACACACACATACACACACACACCTAAGAAAAGTCTGGAAACCGAAATCTAGGGTTTCGTGAACGATCCTTCTTATTTATGGTTAATCAGTAGCAAAAGACGTTTGATCCCATTCCTGCACCACCACTCCACACAACCAGCACAAATGCCAGAAAGTAAAAACATCGAGACATCACAGTCATGACCTTGCTTTAAAGCAGTTCCTTTTCCAGATACTTCGAAATGATCCAACCTGAGCACATACACTACTGGACATTATTAGGGTAACATTTACAGAGAGAGAGAGAGAGAGAGAGAGAGAGAGAGAGAGAGAGAGAGAGAGAGAGAGAGAGAGAAAGCTTTGCTCATGAATGGGTAGAGTCTTACTAAAATCATATACATTCTTTTGGAGGCTGCTATTGAAATAGCTGAATGTTGAAATGTTCATTTTATGTTGACTGTTTGGTAGTCGATAATTGCGTAGGAAGATAAATATTTTGCTACCCTAAAAATCTGTAGAAAGTTAGTGTTTCGCTTTACTTTTTTGAAAACGCAGTTTCTCGAAGCTCTAAATTGTGTACGGCATTTTTAGTTCACATTATGTTGAACATTATTCGTACATACTAACATCGTAGTATTATCGTTTTATTTAAGGAAAACACAGATCCAGAGTTATTTGCACAATCTGATCATTTCCAGAGTCAAAAAAGAGCCTGGACGCTAGCGCTGGTAATTTTAATTGATGTCAGTAACCTAGAACTATGTGAACCAATCAGAGTGCAGATACCGTACGCAATATGGTTAATGACCATGAGATAGTGTTTGTAGGAGTAATACTAAACTCATTATATGACAGTGATGAAGATACCATTTACTGCATAGGACCAAAATGGTATAATGCATATACTTATTATTGAAACCGTGTCATGCATTCTTTATCGAATAAAATTGTTTAGAACAAGAGCTGTGGCTATGTAACTATCCTGAAACATGCAAGCTACTTATTGCCACAAAATAAACATTTATAGCCCCAGTTGAAATGATTTATAGCCCGCTGAAATGAACCCCAAATAACAAAGGCTGTGGCTATGTACCGATTCCGAAACATGCAAGCTTCTTATCGTCACAAAAGAAGCATGTTCACCCATGTTTAATTTACTGTGAAACACCGCTGAAGAGTAACCCCCACTATTGTATCTGGATGATGTACAAAAATCGTCAGTTTGAAGATATACATGAAAACGTCAAATGAACACTATCAATCCAACTATAACGCTTAAGACTGGATCTACTCTACAATATTTAGTTTTATCTGAGTTAATGCCTGCAGGTGCATAAGGGTCCCTAAGAGGCGTCCTTATCGGCTCACCACTGGTGTGCCGTTACCACCGGACATTATCCACTTGTACAACTTTGAAAGCCATTCATGAGAGAATTCTCTCTACCAAATTTGGTCAAAAGTGCTTTTTGAGATGAAGTTTAAAATATCAATTGTTGACGGACGACACACGACAAGATGCAGGGCCCAACACGATCATGTTTTAATTCTATTTGTGATAAAAATGACTAAAGGAAAACTAAATTACGGTTAGCTCC
Source organism: Margaritifera margaritifera (assembly GCA_029931535.1). Taxonomy (NCBI): domain Eukaryota; kingdom Metazoa; phylum Mollusca; class Bivalvia; order Unionida; family Margaritiferidae; genus Margaritifera; species Margaritifera margaritifera. The sequence goes on from JAQPZY010000958.1 coordinate 724,792, forward strand.
AAAACAATTTTTTTTAAAAATTAGATGCCGTAAAAAGAACCTAATGGGCGAAGAAAGATTCGCTGCGAGTTAAATACCTACCGTCTATACTCGCGTAAAATTAGGGCCCAAATGCAAACAACATAGACCCTGATCTGCCGGCGCATAGTGCGCCGGCAGATTGGAATCTATGCTGTTTGTTCTACTTACTAGTCCTTACAAACTTGAAA